>CM025785.1:25721345-25826986 GCA_014636745.2 Centella asiatica | reverse complement strand
GGATCTAAAAGATTTTCAGCAAGGAAACCCAGTAGCACGAAAAACTTTATTGACAAATCAAGAATAAAGTGCTACAAATGTAATGAGATGGGTCACTTTGCAAATGAGTGCCACAAGGCCACAAAAGATGGTGAATCCAGAGACAAAGAAGCTGTTGTGGATTACAAGAAGAAATACTTTGACCTTCTTAATGCAAACAAGAAGGGAAAAGCATATATAGCAGAGGGAAAGGACTGGACTGACTCTGATGAGGAAAAAAATGAAGAGTTTGTCAACCTAGCCTTGATGGCCTCATCCACTGACAGTAGCAGCTCACAGGGAAAGATCAAAAGCAGTCAAATCTGGTTTCTAGATAGTGGCTGCTCAAGGCATATGACAGGAAACAAAGCCCTGCTCACAGAATTCCAAGAAAAGGCTGGTCCAGTAATTTCATTTGGTGATAACAGCAAAGGACTAACTTTTGGTTGCGGCAAAGCAGCAAATGGGAGTGTCTCATTTGAAAATGTAGCACTGGTTGATGGGCTCAAGCACAATTTGCTAAGCATAAGTCAACTAAGTGACAAAGGGTTCATCACTCCCTTCAAAGGAGATCAGTGCCTAATCTCAAATGAAAGTGATGGGAAGCTGGTTTTTTCAGGGATAAGAAAAGGAGATCTCTATGTTGTTGATTTTAATTCAGTGAGTGGAGAATCATGTTTCTACAGCAAGGCTACTCCTGATGAAAGCAGACTATGGCACAAGAAGCTCTCTCACCTGAACTTTAAGTCAATTAATGATCTAGTGAAGAGAGAGTTGGTAACTGGACTACCCCAAATGGAGTTTATCCAAGAAGGATTATGTTCAGCATGTCAACAGGGGAAGCAAAGGAAATCATCATTTGTCAGCAAGGAAGCCATTATGATCAAAGATCCAATTCAATTGTTACATATGGATCTCTTTAGCCCTGTCAACATAATGTCAGTGTCAAAGAAAAGATTTGCAATGGTTATTGTGGATGACTACACCAGATACACTTGGGTAAAGTTTCAGCATGCTAAATCAGAAGTATCTCAACAAATTATTGACCATATCAAGAAGGTGGAAACAGAATCAGGGTCAGTGGTTAGAATGTTGAGAACTGATAATGGAACTGAATTCAAGAATGCAGCTGTTAAGGGATTTTGTGTGGAGAAAGGCATAAATCATACATTTTCTACTCTAAGGACTCTTCAACAGAATGGTGTAGTGGAAAGGAAAAATAGAACCCTGATAGAAGCTGCTAGGTCAATGCTAGCAGAGGCAAAGATTCCCAACTATTTTTGGGCTGAAACAATTTCCACTGCTTGCTTTACTCAGAATAGATCACTAATCAACAAGGCTCACAACAAGACACCATATGAGCTAATGACAGGGAGAAAACCAAGCATCAAGTTCTTCCATGTCTTTGGAAGCAAATGTTTTGTTTTGAGGAATTTTGGTGAGAACTTAGGAAAATTTGATCCAAAAGCTGATGAAGCAATTTTCCTAGGTTATTCTCTGTTATCCAAGGCCTTCAGGGTTTACAACAAGAGACTTCAAGTTGTGATGGAGTCTATAAATGTAGCTTTTGATGATCAAAAAATTTCTGGGCTTGAAGACCCTAGTTTTCATGAAGAACTCAGGTTTGAAAATGAAGATGATATTGATTATCAAGAGAATGAAGCCTATGAGTGCAGACAAATGGAGAATTTATCCATTCCTGATGTCAATCCAAACAATGTAGAACCCCCTTCAGCAAATAGAGTTAATTTCCTGGACAACAGATCAGGGGATACTTCATCAGGGGATCATTCATCAGGACATGCACCATCAGGGGATAACTTGAACCTTGAATTTTCCACTAATTCAGGGGGAGAGTTTTCAAAAGCTGGTAGCACAAGCTTGGGGGAGGAGATGATAGTCAAGCAAGCTCATCAAGACACATCTCCAATCCCAAATGGGCCAGAAGTCACACAGCAGATCTAATTATTGGTGACCCAAGCAAAAGAGTGCAGACCAGAAAAACAACATCTAATGAATGCCTATATGCTTGTTTTCTTTCTCAAATTGAACCAAAGAAGTTTGAAGAAGCTATTCAAGATGCAGACTGGATCTTGGCAATGCAGGAAGAGCTAAATCAATTTGAAAGGAATCAAGTATGGAAGCTTGTACCTAAGCCCAAAGATAGGATCATAATAGGTACTAAGTGGGTATTCAGAAATAAGATGGATGAAACTGGCATTGTTGTAAGAAACAAAGCAAGACTGGTTGCAAAAGGATATCTTCAAGAAGAAGGGATTGATTTTGATGAGACCTTTGCACCAGTAGCCAGACTTGAGGCTATAAGAATTTTCTTAGCCTATGCAGCACATTCGAATTTTAAAGTATATCAAATGGATGTGAAAAGTGCTTTTCTAAATGGGAAATTGGAACAGGAGGTGTATGTCCAACAACCTCCTGGATTTGAATGCGCAAAATTTCCAAATCATGTCTACAAACTAGAAAAGGCACTTTATGGACTGAAGCAAGCACCTAGAGCTTGGTATGATACACTGTCAAAGTTTCTAGTGGAAAACAAATTTTCAAGAGGTATCATTGATAAAACCTTGTTCTTCAGACAACACCAAGGTCATCTGATTTTGGTTCAAATCTATGTTGATGATATTATTTTTGGATCCACCGACACAAGACTGTGTGAAAAGTTCTCCAAACTCATGCAAAGCAAATATGAAATGAGCTTGATGGGTGAATTATCTTACTTCTTGGGATTGCAAGTTAAACAAGACTCTGATGGAATCTACATTCATCAGACAAAATATGCCAAAGAACTTCTCAAGAAATTTGATATGGAGGACTCAAAAGTAGCAAAGACACCTATGGCTACTGCAACCAAGATTGACCCTGATAAGAATGGAAAGAAAGTTGATTTGAAGACTTACAGGGGAATGATTGGATCATTGCTATATCTGACAGCAAGCAGGCCAGACATAATGTTTGCTACATGTCTTTGTGCAAGATATCAAGCTGACCCAAAGGAATCTCATCTCATTGCAGTGAAAAGGACCTTGAGATATATCAAGGGCATTACAGAGTTGGGACTTTGGTATCCAAAGGAGTCTGGATTTAAATTGCTAGGATATTCTAATGCTGACTTTGGAGGATGCAGGATTGATAGAAATAGTACAACAGGAAGCTGTCAGTTTCTGGGAGGAAGGCTTGTATCTTGGTTCAGCAAAAAGCAGCATTCTATTTCTACATCTACTGCTGAAGCTGAATACATTGCAGCTGGAAGTTGTTGTGCACAAATTCTATGGATGGAAAATCAGCTAATGGATTATGGTCTGAACTATTCCAAGATTCCAATAAGGTGTGATAACACTAGTGCCATTGCCATTGCTGAAAATCCAGTACAACATTCCAGAACTAAGCATACTGAAATCAGATATCATTTTATCAGGGAACATGTTATGAATGGGAATATTGAATTACAGTTTGTACCTTCAAATCAGCAGTTGGCAGACATATTCACCAAAGCTCTTGATGAAACCAAATTTTCAAATCTTGTGGGAGAGCTGGGAATGGTGAATTATGCGTCAGGGTCAGAGTCAAACTCATAAGATTTGGTATTTCTAACTCATTTCATAAGTTCTTGATGAAATCAATTGATATGTGGTTATATATGTTCAAATTGTAAATATGTATATATTTGTATATTCTGCATTTTGTTTTGGACTGATGCATCAGGGTCAGAGCTTCCTTAAGGACGCATCAGGGTCAGGGTACCCGGCTCGCTCGTCAGGGTCAGGATGTCCGGATCGCTCATCAGGGTCAGGGTGTCCGACTTGTTCGACATGGTCAAGGTATCTGACCTGTGTGTCAGGGTCAGGGTGTCCGTCTTGTGCATCAAGGTCAGGGTGTATACATACAGTAAATTATAAGGGTAAGTTTTAAATTTTTTTACTGCATCGGGATTCTAGTTCAGTTAAGTGATGACAACTCATCATTAAGTTCTTCTCTCACTGATGACGTGTCATCACAGAAACTGAACTGACTCCCTGCTAGAGTGTTTTCAGGAGAAGTTTTCAAACGTCTAATAGGCGGGTATTAATACTCTATCTCTCCTACTTTTTGAAACTCCCCAAAACGTTTAATCTAAACTAGATATTTGTTAGAGTTCTTTTTCTCTCGTCTTTACAGAAACCCTAGAACTTCAAATCTTCAAAGCATCCATGACATGTCAACAAATTTAGAGGAACTTGACAGTCCCAACCACAAACTTCGTGGGCTTCTCTAACATTGATGAGGTAAGTGATTGCTTTAAACCGATAATGAACTATCTGCTCAACTCTGAGTATAGTAAAGCCATCTTTACCGATGAAGAAATGTCGGGGGAGGCACTGTCACAACTTTGGACCAGTGCTAAGTTCATGTACTCCACCACCAAGCCTGATGTGGTCAAGGGTATCTCATTCAAAGTTTCGTCTGAGAAAGGGAAAATAACTCCTTCCATACTTAACTCTGTTTTGGGGCTACCTACTCAAGATCTGGTGGATGTACCCAGTGATGCAGATCTGCGGGATTTTTTGAGCGAACTGGGCTATAACGCTGCTCCCAACGCAGTGTTAAAGTTCAAGGATCTCAAGAGGGTGAACGTGAAGAGGGAGATTTCTTATCTCTTCAACACTATCACCAAGGTGTTCTGAGGTAAGTGTTCTAACTTTGAGGACATTACCTCTTTAACTTTTAAAATAGCATACGTAATAATTTAAAATGTAAATATAAATATAGGTAAAATAATTTTTGATGATCTTGTAAATAAATTAGGTAATTTTAATAATAGGAAATCTAAAATATATTATGCTAGATTTTTGTACATGATTATTAAAGATCAGATTACTAATTTTTCTTTTGAGAATGATATACCTGTACAGACATACAAGCAAACAAAGAAACTGTTTGCAGAAATACTAAAGAAATCGTATACAGCTGAATCATTTGCTCTTCCATCGCATATGGTACAGGTAGTAAATTCTACACCTTCTATTTCTCAAACTGTACATTCTTCACCTTCATCTACTATGGCAGAGAAATCAACCACCTCTCTACCTACCCAAGTAGAACAACCAATTTCTTCACAAGCACTCTCGACAGCCCAACCCACAGTCTCCCAAAAGACTGTTGGGATTAAAAGAAAACCCAGTGAAGTTACCACAACAACTGAGGGGAGCAAGGAGAGAGAATGATTGGCTATAGAAGGAGATTGAAGAAGAAGACGGGAGCCACTAGTGTTACCCAACAACCTGACCAGGGTGTATCCTCTCAACAGGATACAGCCTTTGATAAGGAATTAAACATATTTCTAACTAGTTCCTCTCAAAAGGGATTAGTTATTGAAAATAGTCCTCAACCAAGGACAAAATTGAGTGAGGCACATACACTGACCATATACACTGATGAACCTACCATCAGGGTCTCTGAGAGCCACTTGCAGATATCTGACACAGTGAGTGCACATACCACTCAAGATGTTGTAGCTCAGAAGCTTCTCAATAAGATCAACATGAGCCATAAGCATTCTTCTACAGCATCTTTTGATGAATCACCTCCTCGTTCAGTGATTCAGCCAACACTCTCATCTACACCACTTCCTTCTTTCTCTGTTCCTCAAATTTCTTCAGATATAATGACATAAACATTATGTGCCATACAATCAAATTCTCCACATTCTCAATTCGTTGAGGAGCCAACACTCTCTGACACAGTGTTTGATAGTCACCACTCTCACATGGTTGACTCATTTCTGATTGATACAAACACTGATGATCAAACAGGGGACATAAACTCCACTTTACATACTACAGCTATAACTCTTTATGTACCCCCAATTATATATACTTCCTCTATAGAAACATACACTTCTCCAATTATACATACTCACTTTACTTCTTCTCCTTCTCCTATCACAACTATTGAACCAGAATCTCTAGATACATCTCTTGAACTGGTCACAGTTGGTGATTTCCAAGCCCATAGGAGCCCCTCTAGGACAATTTTGAGTGAGACTGAGAAAATACTTAGTGCAGAGAGGCAATGTCAAACCCTTGAGAGGACTTTGGCAAAAGGAGAGCAAGAGAGTACTGCCTTAGTAGGTAAAGAAAAAGGAGAGAATACGAGTGATGCCTTAGTAGGCACAGAAAAAGGAGAGGATGAGAGAGATAAGGATGAGATCCTTATAAATAAAGAATAGAGAGAAAACACAGGTACTGTAAATAATACTTCTACCTCTGAAAGTGATGAAGATGATGCTCCATAAGATGATTTTTCCCAGTTCATCGGAGTTGATTTATACTTTCGACAGAACCAGATGTCTGACACTGTACAGTTATTAAAGCAAGAATTAGTTAGAACTATTGATGCAATCTTAATGAAAGTGTTAAAGTCACAGATCATGATTAGTCAGTCAATAGATATAGAAAATCAAAAATTGTATACACATTTTTCTACAAAGATACAAAATGTACAACAAGTTGTCTACTCCCTTGTCACCAGCCAGACTCTCCATAGAATGAAGAAACACGCTGACACTATTGACAAGAAGCTAGCTGATCTCACTTCTCAACTGACCAGCATGGAAACTCTGCAACATTCCATGGCTGACACTTTGCAACAAGTTCTTCAAGTCACATCCCGACTCTCAATTCCCACTGATGATGCTATCAAAAAGGGGGAGAAATCAACCAAGCAGTCGTCAAGGGATGTTGCTGAGCATTCAAATCAACTGTCAGGGGATGTGACTGCTCCTATTCCTGCTCCAAAATCCAAGGATAAAGGCAAGGGTATCCTGATTGAGGAACCCGAGAAGAAATCCAACACTCAATCAGGGCCTAAGCTACTTGGAGATGCCATGAAGACAGCCCACTTTCCAACACCCGTTGAAGTTGTAATTGATGGGAAAATGGAGCTGGTCTACCCTCAAGGATAAAGGCAAGGGTATCCT
Source organism: Centella asiatica (assembly GCA_014636745.2). Lineage (NCBI taxonomy): Eukaryota > Viridiplantae > Streptophyta > Magnoliopsida > Apiales > Apiaceae > Centella > Centella asiatica. The sequence goes on along the minus strand of CM025785.1, from coordinate 25,819,992 downwards.
GATTGAGGAAGAAATCCAACACTCAATCAGGGCTTAAGCTACTTGGAGATGCCATGAAGATAGCCCACTTTCCAACACCCGTTGAAGTTGTAATTAATGGGAAAATGGAGCTGGTCTACCCTCAAGACAAAAAGTTAGTAGAAGCTGATGCAATCTATGCACAGCAACTTCAAGAAGAAGAAGAGAGGGAAATGGCAAAGGAACATGAGGAAGAAGCCAAGAAGAAGAAGAGTGTCAAGCCCAGGACCTCCAGGAAACTTCAGCCAAGAAGATTACAGAACCCTAAAAGTGCATCAGGGGATAAAAATCAAGAGAAAACTGAAGACCCTGATGTCACTTCAAAGAAGTTATTTGAAGCCAAGGACAAAGCACCTTCTCCTGTTACCAAAGAATATGGCCCACCCACTCTAGCTGAATTTCTCAAAGAAAAAAGGCGTAAAAACCTGACATTTATGTTCTCCATAAAAAGCATAGATGTCAGGTTCAACAATAGAAGGGATTAGCTAATAACAATTCAACTAAAGAGTGGGTCAGAATTTAATGTAGCAATGGACTAGTTCAGAAGAATGGATGCTGAGCAATTAGGACTGGTCCTAAATCTGATTCCAAGATCCTCGCAGGCTAACAAAGATTTAATGGGGATAATCGACAGGGTGAAGAGAGCCATCAACAATGAAAGGAGCCTGCCCACAGCATTGGAAAGTCCACTGAAATTATTTTATAGATCCACTGATGGGCAGGAGAAAAGTATAAGGATCAAAGAAGTTGATAGCCTAAACCTGGAGGAAGCGATGCATGTTCTAAGACAAATAGCCAATCACAAAAATGAACATGTCATCAAGTTCAGAGTCTTGTTGATTCAGAGAGTATTGAAGGAGATTGAAGAAACCAAAGCTGATGATGGGAACACTGCAGTAAGGGATATGCCACCAGTGAAAGGATTTAAAGAATATCCAAAAATGATCACTAGCCCCATGGGTGTTCAATTCAAAAATAAAAAGGGGGAGATCATTACCTTCTACTGGTCACAACTTGCTGCAGCCAATGTTCAAGAAATAAAATCTGTCCTTGAAGCTTTGGAATCCAACAAAAATGTCAACATAGTCAATTTCAAAAAACTTCTTCAAAAGGAGCTGGAGCAACTGGAAGCGGGTGGAGAAGACAACAGACTAAGGATTCCTGATCAAAACTCAGATCAAAGAAGACAAGGCCTTAGAAGAGACTCTCAACCTATTGAATCAAGTCATCCATTGCCCTTTGTCTCAGCAAAAAGGAAATGGGATCCTGATGTCTAATACAACATTCTTTTTGTAATAGTTATAGGAAAATACTTGTACAGAAATTCTTTTATTAATTCATTCAAAATTCTTTCATGTATTTAGTATTGGTTTTGACATTATCATCAGTGCATCTAGGGATTTATGGTTATCAAATGATAAACATAAATAGGGGGAGATTGTTAGAGATAAATGATGATGATGATGATTATGTAATAAATTGTGCAACTGTAAATACTTGAGGTACTTTATAAACCTTAAGATCAGCACAAGTTTTGCATCCGCTGATTATAAACTTATTCATCAGTGGATGGTCAATAACTTCACAAGGCAAGTCAGAAAACAGAAGCATTCAAAGGACTTGACAAAGTGAAGAAGAATTTCTGATGCTACTAGTAAAAAGTCAAAGTATTCCGCACATCAGAAATTCTAAGTTGCGTTGATTAGAACCCATCAGGGGGAACCCATCAGGGGAGCCCATCAAGGGGAACACATCAGGGGAACCCATCAGGGGGAACCCATCAGGGGAACCTGTCAGGGTATGACGAGGGCAGACCAACCCGTCAGGGAAACACTTCAAGACATGTCAGTGTCAGGCAAACCCAACAGGGTAACCCGTCAGGGAGAATGACCAACATGACATCAGTGGAAGCCATCAGTGTATGCCATCAGTCATAACCATCTGGATCAAAGGAGCACTGAGTAAAACTTAAGTGAAGGTTGAAGCCCTGATCCAGTCAATAAGCATCAGGGGATCCAGAAGCACTGACCAAAGTCCATCAGGGCTGATAGTCAGTGGATCGTTATGACAGCATGCACCCGTCATCAGTACTTACACGGAAATTAAAGTAACATGTTTCATAAGCAAAAAATATCAACTGGAAATATATTTCTTGAAGTTTGTTTTTGATCCAATGAGAACTCTCACGCATTAAATGCACACAGTTCAGGGGAAGAAAAGTAGCAACAAAGCATGCAGCGATCTGACACATAAAGTTTCGATGTGACATACTTGCGGCTAAGTTGAGAAGAACAGCACGTCTCAAGCACGTGATTTCAACTCACTGATTTATCATATAAGCAACGGAGCTCTCATTACAAAAAAAACGGTGATTGAATCTATCCAAAAGATAAAACAAACGCTGAAGCACACAAACACTCGAGATAAACTTTGTAATAGATCTTGAGAGAGATATTTCAAAGAAAGTTAGAAGCTAGTGAGTGTGAGAAGCTGTGAACCTTATTCACAGAATTTGTAGCTGTAAATCACATTTGTGATTATACAGATTTCCAGAAAAACCCCAAGTTTTAATATAACTATTTTAACTTGAATCTGTGTTTATTTCTCATAGTTTTTCTGTTTGTTTCAACTGTTTCCAGTAATTACTTTTAAGTTTAAAAGAGCGAAAAGATTCAAGTGTTTGTATTCATCCCCCCCCCCCCCCTTCTACAAACACTTGTGCTTATATTGCACTAACAATGGTTAACATATGGGCCCAACACGCTTGTTCGATCTTATGAAGGTTATGATGTTAATGAATATACTTTTTACACCCAGTGTCAATATGGAAAGAGCACTATGCAAAATAGTGGTGTTACCGTGGAAGCTTCATCAACAGAATTTTTCAGAGGCAAATTTTTAGGATCGAAGATGTGAAAAAGTCGTATTATGAGGTGATTGAAGATATTTGGGAGCTTGAGTACTGAGAATTCAAGGTTGGTCTCTTTCATTGTAATTGGATTGATATACGTCGTGGTGTTCGAAAGGATAACTTAGGATTTACTTTGATAGATTTTAGTTAGTAAGGTCACGTGGACAACCCATTTATACTGGCAACGCAAGTAAAACAAGTATTTTATATCCAAGACCCCGCCGATCCTAAGTTTTCAATTATTGTTCAAGGCAAGAGAAATATTCTTGGTATTGATGATGTTGTTGACGAAGACGAGTAGAACCAATTTGATGAGTTTCCTCCTTTCTTTATGGGTCTACCTACCCCATATGGTGACGATAATGGAGAAACAAACTACCTACGTAATGACTATGGTGAAAGGTTATGGATTGATCATGGAAAATAAGTGCAGGACTTTAAGGTTTTAATTTGTTTTATTCCAATAGTTGTAAATATTTGTAAATTGAAAATTTTAATTTGTTTTATTCCAATTATTGTAAATTTTAATTTGATTTATTCCAATAGTTGTAAATAATTGTTTATTGTATATTTGAATTTGTTTTACTTATATTAATGGTAAATTTTAATTTGATTTATTCCAATAGTTGTAAATAATTGTTATTTGTATATTTTAATTTATTTTTATTCCAATAATTGTAAATTTTAATTTGTTTTATTCCAATAGTTGTAGCTGATTGTCTGGTGAAGTAAATTTTATATATTTCTGGTTGAGTATGGGAAGTAGTTCTTCGCAACAATCATACAACAATTAAAGTGGTCTATAAATAAAAACACATTTCAGCTTATAATATTTCATAAGGCGTGGGCACACCTTACAGCTGTCCCCTGTTTTTGAGTATTTAAGTCATCCCCTATTTTTGAGTATTCAAGTCATAAGAAGTCCCATGTTTTTGAGTATTTGCGTCGATTTTTTATAACACACGACGCAAATGTTCTATTATTTGTCTCGGTTGTTGTAAACAACCGATGCAAAATCTATAAAAAATTAAAAACTCAGTCTCCGACAGTCAAAATCTTAGTCTCCGACAGTTCAAAATCTTAGTCTCCGACAGTTCAAAAACTTAGTCTCCGACAGTTCAAAAATTTAGTCTCCGACAGTTCATCAAAAACTTAGTCTCCGATGGGCTAATTTTGTTTGATCAATTTTGACATTTCTTGAACTCTCCAAGTGTATTCATTGTATACCAATGTAACTTTAAATTAATATTTTACTTATATTGAAAGTCGTTAATAACATATATTATACTTATGAAATAAAAAAATAAGTAAAAAATATTAATGATTAACTAAAAAACTACAATATATAACACATTTAATATATATATATATATATATAATAGTTTTAATTAACTAATTATTTTTGAAATAATTAGTATAATAGTTTTCTTTTATATTATTATGTAATGAGTTAAAATAAATAGTATGTTAAAATAAAAAAATTAATTCATTTGCGTCGATCCTTTTAAAAGACCCAACGCAAATGTTGGTTTTATGCGTCGGCTGTTTAAAAGATGCAACGCAAATACCCGATTTAAAAAATAAATTATTAACACATTTATATTTAATAGTTAATTATAATATAGTATAGTAGTTATATAATACAATAATGAATGTCATACTACATATGCTCATGTATTTTTTACATTAAAATAGAAACATTTGTCTTTTAATGTATTATATATTAGTTTATATTATATATTATAGTATAACATATATATTAATATATTATATATATGATATATGATATATTATAATATATCTATATATATATATATATATATATATATATATATATATATATATATATCACATTTTTGAATTAATCGCTATAATATATGGTATTAATGAATTTAAGTATGAGTAAAATATTAATTTTCTTTTAGATTATTATGTAATATATTAATATAAATAGCATATTAAAAAAAAAATTCATTTGCGTCGGTCTTTTTAAAAGACCCGACGCAAATGTTGGTTTTATGCGTCGGTTGTTTAAAAGAACCAATGCAAATAACCGATTTAAAAAATAAATTATTAACACATTTATATTTAATAGTTAATTATAATATAGTATAGTAGTTATATAATACAATAATGATTGTCATACTACATATGCACATGTATTTATTACATTAAAATAGAAACGTTTGTCTTTTAATGTATTATATATTAGTTTATATTATATATTATAGTAATAACATATATATTAATATATTATATATATGATATATGATATATGATATATGATATATTATAATATATATATATATATATATATATATATATATATATATATCACATTTTTGAATTAATCGCTATAATATATGGTATTAATGAATTTCAATATGAGTAAAATATTAATTTTCTTTTAGATTATTATGTAATATATTAATATAAATAGTATATTAAAAAAAAATTCATTTGCGTCGGTTTTTTTAAAAAACCCGACGCAAATGTTGGTTTTATGCGTCGGCTGTTTAAAAGAACCGACGCAAATACCCGTTTTAAAAAATAAATTATTAACACATTTATATTTAATAGTTAATTATAATATAGTACAGTAGTTATATAATACAATAATGAATGTCATACTACATATGCTCATATATTTTTTACATTAAAATAGAAACATTTGTCTTTTAATGTATTATATATTATAGTATAACATAAATATTAATATATTATATATATGATATATGATATATTATAATATATCTATATATATATATATATATATATCATATTTTTGAATTAATCACTATAATATATGGTATTAATGAATTTCAATATGAGTAAAATATTAATTTTCTTTTAGATTATTATGTAATATATTAATATAAATAGTATATTAAAAAAATAATAATTCATTTGCGTCGGTCCTTTTAAAAGACCCGATGCAAATGTTAGTTTTATGCGTCGGCTGTTTAAAAGAACCGACACAAATACCAGATTTAAAAAATAAATTATTAACACATTTATGAGTCAGGTTTTTAAAAGAACCGACGCAAATGTGTATAATTTTTTTATTTTATTATTAATGGATTACACTGCATATTTTTCATTTGCCCCTCTTTTTACCGCCTTTTCATTTCCTTTGCACGGCATAACATTTGTTTTTCCCTAAATCTTCAGAAGCTGCATACATTACATACGAGCTGCATACATTTCCATTTCAAGTTCTTAATCGATAAAGATACATTTCCATTTCAGTTTCTGGCGAATAAATTGTAATCGACTTTAGATTTGTTACAAGTGAAAGAGGTATATAATTTTTTTTCGACTGAACTTCGCGATTTACATTCTTTTTTTGTTTTAATACATCATTTTTTTAAAACCCCGAAGTGTGTCTTGTGATATATGTGTTTTTATGTGTTCTGTTTGTGTTTCTTTTGAATGGAAGCACTGTGATATACTATGTATTTTGTTTGTGTATCTTTTGTTTTTGTTGTTAGGATGCACTGTAATTTTTGGCAATATTTTTGCATTTTGTATGCCGTGTTACAAATTGATACCTTCTCATTTTCTTGATGATTGAACAATACTGTGAGTTGGGAATTTTTTTTCGCCTAAGTTGCTTGTTGAAGCATTCTGTACACACTGTTTCCTGTTGAAGCATTCTGTACTTCACTGTTGGGATGCACTGTAATTACAATGCACTACGAATGCACTGTAATAAATTTAATCCTAGTAAATATAATCCTATAAGATTTCCTATTGCACTGTAATTGTAAAGTTAACTCTATAGTTTATTTTTAAATGTGATGTTTTTGACATTTTTTGTTCTACTTTGTAGTTTACAATTATCATGGACCACTGAAGTTCGAGTGAGAGACCTACTAAAAAAACTAAAGGTCCAACATCTTGCAAAAAATTGAAAGAAAAGTCTGCAAATAAACAAGTGCAGAAAGTTATTGAGTTTGATGATAATCTTGGTGTTCCCATTAGAATATATGCTACTGCATTCAAGTCGTACATAGGAGCAGTAGTTAGAGTTCAAGTTGACATTAATATTCAGAGTTAGCAAGAAGTTAGTGATGGACTAAAGGATGCAATTTGGGAAGATATTAAGGTATGAATTGAAAAGAATAATTAGTTGTTTTAACATATATTGTCATTCAAATTTTATTACAAGTTACTTATATGCATGATTTGACTCAGACTGAGTGGAATATAACGGATGATGCGAGACGGAAGGACGTATTAAAATCTACAGCGAAAATTTGGAAGGACGTACAAAGACAAGATTGGTTCACTACATGCTCAGATTGCGAGCATCTTCAATCACATGAGCCAGATGGGAATGCCTATGCCCCAACAAACTCTAACAACTGACGTGATTCAAAGTAGCTCCCACTTGGTGGATCCATTCTTTGAAATAAAGCTATACTTATTTTTACTCTTTTTTATGTCTTTCAATCATAAGTTATCATACAAGTACCCTATATGATCCTAACTGAATTTTTTTTATATAATTAACATAGAAGCCGACTCCATGCAGTCTCTGTGTGAACCTTGCTGAGACCGGCAAAGTGATTGTGGCTATTGGGACTGTTTTTCCACTGAATGTGTCGGGTGATGTTGTTCATGGTCACCAAATGGAGCTCAACAATGTTAGAGTATCCGTTGATGACATTTGCCCTGAATTTCAACAAGCTCCGCTTCCCGTGCCTACGGATGAACATACAAGAGTAGGTGACGTAGCGGGTAGCTTTGTTCAGTGGCCTAAACAACTAGTAATGTTGGGGCAAGTAACAAATTTCAAATTAACAAGTAACATTATAAATGATTGTTGTTAATTCATTTAATTCATGTAAATGTTATTGTTTAACTTTACATCTAATTAGGATCCCATCTTACCGGATAAAGGTAAAGAGCCTGGGTCCCCCCCCCCCCCCCCCCCCCCCCCCCCCAAAAATAATCAAGTTCGTAGCAAAGGGTCGGCTACTTATGTGGATCAGAACTTGAGTCCAAAATGTAAATATTTACATCAATTGATCATGGCGTTGCCTTCCTCGGATGACGTAATTTCAGTGTCATTAGATTATGATTCATGCATTGATGTTCCGAAGGAAGTTGAAGACATGATATACGTTGCGAGCGAAGATATAATCCAATTTTGTAAAATGGAATGGTTGAATATAAGTGTCGTACAAATTTTCATGAGGTGAGACTATAATTTTCGTACATTCTCATTTATCTTTTTTTTTTTTATACAAGTTTATTTTATAAACTAACTAATGAGTAATTTGTATATTATATTTAAGGTACCTGAAGGAGATGACTAAGGGATCTAATGCCTTTGGATTCTTGTGTCCTCAAAAATTGGCAAATGCATAAATGATCCAGATGGCGCAAGTCGATACATTGAGGATATTTTTCTACGTTGCTGGGAATCCAAATTCATTTTAGGGCCGTACTTCCAACAGTAAGAACATAAAAATGGTGGGCTTAATTTATTCTAGCTAGTTTATTCATTGATATAATTTAACATTGTTATTTAATTTGTAAAAATGTAGGGAACATTGGATGTTCTTTCTTATATCTTGTGAGGAAAATGCAATATATGTGTTCGACTCATTGAAGAAGGAAAGGAATATGCCAATCAAAACAGCATTTGCAGTGTAAGTAAATTATATATTAATTTCTAAGTTATTAATATAAGTTAAACATGTAAAACTCTTTTAACATATTTATTTACTCATATATAATACTATATATAATTTTGTAGGGCATTTCGATTATATGTTGCTCACGGTGGCAAGAAAAGAAATAATAAGTTGCATTGGTATACGAAAAAGCTTAAGGTATAAAATACTTGCTAACTTATCCAAACAAAGTTGAGTTTGTTGGTTCCTATAGTATAATTTCTTATTAAATTTTGAATCAACTTGACTATTTATATAGTGTCCTCAACAACAAGGAACTGTTGAATGCGGCTACTATGTCATGAGGTACATGTATGACATCGTCAAGTTACATCAACGGGCTCCATATACAAAATGGACTGAGGAATATTATTTTTAATTATATGCATGCAATTAACTATTTCAATCTAATAACAAAGTACCTTGTATATCTGTGGCACCCTCGAAAATCCCCCAAGTCGGGCCCCAGACACTGTCAGCGATTTGGGTGACAGTCCCCGAGATCCCCAGGCTGGAACCCCAGGCTGCACCAGAAAATTACAACACAATATCACAACAGCAAAACAAATAACACAGCCAAGCCTTAACAACATACCTGTGGGAAATATATTCCCAAAATACATTATTACAAAATCTTAATGTCCACATCATCTTACAAAACCTCAAAGCTTGAAAGTAAACAAGCTGCAGCGGAAACAAAACCCTAGATGGCTCATATGGCCTTACAACTTAAACATACTTAAGCAATTCTCTCCTTCCCTCTCTTAGGGGACTCAGCCTTCACGATATAACCTGAAAAACATTCATAGCATTTCATATGAGCGTTTACGCTCAGCAAATATACATTCATAAGCTAGAAGAAAAGATAATTCAACAGCTTTAGTATTCATTGAGGTTGGGCGAAGCAATGCCAACATCTCCTGAAAAATCAATCAACAGGTATCATCTAGGGTTCCCAAGTGATATCAAGGGGTTGACCCTCTCTCAATAAATCAAGATTCGCCCTTTACTCATCAGATAATGTATCACCTGACCAGACTGATCATTATCTGACTATCATACATAATCAAATTTCATCCCAGCTGGTCAGCCTGGTCGTTTGATTCATCATTTGACATACGTAGTCCTTTGCAGAAAGCATATGGTCTACGGAAAGAAATCTCATTACCGATGCCTTGCCTCGGTCTATCATTCTTTATCATCATTGGCCAGAATACCAGGCGAAAGTATTCAACAGCCCCTTAACTTTCCATATGGATATATCTTCTTGTAAACATTTTCTCAATTTTGAATAGCCTTGAAGTGCTAATCAATTAAAAGCAGCAACTGCCAACAACACATATTGGCGTGCTCAACAATTAAAAGACAGTGATCATCACAAGTGGAACTATATATATCCATACAGAAGTTACTTGGGTGCGCATACAAGTTCATGACTTGCAACACCCAAACATCATCTTTATCATCATTTGGTGTGTTAGGAACTTTAAACACTAGAAAACACCCAATAACACATAGTTCAAACATCAACATTTTTTTCACGCACATCGGATTCAATGATCGTACGTTACTTAATCATAAAAGAGATCATCATCATGCATAGGCATTAACATCATTCATTTACGTAAATCGAATCAATGATTATACGTAATCCGTAAGAAAGAAGTGGAATAAATATATACTTGCCTTGGTCCTTAGCTAAAGTTCACTATATCAGTTGAAAAAGGTTTCTGCATAACATCATTGTGGGTATATCATGAGAAATCCAAACTTAATAGATGACTATTCATATAGAAAATGGTTATCAGGGCATGAGGTTGCCCATTGGGGAAAATTTCACTCGTCAGAGACTATTTAACTCATCAGAGACTGCTGACGTCATCTTTACTCATCGGAGACTAGGGATGACGTCATCGGAGACTATTAAACCCATCAGGGATTGATGACGTCATCTTAACTCATCGGAGACTAAGGGTGACGTCATCATTAGAGACTAATTATTCCTTCATCAGAGATTACGGATGACATCATCGGGGACTAAACTTTAGCCTGTCGGAGACTAAGGATGACATCATCAGAGACTAATAATCTCAACAGGGATTGATGACATCATCTTAACCCATCGGGGACTAAGGATGACGTCATCGGAGACTAGTTATTCCTTCATCAGAGACTAATTACCCCATCAGGGATTGATGACGTCATCTCTAACCCATCGGGGACTAAGGGTGACGTCATCGAAGACTAACATCAACACAGTCGGAAACTAATGCTGACGTCATCAGAGTCTAACATCAACACAGTCGGAGACTAATGATGACGTCATCAGAGACTAACAACATCTCATCAGACACTAACAACATCTCATCAGAGACTAACAATTCCTTCATCGGAGACTAACTCCAACCCATTAGAGACTAAGTTGGACCTTGTCTCAGATTCAGGGTCGTCTTCCTCATTCCTCCAAGGGTGGTGATCTCAACCACAACTCCATAAATCAACTCTTAACATGCTTTAAGCTATGAGCAACACTTCTAGACACAAAAGAATATAATGCTTTCTTTTTCTTTCTTAAAGACTTGCTCCTACAGCTAAACTTCTCGAATACCAAGCAAAAAGAAAAGCAAAAGAGAACTTAAGATTCTTACCTCCTGGGTTGACGAAAGAGATCAAAGCTTGTTTGAAAGTAATTGTCCAAAAGAGAGAACTTGAGATTAAACGAAGATGGTAGGTTTAAAGAAGAACTTTGGAAAAGGAAATCTTTTAAAAAGAGACTGAAATGTTCCTCCGAATGAGGTATTTATAGTAGGCTGGAATTAAGCTTTGAAATAAAATGATTGGTTAATCTGGACGGTAAAAACGGCTGCTCATCATGATTCTTAGCAGCTAAGCATCGTAATAAGCCTGTTGTCCTTCATGCACATACGTTTAATCCACTTGACGACACACAAGCAGTTTATTAATCAAATTAACATACGTACACAATGACGTCATCAAATATAAACATCATTGTTTATCCTTGCAACCAAAAATCAAACAACAACAACCCCTTTAATGGGTCCGAAAATATTTAGACATTCAAAAACATCTTATATTAACTATACACGTTAATATATATAGATGAGAGAAAAAAAAAATATGAAATAAATTATTTATAGATAAACAAATTTTCCGGGTCGTTACAATATTGGTTTTAATTAATGCTTAATTGTTTCTTTTCTATAATATTCTACAGGGTTTGATTGCAAGAAAGTCATATACTCAGTTTGATATATATGAAATTAGAGACCTGTTTGCAGAATATTTTATGAGTCATTGTATGTGACCTTTGCATATTTGAACAGTTTGTACATTTGGACAGTTTGTAAATATTCCTGTTTTGAACAGTTTGTAAATTTGGATTTGTATATATTCCTATTTTGCAAATATTGAAGTGGTTAACTTTTGTACTATTTTGGCTAGTTGTGACATTAGAATGTATCCTTTTTAATGTATAGGTTGGATATTTTATTTTTAAAATTAAAATTAAAAATAAAAAGAATCATTTGAGTCGGTTCTTTTAAAAGTGCGACGCATATTTATTAATTTATTTTTAAAGTGAATTTTATTCAACCAATCATTTGCGTCGGTTATGGTGAACAACCAACGCAAATGAAGCTATAATTTGCGTCGGTTCTTTTAAAAGTACGACACATATTTATTAATTTATTTTTAAAGTGAATTTTATTCAACCAATCATTTGCGTCGGTTATGGTGAACAACCGACGCAAATGAAGCTATAATTTGCGTCGGCTCTTTTAAAAGTGCGACGCATATTTATTAATTTATTTTTAAAATAAATTTTATTAAACCAATCATTTGTGTTGGTTCCTGTGAAGAACCGACACAAATGACACACTATTTGTGTCGTATGTATAAAGGACCGACGTAAATAATCTTTTTTTACGTCTCATCTTTAACCGACGCATATAGTTATGCATATTTGTGTCTCCTCCATATGTGTCTTCCCGTAACCGACACAAAATATGTTAGTTAACCGATGCATATGATCATTTTTGTACTAGTGATCGGTGATTGAAGATATAAAGTCGGTAATTGTTGCGGATAAAGAGGAAGGTTGTTCTTCTAATGTAGTAGAGGCGGTGACAAAGGAGCAAATCACAGAGTGAGAGCGTTTAGATCGGAAAACAAAAAACTTGATTTGCTTTTGCCTTACAGATATTGTTTTGATGAAAACCATGGAGAAAACCACAAAAGACCTTTGGATGAAGTTGAAAATTTTTTATCAAGTTAAGGATCTTTTGGTGGAGAATAGAGGCAAAGATCAAAATAAAAATGTAAGGCGTGATTTTAGTAGATCTTGATCATGTGGGAGAGCAATGAGCATTGGTTGGTCAAAGATACGATGCTGGAAGTGTCAATAGCTTGGTAATGGAAAGAAAGATAGTCCTAACAAAGCGACTAAGGACAAAAGTGAATCAAAGAGCATGGACGATGACACCGGAAATTTGTACTTAGTTGTGACATGTGTTGCGCAAATCGATTCTCCTGCGTTGTATGTTGACATGAGTGCCTTTTTCTGTGAATTTCCATTGTGAATGGTTTAGCCATTACGAAAATTATAATAGAGGGAGCGTCTGTTTAAAGAACAAAGAGATGCTGAAAATAGTTAATCATGGGAAAGTGAAAGAAAATACGGTGAATTTGGTGAGAAAAAATTCTCAGATATATTGTGTTTCCTATGATGGAATCTTCTCACCAGTGGCCAAGTTGATATTAGAGAAAATTCATGTGTTGCAATCGAAGAGATTTGTTGTCATAAGGGAGAAAATTCTGGTATTCAAGTTATTCTTACCCTTGCTTTGACTGGAGCAATCTTTTCGGATATGTTATCAAATGGTTGAATTATTTGTTCAGCGATTTGGATTTATGCGATGTCATGATGATTCTAATGTTTATGTCAAATGACATATTCAAAAAGATTGATTACAAAGACGCTTAACATGGTTATTTGCAAGTCAGTTGATACTTCTGAGCGAGTGGTAGTATGGTTTGTTTGCTTGGTGATGGTTGACATGGAAGCAGGTTGTGCGAAATTCATTACTATGGTTGATAGTATGGAGGAGTTCTTGTGGTATATATCTGATATTCAGGGTCTTGAAAATCATGTTGTCGTTATTGCTATATTGTGTGTGAAGTATTCGCCAAGTGGGTGTATGTTGTGGTTGACTCATATTTCAACATTATTAGGTTCTTGTCTTAATTTCATCATATTATTTTATTTCTCGAGTTTGTAGAGAACGTACGTGATACATTGAATTTGAAATTCCGAACATGAAATATATGTAGTTTAAGTTATCTGTAATGGCAGTTGATTAGCATGGCTGTTTCATAGTATCTAAATCCCATGAATTATGCACATGAAATCAGCTCATTATCTGTTACAGATGTTTCCAAATCATAGTCGACAATAACGCTCAATCGGTCCTTGATTTGTTGTATAGATTGTATTTTCATTACCTACCATATACCATTGTACTACTTGCTTTGTATACAAGGAATACTCAATGGACGAATCATTGTGTTCTTCTCCCAATTATTCTATAATCTGAAATAGATGAAGTGATGGATGCATAATTGGTCGTGGGTCCCACGTAGATTACATGTGGCCTATTTGAAATTGGTCGGCTGAAGATCCTAAACGCCTTCGATTTCCATATGCATGCATCGATTCTTCTTCTATTTCGGAGGAAGAACTTGCCAATTGCTGCGTTCATTTTGCTCAATTATTAATTTGTTGGTATTCTATTTTTTTTTTAATGAAATTGCAGAATAAAATCGTATATGTGAGAGAATTTGTGTTTATCTATTTAGCAAATATATATATATATACTAACATTAGTTGGGAATACTATTTCATCTGACACATTCTCTACTATTGATCAACACAGTCGATGACCCAGATTATTCCCCAAAAAAGAAAAATACCTTCCACCTAATGATTAAACCGGAAGCAAATAATATATTACTAAACACTGCCTATCAGTCTGATATTCTGGAGGAAGGATCTTGGCCTTTCAATTTGAATTACTTCGACGGTCGTGGTATTTTTGTTAAAGAAAAAAACATAAATTAAAAATTTTAATCGAACGGTTAACACTAACCCAAAATTAAAAATGAAATAATTAATTTAGACGAACTAGATGAAGCGGTTTTCAAATTATTTAAAAAACGGATAAACCCATCCACCAGAGATTCTAGCGAAGGGATCTTGGCTTTTTAATTTAAATTATTTCGACGGTCGTGACATTTCTATCGGTGAAAAAAAAAAGAAATTAAAAATTTTAATCGAACGGCTAACATTAACCCAAAATTAAAAATGAAATAATTAATTTAGATGCCCCAGATGAAATGGCTTTAAAATTATTTAAAGAAAGGATAAATCCATCCGCCAGAGATTCCAGTCGGGGATCTTGACTTTTCAATTTAAATTACTTCGACAGTTACAGCATTTCTAGAAAAGAAAAAAGAAGAAATTAAAAATTTCAATTGGACTACTAACATTAATTGAAAATTATAAATGAAATAATAATTTTGGACAGCCCAGATGAAGTGATTTTCAAATTATTTTAAAAAAGGATAAACCCCTTATGCCTGAACCTTTGACAGAAAAAATATATCTAAACCCCTTCCGCTTGAAATTTTGGCGGAAGAGTCATGTTCAAAAAAATACCCAAATATAGCGGTAGAAGCAATTGTAGCCAAAAAACGTGAATTTCATGTCAAGAGCAGTCTATAAACTACTCTATCTTTCTTTCTCTCCCATCTAACATCTCATCTTTGCATCTAACTCTGCTTGAATTTCTTTGCATCTTACATCAAGATTTCCATAAGAAGTCAAATGAGAAATCAAATATCTCAAAGTTTTCCCCTTCCGCCAAAGGAGATGTCAAATATCTCACTATAGGATTTCTCCTCATCTAAAACAAGTAAGCAAATTTTTTATACAAAATTAGCATACAATTAGTTATGATAATATATTCATATACGATTTTAAATGTATGTTGTTGTGTGATTGTGTGTAAATGAGTGTGATTATATATTTTCCAAATTTGTACTAATTTAGTATGTTAGTAATGTTTATTTTTGATATTATATTTGTAAAACATGTTTTTTGAAATAAATTCTTTAAATTTGCACTAAGTTAGTATGTAAATGGTTTGTGATTGTTTGTGAAAACTTTGTTGTAAGTGTATGATAAATAAAATTTAAATTAGTAAGTATGGGATATTAGTTAGTATGTGAAAAAAAGAAACTTAAATTAGTTAGTATGCAATTGGTTTGTGATTGATTTTTGTCAATGTTTGTGTTGAATTAAAATTGTAGGTTGACATGGAGGAGTGGTTGTCTAACTTGATTCCTAGTCCGGTGGATCGAAATTTGCTACTTGAACAAGATAATCATGTATCAGAATACATTTATAGCACGGGGGAATGGTGATTGTTGGATGTTGCTCAACAATCTAACTTAAAGTACGAC
This sequence comes from Centella asiatica, assembly GCA_014636745.2. Lineage (NCBI taxonomy): Eukaryota > Viridiplantae > Streptophyta > Magnoliopsida > Apiales > Apiaceae > Centella > Centella asiatica. The sequence continues at coordinate 25,803,840 of CM025785.1, read as the reverse complement.
AAGTAGATCCTTCGACCAAAATTTTGGTGTATTCACACACTCGCACATATTTGCGAAGCACGATACTTCATTGGTCACCGCACATGCCGAAAGGTGGAGATCAGAAATGACCACCTTCCACCTTAATTGTGGTGAGATCACCATCACACTAGAGGATGTGTACTGCATTCTTGGTTTGCCAGTCAATGGCAAACCCATGACATGCGGAGTAATCACCGACGAGGGACAAGGCAAGCTATTTAGGAAGTGCTTTGGCAAATGGTTATTCGATTCTTCGAACAAGGATGTTGTGAAAGGTGTTGATACGTCAAATTTACGTGCCTAGGGTTAGGGTTGTGGAATACTCTAACTGTTGAAGAACTTGGACTGCAAACTTAATGCTCTTCTCTACCTACAAGAGAAAATCTTCCAAAAACCGTGGGGTTCAGCCCTTTGGAAGACTCTCTGGTGTGTTTGTTAGCCAAAACTTTTGTGGTGATAAGTAAATATTGTATGTAAATCACAGCGTACCTGGTAATGTTTTGTCTGACTTATATTTATACATATCTGGGTGACCAGAGTCCTTCTTGGATTACAATATCAAGTCCTACTTGGATTATAATATCAAGTCCTTATTGGATTATAATATCAAGTCCTACTTAGATTATAATATCAAGTCCTTCTTGGATTAGAATATCAAGTTCTTCTTGGATTACAATATCAAATCTTACTTGGATTATAATATCAAGTCCTTCATGGATTACAATATCAAGTCCTACTTGGATTATGATTCGGTGGTTAGGAGGTTTCCATCCCTATTTCTATCATCTTTCTGATCAAGACTCAAAAAAGGATCTTTATCCATTTATTATCTCTGCCTTATCTTATGTTCATTGAATGTAAACTCATTTGCGATTATGGGCTTCTTGGATGCCATTACGATGGTCCATTACTACTTAACTAACATTTATTAATTTTAGGGCTCTTTATTTTGACCCATATCAAGTGGCGGCATTAATTTCAAGTGGCTTTCACAGTACATTCCACTCATTACCAAATGATCCCCTGGATAATTTGATAGAGATACACACCATAGCTTATCTTTTGTGGTTGTGTGAAGCCATTCTATTTTCGACACACTCAAAAGACTTTTGTTTCGTTAGGTATGTGATTGATTTAAATTTTTCACACATCATTGTCTATTTTTTTATTTTATAATATGTATATTATAATGCTTACTTGCTTGTTTATATGTCTATGTACATGAGATTTGTCAGTGACCAAATGGATTTTGAAAGTTATGCTTGGGGTGCAATGGTGTTGGCTGCAATTTATAGGGCCCTGCACCACACCTAGCACTTTCTGAAAGGCAAATATGGAGAAACTGTCCTTCCTCGACGCATAGTTGGATGTATGATGGTGCTTGAGGTGTGATCATTTGATAGATTATGTATAGGGCGTCCAAATCACAGGCCAGGACCTGATAGATGGACTCCTCGTGTGCTTGCATATGCACATGCTAAGGGCAATAAATATGGGCCAAGACGAGATAACCCGCACCACAACCTCAAGTTTTATCAGATTGATTTTGAGAACCAACCGAGAGATAAAGTTGTGTGGAAGCCATACAAGAAGATGAGGAATGAAAATGATGTATTTGATCTGAGAGATCAAACACAGGTTTCGAAAAAAATAACTTTAGGAAGATTTCGTAAAGACGTTAATCGCCAGAAATCAACACTAAAGGATCAATTTGTTTAGTTTGCTTAAAGAAATTAATCACCCACAAGCTAAAACAAATCAGTTGTGAAAGTATAAAGGAATTAACCACCAACTTTCGGATAAACGTAAGTAAAAACTCACACAAGTTTATTAATCAATCAACTATCTCTTTATTGTACAACATGAGCAGATATTTATAAGCTGTTAAGATCCCTAACCCTAATTGGAAAGAATAATACATTGGAAAGAAATCTAATCCAATAAGGAAAGGAAACAAACCTATTAAAACTAGGAAACAAATACAAATTAAATACGGAAATAAATAAAATACAAGAAAATTAATAACCGCAACTATCAGTAGTTAATTTAGCTATTGGAGACTAATCAGCCTCTGACGAGCAATTTTGGCTATCAGAGACTAATTAGTCTCTGATGAGTAAATTTGGCTTTCGGAGACTAATTAGTTTGTGACGAGTAAATTTAGCTATCGGAGACTAGTTAATCTCTGATGACTTGAACTGTCGGAGACTAAGTAGTCTCTGATGACGTCATCCATAGTCTCTGATGCAGAAATTAGTCTATGACGAAGTATTAGTCTCCGATGACTATTTCCTTAGTCCCCGATGACCATTTAGCCTAGTCTCCGATGACTATTTCTTTAGTCCCCAATAACCATTTCCTTAGTCCCCGATGACCATTTTCTTAGTCTCCGATGCTAATTAACTTTGAATTTGAGTTTACAAGTAAAGTAACAACAGGTTGATAAGCACTTCCCCCTAACCAACAATTTGTTTGTGTATTAATAGAAAATAAATCTAAGAATATTTCTTTCCAAGCAATATTTATTCTTTCACCCAAAACTACATCAGTTTGTTTGGCATCTAGTGACTCCAATGGATCAAAAAATGACGAACTACTTAATTGTCATTGCAAAACTGTTCGCCAACTATCGTATTCCATTGATTTATTTCATCCAGATTGAGTTTACCATACCCGATAGAGTTTGGAGATAGTTGAGGCATAAATAGCTTGTTCTTGGTGCTCCCGTTGAGCAACAGGCAGTGAAGCAACCAATTCCAAAACCCGATCAGTTTGTCATTCCCGATTTTATGGTACATAGGGAAGAGTATATAAATCAATAACAGGCGCACGAGGAGTTCTTGGTTGGTTTGTTGGTCTAGACGGATGAAGATGACCATGCGATGTCTAAGAACCATATGGACACTTACCGTAAGTGGTCCAATATGGTGATAAGGAGACGGATCGCGAAACCGGACTCGAACAACCTTTAGTGCTGGAATTGCCTTCTCTACAATCAAGTTGACATTTATAATTGCATAAGTTTTTCATTATTTTGAGTAAAATATTTCACTTTTTTTTTTTATCATTCTTTAATGTTATTGTACTTGTTGTGGTTTGTAGTTGCCACTGGCGCTTCATATGCTGTAACACTGGGATAACAAGTCTACTAAGATCGAGTCCAAGTATCAGCAGTTGTTACATGACTGTGATACTGTCTTTCACCACCACCACAGTGGTCTTTTAAGTTCAGCGCACCCTGTCAGTACCAACCCTTCTATCACCACCATCATCTACCCCACCCCTGATATCACCACCACCAGTTGGCCTCAATTTCCCTTCACCCCACTATACACCCCAACCCTCGACATCATCACCACCACCACCACTACTTGAAACCCGCCATTCGCCGCTCACTTCCCCCCTCTATACACCACTCAATTCCTTACCCCCAGCTTTACCATGGAGTCCACTTCTAGCTTTGCCATGGACTCCACTAATTGATGTGAATTGTTTATTGGATTAGTGATATTTGTTGTGATATCAATAGGTACTGATATCTGGTACTCGTACAAACAACAGTATGAACGTCTTTTTTTATTTTGGACGCAGTCATTCTGCCAAAATCTCTAGCGTATGTTATACCTACACTAAACATTACGAGGTAAGGAGTTTGTGCCCAACACTGCCCATTTGGTCACATAATAGCTTCACTGCCCATTTGTTCATTATTTAGCTTCATGTCCCTCTGCCAGAATCTCTAGTGTGTGGGTCGCATACGCCAGATATTCTAGTGTAAGGTTTTTGTGCCATTTGCTCCGACACTACCCATTTGGTCCATCAAACACATTATGGCCTCATACACTACCCATTTGGCTTTGTATACATTATGGCTTCATTTGTTCATTATGTTTTCGTACACCGCTAATTCCAATAAATTTACAATATTTAATAATTTTATAACAATGTTTAATATTATTTTTATATCTAACAATATTGGTACAAAATATAAAATCCATACATTAGAAGTTCTGGCATAAGGGGTTTAATAATATTTAATCCTATTGATGCACCCGTTCTTATATTACTCTTTCTTAAAGAATTATATTTAACTGATATAAGAATTGGTGATGTAATATAATATTTACTTATATGACGTAAAAGGACTTCGAAAAATATCCAACTTGTTAGGTGAATATATTATGCTAGTTAAACAATGATTTTGATCACAAATAAATACTTTGCTCATCAATCAGGAAGGATGTTGAAGATGTGAAGAAAATTTTAAGGACAATTCTACGTAGAATGGAAATAAACAACGATTAATATAGCAAGATCTCTTACCTTGATCCAAGCAACACTGTCAAAAAAAGACCCTACCTTTTGTTCTGCGTAGTCAAACTTATAGAGAGTTTTCAAAAAACACTAGAAGATAAAATAACGGCTACCTTTTTGGACTAAATAAGTAACAACTGTAAAGGTACAAATCACTATTAAGACAGTACAACTCCAACGGATCTATTTCAAATTCTCAACGGATAGATTTTTGGATTAATATAAATAGGAGTTATAAATTTCATTTATGATAATTGAACAACCAAAAAATTGTTCTGACAATTTGACATCTTAAAGAGTTCAGCAAGACACAATCCCTCACCTGAACAAGTGATATCTAATATGCTCAACAAGGAGTTTACTGCTTAGAGATAACTAGCAAGAGAGTTTATCTGCTATTAGTCTGTGTGACTCAATCTGGTCTGTATATTGTTCTATGTAAACATTTTTAGTGAGTGTCTTCTCAAATAAAGAGAAGAAGAGTGAAGTAGGTTTAGACCGAACCACTATAAAAATTCTTTTACTCACCTTACTTTGTTGCTTATCTTTTACATTGCTTATTTCCATTATCCTTATTTTGCTCAGTCCTTGCTAAACTTATTTAGCAAAGACTTATTGACTTTGCTGCCTGAAACTATTAGTTTAAAAAATTAAGGGGTTTTTTGCTATAAATTCCATTGGTAACTCTTTTCAAAATATAAGAAATCTTTTTAATAAGCAATAAATATCTTAAAATTGAAAATTTTATAAGCAACACTTAAATTTTCAAAAATACTATTCAACCCCCCTTCTAGTATTTTTCCCTTTAGGACCTAACAAATCCTTATGCCTGAATATTTAATATTATTTTTATATCTAAAAAATATAAATATATTTCATGATATCTTATTAATAATAATATTCAGACAAATTACACCAGAAATCATAATAATATTCAATGTCGTTACGCTAGAAGTTACGGCGCAGGATTTACACTAGAATTCAAGCCTAAGAGTATTAACATGTAGTATTATCTTCTCTTTTAGATTAACTTAATTTTAATTTTAGAATGCCTCCATTTTAGATTAATTTATATATTTGATATTTTTTAATACTCCATTTATTCAGTATTAATATTTAAATGAATAATATTATTTTCTTAATAATTAATCAATTATGTTAATTGTTAATAATACAATGTGAGTTATGTTCTTTATTTTTATAATAATATAGGATTTAGTACTAATATTAATATTATGTTCATGCAACATGTTCATTACCAATATAAAGTTCATGCAACATGTCCCAACACATAAACATTAATAAGATTAAACTACCATTATAAACATCTTATTAATCAATTCATTATTATCATTATTATTATTATGCTATATATTAATTCCCCAAACATCAAACCCTAAACCATAACCAACAAACCCTAAACCCTAACCATTTAACATTAAATTATCTAATACAATACAAAAATAATGCTCATTTGCGATGGACAATGCCATCACCTTTAACAGGTAGTCGTCGTGTTTGACATACGTGCGACAAAAACTACCGTCGCTAACTCCGTCGCATTTTCCAATCATTGTAACTGTGATTCGTCGTAGGCCGTTGCACCATAAATATTTTTTATTGCACCAAAACGATGGATGAGTCTGACACAAATGTGGCTATTTCAACAAAATTATTGACGAATCAGTCGCTTTTCTCTTTTAGAATTTTTTTGAATATATAATAATTAAATATTTCTCATTTATTGCGATGGAGATATCCGTCGCTAATGGTCAAAAGTAGTTGCAAATGTACAGTATTTTGTTACATAATGTAGTAATGAATTTTGGTCGCTTATAGTGCTTTATCTGTCACAAATATTTTTCCTAAATTTTTGGAGATTGTAGATATTTTGAAACCTGCTTTCTCAATCTAGTACATCATTTGACTATATTAATAAGTTGAAAAGATTTCAAGAGAAGTCCAATACCAAAAGTGATTCATTTAAATTTCATCTATTACATCAAGGAAAGTTATTCCACCCAAGTACATCAATCCATGAAAAAGAATATTTAACCATGTACTTCGATGTTCATTTACAGATTAAAGATCAACCCAAGTTTGGTTACACAACATCATCACTAATTACACATCCATCATTTGTCCATTGCTATCCCAAAAGTTAGTGGACTATACAAAAGATGTATCTTCATCCAATAAATATAATCACCATCAGAGGTAACCAAAATGTAGTTATTATGTTGAAGAAGCTATATGCCATCATCTGTGTAGTGATCTTCCTCCTCATCATACATATGACAATCACCACCTCCATTAGTTGTAGCATGGCCATTATCGTATCTGCGACCCTCAGATGTACTCTACAAGAAAATATTTGTTCAAATTATACCACCAAATATGCAATGTTGCCAAAGTTTTGGCCATTTCTCTCAAGACAAGGCAACTAAAATAGATCAAGATTTTTGATGTACATAATACCCAAAGAGTGCACAAAATGAATTCAATAGCAGCTTTAATTATACTTGTTATGCTAAAGAGAACAACTTTTCAAAGTATCACCTATATAATTAACTTAAATAAAGATAAGATTATCATTAATCCAAAGAAAGAATAAAACAAGGTAACTTACCTCTTTGTTTGGATTTTCCATAAATATTTCTGTCAGCATAGCGACATTAACACGAATCAACTCCTCAAGGCATAATGCCATCATCTGGCCTCGAGTAGTCCCTTCCCCATCATTAGCACCCTGGGCTACCACCCGAGCAATCTGATGCAGCCAAGAACGTGATGGTGGTGCAACAGTGCTAAGAAAAGAATCTAACCTTATTTTTTCCAACTCCCCATCAATGGCTCGCTGGATGAGAGAGTCCTCAATTCTTGGACGGGACCTCGAGCTCCCGGATCCATCATGAGATGTCCGTCTCTGTCTCAATGTCGGTACAACAGTGTGTGACGCCACGCCACGCGTGGCATGCCTAGCACACGGTTCTTTTTCACACCACTAGAGGCCGTCAGCCAATGTTCAATACTATCCTAAGTTCCTTCCTGAGTAGATCCCTCTGTATCACCTTGAGTAGGTGCCCCATAAGCTGCTTGTATGTAGCCTACAAGAATATAATGTAGTTACGAACATTGAGTGTTTGTTAGTCTATATGATTACTATGTACTCCAAAAAATAAAACAGTACTCAACCAAATCTCGCTACACCATCAATAAGAATTTAAGTGATCAGTGCTCACTTTTGAATCACCCCACATACATCTATACAATTAGAACAGACAAATGATCCTTATTGTTGGGAATAAGACCTTGACAAATACCAAACCGCAAGTAAAAAGATAATTCAATCACAGAAAAGAACACAAAGATTTACCCTGATTCACCCAAATCTGGGTTACGTCTAGCCTGTCTGAATATTATTACTATTAATCCAAGTTTTTCACAAGATATAATTATGGTAGAATATCTCACACTCCGCTAAGCAAACTCTCAATAGTTACATAATATCCTCACCCCCTTGTAAGAGACCCTCACAAAGAACTAAATATTATAATTTAGTTTTAATCTACCCATAAACACAATAAACCATTGTATTTATAGACCCAACATAATGTTAGAAACCCAAAAGGAATTGAAAAAATAACCAAATTCAAAACCCAATTGGAAACCTATTCTGATTAGGAATAGAAATAAAACACATCCCAATAGGAAATAGAAAAAACCTATTCCTAATTGGAAATAGATAATGTTGAAGTATGATCCAACTCCAACATTCTCCTACTTGGTGAATACTTCACACACAATGCAGCAGCTCCCATACCCTGAGTCTTTAACCCAACTTCAGAAGTACACCACTGAAACTTCTCCAAAGTAACTGGCTTTGTCAAGAAATCCGCACAATTTGCCACTGTGTCAACCTTCTCCAAGTGCAACACTTTGTCCTCCACCTTTTCTCGGATAAAGTGATATTGAATATCAATATGTTTCGTCCAGGAGTGATACATTGGATTCTTTGCCAAATGTATAGCACTTTGGCTATCACATTTCACCACAACGGATTTTTCCTTAAACCCAAGCTCCTTGCACAACCGACGAAGCCATATTGCTTCCTTCCCCGCATGTATTCTTCTTCAGTAGATGACAAGGCAACCACACTTTGCATTTTACTCATCCAACTAACCGGTCCACCGAACAAATTGAATACATAACCACTTGTCGATCTTCGACAGTCTAAGTCACCACCCTAGTTTGCATCAACTGACCCCGTCACACCAAAATACACATTATCTCCATTACCTTCAAAACATAAAGCATAATCTGAGGTTCCACGAAGATACCTGAACACCCTCTTAACGGCAATGCAATGCTCCTTTCCTGGATTAGACATATATCTGCTCAATACTCCCACTGAATAAGCAATATCTGGTCGAGTGCACACCATTGCATACATTAAGCTACCAACCGCGCTAGCATATGGGATGTGTGTCATCTGCTCCTTCTCCTCATCACTCTTAGGAGATAGCTCCGCAGACATTTTAACTCCAACTGACATAGGAGTCCTGACTGGTTTGCAATCAGACATGTTGAACTTCTTTAAGATTCCTTCAACATATTTTCTTTGCCTAAGCCATAGTTTCCGTTGTCCCCGATCTCTCCGTATATGCATGCCCAAGATGTAAGTAGCAACCCCAAGATCCTTCATCTCAAACTGTTGTGCTAGCAATCCCTTAACAGTTTTGATCATCTTCTTGCTATTACCCACCAAGGGCATATCATCAACATACAAAGTCAGAATGACAAAATCCTCACTTGACCTCTTCACATATACACAATGATCGGCCTGACTTCGAGTGAATCCGATCCGTTGAGCATAACTATCAAACTTTTGATACCACATCCGAGGTGACTGTTTTAGGTCATACAAGGATTTATCTAACTTGCAAACCAAGTCCTCCTTTCCTTTAACCACAAACCCCTCCAGCTGTTTCATGTAGATCTCCTCCTCCAAATCCCCATGAAGAAAGGCTGTCTTTACATCCATTTTCTCAACCTCAAGATCATAAGCAGCTACCACAGATAAAATAGTTCTAATAGATGTTAGCTTTGCCACTGGTGAGAAGATCTCTGCATAGTCCACTCCTTCTATTTGAGAATACCCCTTCGCAACCAGCCTAGCTTTATACTTCTCCACTTTACCATCTGCATTCTGCTTCTTTTTAAATACCCACTTGCACCCAATTGCCTTCCTACCCTTAGACAATTTCACAAGTTTCCATGTGTGATTATGATCAAGTGACTGCATCTCCTCTTTCATTGCTTCCTCCCACAAATTAGCATCATCCAAGGTTCTCGCCTCTTTAACTGAACCAGGTTCATCACTAGTGACTATCAAAGCATAAGAGGCACTAAGTGAATACCTGTTAGGTGTTTTCCTAACTCGTGTGGATCTCCTCAATGTTAGCTCTGCTTGAGGCTCTTGTTCAGCCTCCACTCCATAATCTGAATCAACACTATCATCATCATCCTGTTGAACTGATTGTTCTTCATCTGAATCATCATCAACAGCTTCTGATGTACCATGTGGGTCTTCATCTTCCACATCCTTTGTTGATCTCACATTAAACTCAACATGACTAATTTCTTTGGGTAAACTTTCAGTGACAGCATCAACCTTTGATGTTTCTCTAAACACCACATCCTTGCTGTACACAATAGTTCGGGTCTTTGGATTCCACAATTTGTACCCCTTGACTCCATCTTTGTAGCCAATAAACTTGCACTTCTCAGATTTATAGTTAAGTTTTGTCCTTTTCTCCTTAGGCACATGCATATAAACATCACAACCAAACACACGAACATGACCCATACTTGGCTTCTTTCCAAATATTACCTCATATGGTGTTTGATCCTTTACCGCTGAAGTAGGAGTTCGATTCTTCAAGTAACATGCTATAGCAACTGCTTCTGCCCAAAACTCAGGCTCCAAGCCTGCCCAACTTCGCATACATCTAGCTTTATCCATGAGTGTACGATTTAGCCGTTCCGCCACTCCATTCTGCTGAGGTGTATACCTTATGGTGTTCTGTCTTGCAATGCCTACTTCTGTACAATATTTGTCCACGAACTTATACTCCAAACCATTATCAGTCCGAAGAACTTTAATCCTTCTATCAAGTTGATTTTCAACTAATGCCTTGAACTCCTTGAACTTTTCAAGCACATCTGATTTCCTTTTCAAGAAATAAATCCAAGCATACCTTGAATAATCATCTATAAAGGAAACGAAATACCTTGATCCTCCAAGTGATTCATCCGGAGACTCACAAAGATCACTGTGTATCAAATCCAGCACCCTTGTAGCCCTTGTACCTTCACCCTTGAACTTTACTCGGCTTTGCTTCCCATATAAAAAATGTTCATAAAAGCCAAATCCCATAGAACAATCTGGGACCCCTTCCACTAGCTGCTTCGAGGCTATGGTAGAAAGCCCCTTCTTTCCTATGTGTCCGAGCCGCTGATGCCACAACATGGCTACACTAGTGTTATCATTAGGCTCTGACTCAGAAATCAATGCACGCCCAAACTGAGGCTCAATAGTGTCTCCCAGCAGCTTGTACAAAGTACCATATCTAGTGCCCCTCACAATTATCATTGAACCACGAGTCATCTTGCATGAATCTTTAGTGCAACTGAAGGTGATACCTGCATCTGTCATCATGCCCACTGATATTAAATTTCTGCTGAGTCCTGGAATATGCATAACTCCGGGGAGGGTCTTCACCATCCCATCACTCATTCTGCGTCTAACTTTCCCACGTCCAACTATCCTTAGTGTCTCACTGTTTCCCAAGTAGACACTACCCCCATCATATTTCTCATATTCGCAAAACCACTCTTTGTGGGAAGTCATATGATAAGAAGCTCCAATGTCAATATACCACACATCAGAATCTGACTGAGCCACGCAAGCCGCCACCAAGTACAAGTTGCCGTCATCCTCCTTTTTCTTTGGATCACCCTTGTCTCCTTTGGCTCCTTTCTTTGGACAGTCTTTCTTACCATGTCCAATTTCTTGACACTTCCAGCACCGCATCTTTGACCGATCAATGCTTTTAGATCTCCCATGTGATCTAGATCTGCCGTTTGATCGCCTACTTTTGTCTTGGTTTCTGCCTCTTACAATGAAGGCCTCCTTGGTGGAACTCTCCATACCATGGCGTCTCATCTCCTCAGATAACAAGGCCGCAACAACACTCTCAAACGAGATCTCTGTATTCTCACTACCAATCGCAACAATCAAATTGTCCCAGGAGTCCGACAGTGAACAAAGTAAGGTAATGGCTTTGTCATCATCCTTTATATCACAATTAATTGAAGCTAATTGACTTACCAAGGTATTAAATTCCTGAAGATGAGCCGAGAACGATCCACCATCCTCCATCCGCAACTTGTACAATTTCTTCCTTAGAAATAATTTGTTGACAAGAGATTTACTTTGGTAGAGGTTCTCCAATTTTGTCCATAGGTCCTTTGCAGATTTTTCACTGGCAACATTCACCAAAACAATATCGGCTAGACACAACCGAATCAATCCTCGAGCCTTTCGATCCAGTTTTTTCCACTCGGCAATTTTATCTTTTGTCGTCGTATTAACAATAGAGGAAGAACTACCATCCTCCTTTTCTGTAATAATTACCGACTTCGGATCTTCAATCACCGACCACAGATCACAATCCACGAGTAGATCCTCCATCTTGAGTTTCCACAACTCAAAACTCTTCCCATTGAATTTCTCAATCTCAACTCTAGATGTATTCGTCGACATTTTAAACCCAGATTAATCTCAGAAACTCTGTGCGCAAACCAAGCTCTAGATACCAGATGTTGGGAATAAGACCTTGACAAATATCAAACCGCAAGTAAAAAAATAATTCAATCACAGAAAAGAACACAAAGATTTACCTGGTTCACCCAAATCCGTGCTACGTCCAGCCTGTCTGAATATTATTACTATTGATCCAAGTTTTCCACAAGATATAATTATGGTGAAATATCTCACACTCCGCTAATCTACTTTGCAAACTCTCAATAGTTACATAATATCCTCACCCCCTTGTAAGAGACTCTCACAAAAAACTAAATATTATAATTTAGTTTCAATCTACCCATAAACACAATAAACCATTGTATATATAGACCCAACATAATGTTAGAAACCCAAAAAGAATTGGAAAAATAACCAAATCCAAAACTCAATTGGAAACCTATTCTGATTAGGAATAGAAATAAAACACATCCCAATAGGAAATAGAAAAAACCTATTTCTAATTAGAAATAGATAATGTTGAAGTATGATCCAACTCTAACACTTATGTTGTCTTCTGGAAACAATAAATACATTTCATAAGGAGATTATTGCAGCAAATACATATTGAGTTCAGAAGTGCACATTCGTCGCTCACCTTTTTAATCTACAAATTAATTTCAAACAGAAAGTCTCATAAACACTATATTCTGAAAAATAAAAGTTTACCCGTTGGATTATGTGCATTAAATTTTTTGACAACACCATCAAATAAACTTACAGCAATCTCTACAGCACCGGGACAAACAAAATCATCAGTTCCCTTCTTTTGTTGAGTTTTCTCCCGCAAGAGCAGCATAGATGGAGAATGGCCTAGCTCAACATGCAAATATGTTTATCTCTCTCTATCTCTCTATCTCTCTCTCTCTCTCTCTATCTATTTATCTATCCATATATCCATCTATCTATATATATATATATATATATCTATATATATATATATAACTATAGAGATAATATTACCAGAAAATCGTCCATAATGATGGCACATCGTCCCATAGCATCCATGCCTCGGTAAAAGGAGTACGAACGATGGCTAACAAAGTGCCACATGCCTTTTCGATAACGATACTACAATAGAGAAATTAATCCACATAGATAAGTTTGTTAAGCCAATTTGTAAAAATATAGCTAACAAGGTCAAATTACTTTTACTAAAAAACTACCTTTCTAATTAAATTAACTAAATGATATCATTCCCCTGTTGCTGTGCAGTTATCATTTTCACTTTAGAAAGTCTGAGCTCAATGGGACCAAACACATCATTAACTTACCATCAAACCAAATCAAGCATAAACTAAAAGAACACAATATAACCCATCTAAATAAAAATTTACATTGTATTTGAACTTGTCAACAAACCAAATCATGAATATGATGTTGTGTGGTTCAAGGTTTGTACTTGTCAACAAACTTCAAAGCATTAAGCCTATTTAATACCTCAGTACCCTCAAGAGCCCCTTGTACATGACGGTGCTCAGACTTTCGATTAAACTTTGTTGTCATCGTCCGGAATCTATGCCCAATTGGTAAAAACAGCCTACTTATGCCAAAGTAACTAGCTTTTCCTCTATGTTTTAAGTGAAACCCTTTACTTGATCCCATGCAAACTGGACACGATAAGCCCCCATGAGTTGACCATCCACTTATCATCCCCAATGCAGGAAAGTCATTGATGGTCCACAGTAATGCAGCTCTCATATAAAATTCTGCTTCAGTGATGCATCATAAGTCTGAACCCCTACATCCCATAAAATCTTTAGTTCATCAACCAACGGTCTTAAGAACACATTTATACCTTTACCTGGACTCGTTTTCCCAGGAATGAGTAATGACATAAACATGTATGGATCCTTCATACACATTGAAGGAGGGAGATTATAGACAACTATAATCACCGGCCAAGTAGAATATGACTTGTAGATACCACTAAAGGGGTTAAAGCCATCAGTCGCAAGACCAAGTCTTACATGACGAACCTCTTCAATAAATGATGGGTGTTTTACATCAAAGTTCTTCTATTCAACCCCATCAGCTGGGTGTGTTAATTGACCTTCAGTAATTTCACTGTACTATGCAACCTCATATCCTCTGATGTATGTGATGAGATAAAGAGCCGTTGAAGCCTTGGTGTAAGTGAAAAATAACGTAGGACTTTTCTTGGCACATCTTTTCCCTTTCTCCCACTATTATCCAAATACCGTGATGTACCACAAATATCACATGCTCTATTATCTTTTTCATCATCATATAGAGCATGCAGTCTTTTTCACAAACATCAATCTTTTCGTACCCTAGGTTTAACCGTTTGACAAGTTTTTTCACATTATAGTAAGAATACAGCAACTTATTGTCCGTAGGTAGGAACTCTTTGATAATATTAAGCAACACACTAAAGCATCTATCACTACAATCATGTTCATTCTTGAAGTGCAAAAGCTTTGTAACTGCAGACAATACATTGTGCTTCTCATGACTACCATAAAGTGGCATTTCTGATTCTTGTAATAGCTTGTAAAACTCTTTTGCCTTGTCATTTGGTCCTTCTTCAGTAATAACATCGTGTGTATCTATCGCCCAATGAAAACTAGATCCTAGAGCATCAATCACCATCCGTTGGCGATCATAACACTATCATATGTTGACATTGACTCATTATTTTGTTCTATCTCCGCAGATTCACCATGATGTCTCCAACAAGTATAACCCAATTTAAACCCAAACGCAAAAAGATCATATTAGACTTTCTCCCCTTTCTTTCCAAACCAAATTCTTATATTTCCTACAAGGATTACAACATCAGTGTGCTCAAATGCAGCTTCAAGGAACTCTTCGATCCCTCGTCTTTACTCAGAAGTAATCCCCTCCCACCATTGGCTATTCTAAGTCTAATCCAACTACGGTCCACAGACATATTTATATCTCCTAAGACAATTCAAAAACAGAGAGCTCAAACGCATGCTAGTTATAGCTTGTGTAAATTTACATAATAAACTGTACAACTCTGTTTGGATTCAGCTGAAAAACCATGTACCAACAGAAAGCTCTTTCAGTATACTTTCCACGAAAAAAAACGGTGCACGATTTGCTAGTTCCTAGTTAAAGATATCGTTATTTTAATACAAAGTGTTCAGACTATTTTTTTAGTAAAAAAATACACCTCCTTCCCATCATTGTTTCATAAAATTTTTGTTCTAGATGAAATCACCACCATAAATATAACATAACTTTAGCAAATTAATGAAGATCTTGCAAATAAGCAATGCCATAGTACTATGATTCCTAATTAACAGATTGCTTGCAAATTGTGCCCCAACACTAATGCAAACACACTGATAACACATAGGCATGCAGTTTTATCTAATGGAAATATTATATAAGGATGATTAACAGACAAAATTTCTATATTTAAGCATTAAAGATGTATCGATTGAACTTAAGCATGAAAGACACCTCACATATGCACTGATTAACTCAGGCATTTAGCTCTAGTCACCAACATTGATTTCCATATATGCAATCACATCCACAGAAATATTTAAAGAAAAAAACTATAGAAGCCTCGATCAAATCTCACTGAATATTGAGTTGCTCAAAAACAATATAGACGATAAGATAAGAAGATAAGGTTAGTTAGGCATAACTGATTTCTCTTAACAATCCATTATACGAAAAATTCCCAATATGAGGCACACTTCGAATTGTGCTACAATATTCTTGAAAAAATCTCATTTACAAAAATAACAACAATAATAATAATATTACCTAAATGATATGTTCCTCGCAATTCAAATTCGTGATTGCCCCAAAATGTTAAAAGCAATCAGAACCTGATCAATTCAAATAACAAATGCAACATGAGCATTCTACATTTGGGGAATAACATGTGTGTATATGTGTGTGTGTGTGTATAAGAATAGACTGACAAAGCTACGAATAAAAACAATAAGTCATTATAATTAAAGACAAAACAGGGATATATCGTTGTTTTTATCATCTTTCATCCAATTAGGAAGTTCTCGTGAGTAAACATCAATTTTTATCTAATCGGACTCTTTAACATCAATCTTAAGTCAAGTTTCCTCAAATGGATTTTACAAATACATATATTCATGAATCATATCTCTATTATAAAACAATTACTCATGATATCCATAAAAAACAAAATCAAGAAAAATTAATGCAGTTATCTAGAAAGATAAGATGTGAAAAGTAAATAAATTCAACAGAAAATTCCTTAAGAACAAGTAAAACATTTTAATATTGGAGTACCTAGTATACTTTTAAAAAGTTAATTGCTAAAAGTGGCAGCAAAATACCTTTGTTACAGTACATAGCCTTCAAAACATTCTTCACACATGATTCAAGACATTCAAGGAATGATGAGAGCTACTAGAAGTACAACAGAAAAAGCCATGTAAACTAACTTTAAAATGATGCTAAGAGAAGAAAACTGTAGGCACCATATCCAACACCAGTAAGATAGGAACATGCTATTATATTTGGTACTGACATGAGAACTCGAATGAAATCTCGACATTCATCCATAGAAATTAATCAAAGAACAAGCTAACACTACTATTGCATCCAGCTATAAATGATCTAAAAGAAAAACTAATGTAAGTCAAAAATCGGTTCTTGAGCTGGAAAGTTTGAAACAATTGAGATTTTTTTCCTCTCATGAACAAATTATATGATCAGAGGATAAATATCCACTGGACCTAATTATTATCCACCCATGGACAAATACCACATCAGAGGATACTTAAAAAAATTCAGTTTCAAAAACTTATCTGCTGATATTTATAAAATACATCAACAGTTGTTGTATAATTTACAAACCTATCAATTCTAAGTATATCAATTCTTAGCAAATGTTTCAACAATTACAAAGTAATCAACCTTTTTCTTCATCAGAATTCATCTCTAGTGATCCAACTATCTTATAAGTTTTAGGGGACCCTCGCAGTTCCTTTACGTAGTTCTCACGCAACACAGTCAAAAAAAGGATGCATGTTCAACTGTCCATTTAGCTTTAGCGGGATTTAGTCCCCATGAAAGTGCATCCATGTATTTAGAAATGTAAGTACCGCAGTCTGAACCATTTGGTTGTTTCTCCACTTCAACCTTTCTTCCGATTTTTGCATCTCTTGAGGGTCATCTCATCTCAGGATCCGCTTGTCTGAGCAACATAGGTTCAATCCTCTTCTGCTCATTTAAAAATAAAAAATGGTTCAGTAAACTTAATTTGAAAATGATATACAAATAAAAATAAATACTTACTGCAACTCCTACATCCGCACCATATCTCAATTCCAACTATGTCAGAGTCATCTCAGGGTTCATAGAATCAATGATTTTTGTTGTTCATGCCTTCATATTGAACATCAACAAAACAAAATGTTCGTGTAATCTAGAATGGAAAGGCACAAAAAGGACTTGACATTCCAAGACACGCAAATCATCCGTTGTAAGTAGTGTTGCACAAACTCAACTGCATTTTCGTAATCCCTCTGAACGAACAGATTTATCATGGTTTGACCCACAACAACGAAGAAAGTTGGCAAATAGTAGATATTTCATTTGAACTTCCATCCGGCTCATCTCAACAGTGCGTCTCTTTCTGCCAATAATTCGTGATACGCATCAACAATTGTGTTCCCTATCCATGACTTGCTAGATAATTCTTTGGACTCAACTTGGTTAATATTGTATTCTCCGATCCTCCTTGGCCAATAGTTGGGAATGTCAATTGGTTCACCATTGAACCAGTGTCGAGTCAATCAATCTACCTTCGAAGGCTTTAATGGCTTCACCATACTACCCTTCACCAGAACTATTAAAAGATCGCGCCTTGACACTTTGTTCGGATTACCAGGTGATGAAGCCAATGAAGAAGAAGTGAATGTATAAGAAGTTAATGAATAGAAACCTAATTGGGGGAAAAGGATTGGTTGGTGTTACTTCGGGAAAGGATTGAAATCCAAAGTAAAAGAATTGGGAAAATCTTAAGTAAAAGTTGGAATGTGAGTGAAAATAGGAGGTTCCGAAGTATCAGTGAAGGAGAGAGTGTAAAGAGGATGCTTTGAACTGAAGGGGAATGTCATGGTAGTGGAGGTCATAGATATTGTAGGGGAGGAGCCTTCAGAGCAGTGCTCGAAAGAGTAACATCAAGATGAGATAAACATAAATTGCTTATTATCATGCACCAATACTTGATATTGTTTCTCAATCTTAGGTGGCTTGTTCTCCCACTGCTACAACAAACAAAAAACCTTTTTCAACTACAAACAACAAATACAAATATTAAAGAATGATAAAATAAGTTAATAAACATTAAACAAATACACACATTAAAGAATACTGTGAATAGTTACGTACCATGTCAATTACTTTAACTTGATCAAACATCACTCGGTTTCTATATCAAAGATCAGTTGGGTCTGGTTTTGTAATAAGTCTCCGAGTGATCTTATGGTGCCATAGATAGTATACATCCATGTCCAGTCTATTTGCCTTCTTATTATGTGATATCAACAATCCAACTAAATTATCCTAAAAATTTGATACACGAGCCACAAAGAGCTTCATAATCAACAATATCAAATTGATTGTCCTTCTCAACAGGCATCCTTAATGTACTGTGGTTGAATGGTGGTTTAGGTAACCTCTGATTATGGTCAAACTGCCTCAAAACTCTATTAGGCATTTGAAACTTAATCTCATCAAAATGGATTTGGGGGATTCGACAATTAGCAAATAATCTTGCCATCCACGCATCCTGAACATCCTCGTCAACCTTATAAAAATGTCTATAAAGCCTCCAATTGATCTTATCCCTTGGTTGCTTCTCAAATTCTTGTTTGTACAAGTGTACATTGTGGTGATGATCAAATTACCTATCACTATAAGGAGCATGCTAACACACGGCCACCAATCATCAAAACCGATACGTGAACATAGACGACTAATTCAAATCCTTTCGTATGCCCAAGTTTGCAAAACAATCATGCATCCTGTTATGCTTCCTAGTAGAGAAACTTTCCCATTTTCCTCCTTAAAATGGGATGTGTGATGGAGTGCTTGATATATAGATGCTAGCATGGCTGACCCCCAAGCATAGTTGGAAATGTCTTCTATATCTCGAACAAAAGACATATACCTATAAGAAAAAGTTCAACATATATTCAATTTTATATAATTAATGGGATTAATAACTAAATATAGAATTACTATAATTTAAATCATACCTTGCCGAACATATGTCTTTTGTTTGGTTGAAAACAATATTACACTGCACAACCATAATATGTATGCTCTAGTGTAGAATGCTACATAGTGCTTTAGTGGATCACCTAGTAGTTCACTAAACATTTCAACCAACTACTTTAAATGAATTTCACCTCCATGATTCACTTCCTTATACCACCTATTATATAACCTTTCACCGAAACATTGTTTAAACAATTTCTTTCTTGTTTCTCACTTAAAGCACCGGTACCGTAAGTGAGAGGTTTCCCTTTAATTGGCAAACCAAGTATATAATATATGTCCTCCAATGTTATTGTCACCTCACCAGGATTCAAGTGAAATGAATTAGTCTCAAATCTCCATCTTTTGGCTAATAGGGTTACGAGGCTTACATCGTGCCTCAGACATATACAACCAAAAGTAAATGCGTGAAATTCAACGACAGTTAAATTTCTTTTTGTTCATCACTTAGAATCCACGAATCATACTTTTGGTTTGTTTGTTGAGCAACATCTAAAGTCCTAAATTCATTTTAGTTATAAACATGTGAAAACACATGAGATAGTTGATCATTCAATACACTTTCATCGTCCGGACCCGAAAAATAATCAAATTGATCCATTGTAAACTACAAAATTGTAACAAAACATTACACACTGTCGTATACAGATATACATTGTCAATGTCATATACACATATATACACACTGTCATTACAATTATTTTGAAAAAATTTAAATATACACATTGTACACACTGTCATTCATTCATGGGAGAACAATATACATACACACATATAAATTGCCAATATTCAATATTCACAACAAATTTGTCATTTAAAAAAAAAAACTTACTTGATTTAAGGTTTTAACAATTTGATGTAGCAAATGAAATCGAGTGGAAAGAGCAGTAGTTCTAATTCAGATTAAATTTATCTCAGTGCAAGTTGTATATGGTAGTGGGCGAAACTAGGCAGAAGTTGTATATGACGTTAGATGAAAGAAAAAGAAGAGAAATACAATGGGGCAGCGGGAGTGGAAGATGTATATGATGTTAGATGGAAGAATAAGAAAAAGATAAATAAAATAAGACAGCGGGGGCGGCAGAACAAACAAAGAAAGAAAAAAAAAGATGAAATATTTTAAATTTTAACTGCTTACACCCATTTCACCCTTACACAGCTTCCACTAGTATCACTTGAGAAAAGGCCAATGATACTGGAGGAAAGCCCATATAGATATATATTTTTTATTTGATCTCCACTGTTGGATCATCTGATCCATGATTTAAAATGTGTTAGCTACAAAAGTTTCGGTTGCTAACGTTATATATATATATATATATATGGGGCAGATCCATAGCTAACGTTAGTTACGGAGACTTTCTTAGCTAACACATTTATAACCGTCGATCGGATGATACAACGGTGGAGATAAAACAAATAAAGAAAAAAACTCTTTTCTTTAGCCTTGTCGAGTGAGATTAACCTTATCAAGTTCGAAAATCGATCAAGTTTTAACCAAGAACGATTGTCATGGGCATGATCTCTTTTCTTCAAGCTTAGAAATCCAAACTTGTTATTGTTTGTACTCCCAATTTCTTCTTAAATAATTCTTGAAAACTCCTGAGAAGATGCAGGTTCAGAAAAATTGGATTGAAGACATGGAGCTTGTGGTTTGGTGGGAAGAGCTTATTTTATTTTTATTTTTTAAAGTCTTCCGTCAATCTCACTGGCGGAAAGGGATTTTTAACAAACTATTTAACAGTTTACTTGATTTAGGGTTTTAACAGTTTGATGTAGCAAATGAAATGGAGCGGAAGGAGCAGTAGTTCTAATTCAGATTAAATTTATCTTCGTGGAAGTTGTATATGGTAGTAGGCAGAAGTTGTATATGATGTTAGATGAAAGAAGAAGAAGAGAAATAAAATGGGGTAGCGGGAGTGAAAGATGTATATGATGTTAGATGGAAGAATAAGAAGAAGAGAAATAAAATAGTATAGCGGGGGCGGAAAAACAAACAAAGAAAGAAAGATAAAAAGAAATAAAAAAAGAAGAAAGATGAAATATTTTAAATTTTAACTGTTTACACACATTTCACCCTTACACAGCTCCCACTAGTATCACTTGCGGAAAGGCCAGTGATATTGGCGGAAAGCCCATATAGATACCCTTTTTTTTTGTTTGATCTCAACCGTTGGATCATCCGATCAACGGTTTGAAATGTATTAGCTACAAAAGTCTTAGTAGCTACAAAAGTCTCAGTAACTAACGTTAACAATAGATTGACCCCTTATATATATGTATGTATGTATATCCAATTTTAGAATACGAAAAATTTAAGAAAATGAGTTGTGGTCCTCTTTTGTTTTGGTTGGTTGGATCACTTGTATATTTTGATTTTTAGATAATATTTTGAATAGATTTAAAGATGTGAATGAAACAAACTATTTAAAAGTGTAAAGAGCACATTTTTCTTAACTTTATGTTTAAATAGAACAATTCTATAATTATATAGTTGAGCCATGTAATATTGGTTTTATTCGGTCGCTTTTAATCTTAATTTAAGTTTTATTTTTTTTCTTTTAATTTTGTCTTGTTAATTATACGCGTGCACGTACAATGTATCCAAACGCTCAAAGAAAACTAAAACTAAAAAAATAATATATTGTTGAAACATTTCAAAATGCAAATTGAAACCCCAAAAGGATAAAAGCCATTGTGTTTCTTTCTTTCTTTCTTTCCATTTTTTTTTTTTTTGGTTTTGATTAAATAAGAAAAATAAAATAATTAAAGAAAATAAAATTTTGCGTCCAAATCAAATAACTGAAAGTAAACCGGCCACCGTCCACAAATGAGATGGGTGGAGGACTTTGGTGATGATCAGCAGCAAACAAGAGAACGGCTTTTCACAGCTTTTGCTCCTCCACACTCCTACGCACTTCCTCCACAGAGTGTGTGCATACACACATATCTATATACATACAGTATAAATTAACAAAGGCTGACGCCGTTTGCCAACTCCTAGCGTTGACTACTTTTTTCCAATTTCTTCCTGCAACTTTTTACCACTTCCCCACTTTGTTTCTTTATGTTTTGTCACCCCTGCTTCATTCTCCCTTTTAGACTTCTCGGTCAAAACTACTTTTACATTTATTAATATTTGTTTTCTTATTTTAATTACATTTTATTATATCCAAAATTCTGTTAAATAAAATATTTGAGTACTGATATGTAACTAGACAGATTTGTGTAGTTATTAAACAAAAACTATTTTGCTCCATTCCGTAGTAGTATAAATTGTAAACCTCTTTTATATGAGTTTATAAGACTAGAAACATTATACATTTAGACTTTTTAAATTATATATGGTTAGTGCAGATAATTTCAATTGATGCATATTTATATATATGTGTGTGTATATATAACCTCAGTCGATTAACTTAGAATTGTAACAATGTGAAGTATGAAATTACTCGATATTAATCAATTAAAATACTTTAAAAATTTATTACTTATTTCAACAGGTAATTTTAGAGAAAAATAATTTTATTAATTGATATGTAAAGATTAATTAAATTGTTTATTTTCAAATGGAGGAAATATTATCATTATATTTTTATATTATAAAAGAAGTCCATAGTGATCTTGTCATAAGGGAAATTGATATTTTCACAAGTTCTCTCTCATTGTAAAATAGATATACTATAAAATAGAATATCGTTAAAATATCATTACCTTTGGTTTTACACTTTCATTAGCCATGTATGTCGTGATTCTAGTAAAATATGATTGGAGTACATACGAATAAATTTGTGCACACAAACTAGTAACAAGAAAAACTCATAAAAGTACACAAATATAAAAAAATTGATTGACTCTATTGATTAAGGAAGAAAGAAAGTAATAAAATTGTTTACATGTCAAATTTTTATTAATTTATTAGTTTTGTTACTCGTGCCAAGCATGTGTTTTATTTTTTATAGTTAAATATTTGTATAAACTAATTATAAAAGTTACCTTAATTTATATATTTTTAATTATTGTAAATAATATTAATGTTTGACTTATCGATTTAGTTAGTTGTTTTTTTCAATTTTTTATAAGTATTCTAGTTTACTTGAAAAAAAAATTTACATGGTATCTCATAATTATATATTTTAGTACATATTAATAAAATTTTATTACAATAAAAAGTTAATAATTTAAAACTCTGCATAAATTGGTTCATTAAATAAGAATTGTTGTTGATTACAAATTAAATTTTAATTGAATAAGTTTTTAATTGGATAAGTGATAAGTGATTTTTGTTTGATATTTTCTAACTTATTCAGGATTGTTTTTATTGAATGGTGAATCGAGTTAGAAAAGTGATAGAGTTAATTTAGGCACCGAAATTTTAGATAAATTTTTGTTTAAATTTTTATATACAAAAAAATTAATTTTTCTTATAAATTTATCTGTGTAAATAAATAAACTCGGATGCGTATTATATTATTTAGCTCTTCCCCGTGGTCTCAATTTCAGGTATTGAAAGAGATTCAGTTATGTTATGGTTGGGGTACATGTATATCGATGCTGTGATCTGACTGTAGATATTGTCTCATCTTGTGTTCCCTCCCATTTCATCTTTTTGTCCTGCAAATGTCTGTCTCTCTCGAGCTTCCCCATTTACCATTTCTTTTACTTTTTTATTGTTCTCTTCTTTTTAGCTCAAAGCGGATTCTCATGTATTCCTCGTTTTAAAAAATAAAATAACAGAATCATTCTCTTCGCCTTCAAAAAAATGCCCGAAAGAAAGTCAAACATATAGATTAAGAAAAAAATATATATATATATATATATATATATTTTTTTTTTTTTTTTTTTTGTTTATGAGTGTATGGCTTAAAATTAAAGAGAATATGGAATCTATAAGGCTATGTTTGAATGCAAGGAAATGAAAACAAAAGGAAAGGAAAATTATTTTCTTGTACGCGTTTGGTTACTAGCAGAAAAGAAAATTAAAATGGTTAGATGAATAATAGAAATTTATAATACTCTTCATTTTAAAAATTATTCTTATTTTATTTATTTTTTAAAATTTAGTACTTATGTGAAATTTATTATTCAGAGATTTTGACGATCTTAAATAATAATAAGCATAAGAATATATCAAATTGTTAAGTTAATCTATTTTTTGGGGATGAAAAAGCCAAAGACAAAGTTTCCTTGAGTACATAATATTTAAATCTAGCAGTATAAATCCTGCTTATATGTACTAATATTATGACTTTTATTTTTGAAGCAATTTAATACATTAAGGTGAAAGAAAAAACACCAAAAGATAAGTTAATTTTGAAGTTTTCTAGCAACATCTTGCAACGTTTGCGAGATGAGTTTGAGAGAAAGTTGGAACTTACAAGGAAATATACGAAAGTGGGTCTAAAGGTCCAATAACTTTTTGTAATCCGAACACCACAAACTTACTCAATTGTTTCTTCTTTTTTTTTAATTTTCTTTACTTTCCTGCCATCCAAACATAAGTGAAAGTAAAAGAAGAGTATACTTTATTTTTTAAGAAAAAACTTGTACTCTCAAATGTTCTTTTAAAAATTACTTTTTGAGTATCTTTAGGATCACCCTTTTAAAAACATAATTTAATTAAAAGTTATCTAATATTTTTGTTAAAATTTATGATTAAAATTTGATTTGAATTCATTAGATTTCGATTGTAAAGTGATTATTATTACAAAATATATTACGATTTCAATAAAAACAAACTATTTATTATACGAAACCTTATTAAACTCTTACCACAATTTAAATTTTATGATTTTACAATTTAATACAAACAAAATGAAATATATTTTTTTTAGTGGAACGGAGGAGTTCTATTTTATTTACAAGTATAAAATGATAACTTTCAAGTTAGACTCCCTTTGATCGATAAAGCAAAATTTTCAATATAATTTATTTTCTAAAAAGAGTCTCATCATGTAAATATTGGTTGTTTGAGAATATGATATTTTAAATTATAATATTTTATGTTCTTAAATATTTAAAGATGATAGATTCTTAACCTATTAGTTCATATTGAGTTATTGTGGCCTTATACCAAAGTAAAAGAGGTTTTTCTCTTTATTTCTAGAGCAGTCTTTTGCTTTAATATTTAAAAAAAATTCAATTTAAAAGATACGCAAATTAGCTTATTTTCTCTAGTACACTTTCTATCATATTTTGTTGTGTTATCCTCTTTTTCACAAAATATACTTAGAAAAATCCTTTTCAGTACCAAGGAACACTTCACATGTATCATATTTTCATTATTATTCACTATTAATTTGACGATCAATTTTTCTTTCTTTTTCTTCCTTTAATTTTTATCTTAGAAAAGCCCACGGATAGTTTTTAAATAGGAGATAAAGTAAAAGTTTATACTTGATGCTAAATTTCTAATAAAACATGCTCATTTTGTGTAGAGTGACTGAATGAGAGGTTTAATTAAGTTTAAAATATAGAGTTAAATACTTTAATTTACTATGACTTCGAATATTTATTGTACGGATTATCTGTATAGAAATGTAAAATAAATATTTACATATCACAAAAAGAAATTCGTAATATTTTTTAATTTAATATTAACGTGAATAAGAAATTATATGAGCACGTCATTCTGATGATGACAAAGAATTAAGCATCAGACATTAAACCTATGACCCCATGCACTTTTTAATCCACGAGTCGCACTCAACTTCTTCTAGCTCATTGTCAGATCCAAATATACATTAAACTTACTAAACGTATCTTTTAGTAACAGTTTAACAGAAAATAAAAAAAATAAAATTAAAATCCAAGTGAATTTCGATATCATAGTCAAATTAAAACCAAAAGAGCAACTGGTCGTCCTAAAAAAGTTACCCAAAATTATCTTTTTTTAATCTAGAATACCAACTCAAAACTTCTGCCGACATTTATGGCACTACTGCCACCAATCATGGGTAAGCAAGAGACAACCTAACGAACTGAAACATCGAACTTAGACCCAAAACTAAAACTTGTATCTGGACTCTTATGGGGCATGACACGTTCCACTCTCACGGAAACAGGTTCACTCACTACTGTATTAGTATAGAAGAAGATCTATTAACATGCACAGTATATAACAAGTTGTCTTCTCTGAGGTAGATAGTCTTAAATATTCCTTCTCATATAACTGCGGAATTAAAAAATTTAAAAAATTGAAAGTTACGTGTAACTTCACTTCAAATGTTAGTGAAACTCAAACATCAAACTTAGACCCAAAACTAAAACTTGTATCTGGACCCTTATGGGGCATGACACGTTCCACTCCCACAGAAATAGGTTCACTCACTACTGTATTAGTATAGAAGAAGATCTATTAACATGCACAGTATATAACAAATTGTCTTTTCTGAGGCAGATAGTCTTAAATATTTCTTCTCATATAACTGCGAAATTAAAAAATTTAAAAAATTGAAATTTACGTGTAACTTCACTTCAAATGTTAGTCAATTTTCACTTCAAATGTTAGTGAAAACTGAATATGGGATCAAAATTATAATGCCTCAAACTTAATCTAAAATTTTAATATTAAAATATTCATCTGAAAATTCGAGGGGAATAAAAAAACTAACACATATTGGTATATGTGGCATGATATTATTATCTCTAAAAGGTCTCAAAACTCAACAAGTAATATATATAAGAAATTAAGTAATTAAATCATATCAATTCAACTACATCAATATTATAAATATCATACGTGATTTTGGAATTTAAAATGTGACGATTATAATTACATTCTTTAAAAAGTGAAGAAATAAATATTTTTAATAGAATCAAGAAGTAGAAATAAAGAAATAGATATACAATAAAATGAAGTAATGAGAAGAAACAGTAATGATAATTCTTATTCCTTTCGGTACATTTACAATGTCTATTTGTAATCATACAGGACGTAACTAATAAATAACAACTTCCCTTGACCTCCGCCAGGTTATACTACGAAGACCAACTGTCACAACTAACTTTTAACCTCCACTCTCATTAGTAACAGTAGTGTTTATATCCGATGAGAATAAAATGATAAATATCAAACCCTAAGTAAATAAATAATTCAATTATAAAAAAAAAATACAAATATTATTTGGTTTACTCAAATTTGAACTATGTTTATTTTGACTGAATATTATTACTATTGATCTATGTTTTCCATAAGATACAATTATGGTGTAATATCTCACACTCTGTTAATCTAACTTGCAAATTCTCAATAGTTACATAATATCCTCACCTCCTTGTAAAAAACCTTCACAAAAAACTAAAATTATGATTTTTCCTAAAATATAATAAACCATTGTATTTATAAACTCAATATAATGTTTAGAACCGTAAAAGGAATTGAAAATAAAACCAAAACCAAAACCCAAATGGAAACATATTCTGATTAGGAATAGAAAATATAATACATCGCAATAGGAAATAGAAAAAAACCTATTTTTAATTGAAAAATGATAATGTTGAATTATGATCCAATTCCTCCATCATTCACTCACTTGGTGAATACTTCACACACAAAGCAGTAGCTCCCATACTATGAGTCTTCGGTCCAACTTCAAAAATACACTATTGAAACTTTTCCAAAGTAACCAGTTTTGTCAAAAAGTCCACACAATTTTCCAATGTGTCAACTTTCTTCAAATGCACTACTTTGTCCTCCACTTTTTCTCAGATAAAGTGATATTGAATGTCAACATGCTTCGTCCTGAATTGATACGCTGGATTCTTTGTCAAATGTATAGCACTTTGGCTATCACATTTCACCACAATAGAGTTTTTCTTAAACCCAAGCTCCTTGCACAGCTGACGAAATCATATTTCTTTCTTCCCTACATGAGTCAATGACATGTATTATGCTTTAGTAGATGATAAGGCAACCACTTTTTGCCTCCTACTCATCCAACTAACTAGTCCACTGAACAAGTTGAATACATAATCACTTGTTGATCTTCGCCAGTCTAAATCACCACCCCAATTCACATCAACTGACCCCATCACACCAAGAGACACCTTACATCCATTACCTCAAAACATAAAACATAATATGAGGTTTCACGAAGATACTTGAACACTCTCTTGATGACAGTCCAATGCTCCTTGTCTACATGAGACAACTTGAACTCATACTTGGCTTCTTCCCAAATATTACCTCTTATGATGTTTAATTCTTTATCGCTGAAGTAGGAATTCGATTCTTCAAGTAACATGTTGTAGCAACTTTTTCTGCTCAGAACTGAAGCTCTAAGTTTGTCTAACTTCACATACATCTACCTTTATCCATAAGTGTACGATTCATCCGTTCTGTCACTCCATTCTAATGAGGCGTATACCTTATGGTATTCTGACTTGCAATGCCTACTTTTGTATAATACTTGTCCACGAACTTATACTTCAAACCATTGTCAGTCTGAATAACTTTGATCCTTCTATCAAGTTGATTTTCAACTAATGCCTTTTAACTCCTAGAATTTTTCAAGCACATCTGATTTCCTCTACAAGAAATAAATCCAAGCATACCTTGAGTAATCATTTCTAAAAGAAACAAAATACCTTGATCCTCCAAGTGATTCATCTGGAGACTCACAAAGATCACTATGTATCATACCCAACACTACTGTAGCCCTTGGACCTTCACTCTTGAACTTTACTCAGTTTTGCTTTCCATACAAACAATGTTCACAAAAATTAAATTTCATAGAATAATCTGGGACTCCTTCAACTAGTTGCTTTGAGGCTATGGTAGAAAGCCCAATATCTCATATGTGTCTAAGTCGATGATTCCACAACATGGCTACACTAGTGTCATCACTAAGCTCTATCTCATAAATCAATGCACTCCTAAATTGAGGCTCAACAATGTCTTCCAGTAGCTTATACAAAATACCATATATAGTGCCCCTCGCAATAATCATCGAACCATGAGTCATCTTATATGAATCTTTAGTGCAACTGAAGGTGATGCCTACATCTGTCATCATGCCCACTGATATTAAATTTCTGTCGAGTCCCGGAATATGCATAACTCCAAGGAAGGTCTTCACTATCTCATCACTCATTCTAAGTCTAACTTTCTTACATCCAACTATCCTTAGTGTCTCACTGTTCCCCAAGTAGACATTACCCCCATCATATTTCTCGTACTCGCAAAACCACTCCTTGTGGGAAGTCATATGATAGAAAGCTCCAGTGTCAATATACCACACATCAGGACTGAGCCACGCAAGCCGCCATTAAATACAAGTTGTTGTCATCCTCCTTTTTCTTAGGATAACCTTTGTCTCTGTTGGCTGCTTTGTTTGAACAATTTTTCTTACCATGTCCAAGTTCTTAACACATCCAGCACCGCATCTTTAACCTATTAATGTTTTTAGATCTCCCATGTGATCTAGATCTGCCGTTTGACCACCTACTTTTCTCTTGGTTTCTGCCTCTCACAATCAAGGCCTCCATAGTAGAACTCTTCATACATTGGCGTCTCATCTCCTTAGATAACAAGGCTACAACATCACTCTCAAACGAGATCTCTGTATTCCCATTACCAATCGCAACAATCAAATTGTCCCACGAGTCTAACAATGAACAAATCAAGGTAATGACTTTTTCAGCATCCTTCATATCATAATTAATTGAAACCAACTGACTTACCAAGGTATTAAATTCTTGAAGATGAGCAGAGAACGATCCACCATTCTCCACCTGCAACTTGTACAATTTCTTCCTTAGAAATAATTTGTTGACAAGAGATTTACTTTGGTAGAGGTTCTTCAATTTAGTCCATAGGTCCTTTGCAGATTTTTCATCGGCAACATTCACCAAAGCAGTATCGGCTAGACACAACCAAATCAATCATCGAGCCTTTTGATCAAATTTCTCTCATTTGGTAATTTTATCCTTTGTCGTTCTATCAACAATAGAGGAAGAACTACCATCCCCTTTTTCTGCAATAAGTACCTGCTTCGGATCTTTAATCACCGACCACAGATCACGATCCTAGAGTAGATCCTCTATCTTGAGTTTTCACAACTCAAATCTCTTCCTATTAAATTTCTCAATCTCAACTCTAGATGTATTCGTCGACATCTTAAACCCATATTAATCTCAGAAACTCTATGCGCAAACGAAGCTCTAGATACCAGATGTTGGGAATAAAATCTTGACAAATACCAAACCGCAAGTAAAGAGATAATTCAATCACAGAAAAGAACACAAAGATTTTCCCTGGTTCACCAAAATTCGGGTTACGTTCAGCCTGTCTGAATATTATTACTATTGATCCAAGTTTTTCACAAGATACAATTATAGTTGAATATCTCACACTCCGCTAATTTACCTTGCAAACTTTCAATAGTTACATAATATTTTCACCCATTTGTAAGAGACCCTCACAAAAAACTAAATATTTTGATTTAGTTGATTTACCCATAAATACAATAAATCATTATATTTATAGACCCTAACATAATGTTAGAAACCCAAAAAGAATTTGAAAAATAACCAAATCTAAAACCCAAATAGAAATCTATTCTAATTAAGAATAAAAAAATAAAACGCATCCCAATAGAAAATAGGAAAACTTATTCCTGAAAAAGATAATGTTAAGTATGATCCAATTCCAATACACACACACACACACACACACACACATATATATATATATATTTTTATATTGTTTGTACGTTGGTATACATTTATGATAATTATTTATTTATAATTCATATTTTATGAATATTAATTTAATTGAACATAATTTTGATGGTCTTAATTATCATGCTAATAGTCAATCATTCAAGTGAACTTAATATTTTAAATTATATACTTGCATTGCAGAAATTAAATGAATGAGATAAATAAATAACAAAAAGCTGATTTGGTTCGTTTCCGTAGACATGTTTTAAAATCTGTTAGTCCGTGTTAGCTTTTATATAAACAAGCATGGTAGCACTTGGAATAGGACGCACGCTGCAATTTACAAGTATTAAAATCTTATAAAAGGCAGGCTTCCTCATATTCA
The DNA here is from genome assembly GCA_014636745.2 of Centella asiatica. Taxonomy (NCBI): domain Eukaryota; kingdom Viridiplantae; phylum Streptophyta; class Magnoliopsida; order Apiales; family Apiaceae; genus Centella; species Centella asiatica. The sequence goes on along the minus strand of CM025785.1, from coordinate 25,772,317 downwards.
CGTGATCATCCACCGTCCTTAACCCAGTTTAGTCTCGTCGTATTACCCAAAGAAGAAAAGATAAATAGATTAATATTACGTACACTTTATACGTCAAATACTAAACCTTGTCCACCATCCTCCTCTCCTCATATTTGATTTTTTCTTTAAAATATTACTAGCCCACCAAGTAAAATTATTATATCAAACTAATATTTGTGGTTAAAAAATTATCACTAGATTATAGTGCAAGTGTCACTCAAATGTTATAAAATATTATTTAATAAGTGAAATTTTTATTAATTTCACTTTATTACTAAAGTTACTATTGAATGTATTAAAATTATTATAAAAAATACTAGATTTACTATAAAAAATATTAAAATTACTATTGAAAATACTAAAATTACTACTGAAAGTACTAATTTGAAATCATAAAATATTTGTTTGACTGGCGTGAAATTTCTCCGATAATACACTAAAGTGTTTTTTTTTCCTAAAAATATAATTAAAAATTTAACTGCAAAATAAACCTGTATAAATTGGCCGACTCATTTAATGTGTCATATTATGTCTCATGAGAATGATGTGACAACCTTGAAATAAAATGAAAGACATGATTAAGAAATCTAATAAGATAGATAATTTTAAATGAAGACCGTGTTTGGGAACAACTTAATATTTGTTTGCTTATAATTATAAGTAAAAGTGTTTGACAATAATTTTGTCTTATAAGTTAAAATAAGATGAATAGTATTTGAATAATGATAACTTATAAATTAAAATATATTATAAATTTATTAAGAATGATTTATAAATTAAAAAAATTAAAAGAAAATGAGTAAATATATAATTGCATTTGGTTAACTCTGATTTGCTTTGTAGTAATTTTCGAAAATCTTTCCATGTGATTCATAGCCACTAATATTGCTGGTGCATGAGGCAAAAACAAAAATGTCGCCACCAAAATATATTATTGGCTTCCCCAACTTTTTTATATAAAGAAAAGGCTGAAGTAAAAATATATAAGTATATACTCTCTATTTCACTGAAATAATTAAATTTGAAAATGAGTTTTGCTCAAATAAAATTTATTTACATAATAGTATTATACTGGTATATTTTTAAAAAATTGTTATTATAATTTTCTTACTTGACCATTAATTGAATATTTATAACAAATTTAATAAAAAAATTATTATTTAAATACGTCATATCCGTCGAAAATTGAATATAACTTTTTTAGGAGAGCAAGAGAAGTGTAGTTTGCTCCATAGGAAATTCTATCATTGTACAGTAATGAATAGAACTTCACAAGTGGAGTTAATTTCTCTGTTGAGCATTGTCGGAGCTCAGAGTTATCAGAAACGCACCTTCATTTCATTCTAACATCGGTGTCAGACACCTCAAAAATTAGTTTGCAGATTCAAACTGCGACCTAAATAATAAGAAAATTTTTAATTTTGTTCTCAGTTTGTAACTGCAAACTAATTTGTCACGTTGGAAGTCCCGAGCTGGACAAAGTGGAAAAGGGAGTGGGACAGTGGAACTAAAATGTTATTTATTTTATATTTTAGTTCGTACTTTAAAACTGAGAACTAAATTAATGCATTTATTTTATATTTTAGTTCGCACTTTAGAAGTGAGAACTAAAATCCACCATTTTAGGTCGTAGTTCAGAAGTGCGAACAAAAACTTTTTAATTAATTTCGGCAGTTAACATCCATCACAAATAATGAAACGACGATTTCAAAAGATTTCGACAGTTAAGGTTTATGACATGACAAATTTAATGCGGGAGTTACAAAATTTCCATGTTAAGTCTTAATTTAATTTCACACCAAAAAAACAACTGATTTGTATGTTTGGTTAAATGGATTTAATTATTTCAATTTTTTTAAAATATTAAAAGAAAAAATATCCAAAAAAACATTATGAAAATATTGATTTCTAAAAAAATAATAAAAAATAAGGATAAAGATGGAATGGAATAAGTTAAGTTATTCATGGAATAAGTTAAGTTATTCATTAAAGTTCATTGGTATAAAACAATGCATTGTATCTTTATGATATGGACGAGTCACTAAAAAAGACTACAACGAAATTGTGATTTTTTCTATAGATTATCGCATTTCTATACACATTAGATATGTTGCCGCATGAGATTACGCTCAAGCGGAGATATATCGAAAATGGAGTGAGGAAGAGGAACTTCATCTTTGTGAGAACCCAGAAATTTGAAATAGGAATAAAATATAAATAAGATTAATTTCTATGTTATATGAATATTAATACATGAGTTTTTATATTATTGTGATGTCCAAAATTGATTATTATAAGTTGGTGAATATAATTAATCTCAATCGAGTGTGAACAAAAAAGTGGCGGCCCCAAAATCCCGTATAGGACTTGGGCACCATCAAAAATTGACAATAAAAAATAACATGATCCAAGCATGCATAACATGAAATAATAGAAAATATAATCTATATTACATTAACCAAACTAATAGTCTAACAGCAGAAGTCTATGAGGGGCTCATACAGGTTTTACAATCTAAACATCTTTATAATAACCTCACGTTTCACTCTTCCTCTAAATGTCATCCACAAAAGAGCGATCAGCAAACGTTTATTATGCCATTTTTTTTTTTGCTTTTATTAGACGGCTCGACCTTCTCGTCATAACCTATAAAATATTTAATAATAGTCATATGAGCGATTTACGCTCGCAAGTATATAGTCATATATTGGGTGAATCTTGAAAGATAGATAATTTATAGGGCTTAAGTGTTTGTGAGTTTGGGCGAAAACAATACCGATAACTCTTGATAAATTGAAAAGATATAGTTTTCAGGATCCCCGAGTAATAACGAGGGATTTAACCCTATACTTGAAAGAATCTTGAATAATTTACATGCACCTTGTAACCATGTCCGTTTGGCGCACGTGTTTGTCCCACAAGATGGTTTATAGAAGAGGGGGTTGAACACAAACCACAAAATTCTTTCGAACTTTGTGAGTTTAGTGAATATACTATATTAAAAGTTGTGATTGAAAGAATACAATATATCACAAGTGTTTCTGAACTTTTATAAATTAATGAAAGATTACAAAAGCTCACTGGGGTGATTGACCAGCTTCTAACAACTCTGTTGAAAATAACAACTGCACTCTAGAATATGAATTCTAGATTCTCTCAAGTTATGAAAACTTGTTTCTCTTTCTCTGTAAGTTTATTACAGCTGCAATATGATCTAAGATAAGATATATTCTTGTTGTTATCTCGATGTATATTATCTCAGCTGCTCCATGTCTCTATTTATAGACATAACTTCCTTGTTCTCCAAGTTTCTTCAGTGAGTTGCCTCCAAAAAAAATATATCTCTGATATTTTTTGGTAATTGCAGCTCTGTCGCTTTTCTTTCTTTTTTTTTTTGCATGACTTTCCTTGCACGCCAACCTATTATGTAACATCTCTGGTGTATCAGCACACCAGCTCCCTCTTTTCCTCTTGTAGTTCCCATGATAAGTTATCTCTGCAGTGAATAACTTATCTCTATGAGCTTCCTAGGTTTTTGATTGGACCAACTTCCATATTTTCTTCTTTCAAGTTTCTATAAGTTATCTCTGCAGTTTTCACTCCAGCAGCTATATACGCATGTTAGTGTATAAGTACGACTTTTCTCCATATCAGTGTTCACACTTGCAGTGTATAACTTATCTCCTTGAAACTTCTTTGGTAGCCAATCTCTCCTTATTGCACCACCATCTATATTTTAATTCCACCGCCTTTAAACTTGAGTTAGCGAATTTGTGAACTCAGTCATTTGTCATCCCATATGTCATGTTTAGTCTATGATTATTTTATCCCCTGATAGACAGTCTCTTTATCAGTGGATATTTATCCTCTGATGGACAGTCTCTGGTACCAAGAAGTTCATCCCCTGATGACCAGAAAACTATCCCCTGATGCTGAGACATTCATCCACTAACACCGAGAATCTCATCCCCTGATGTCGAGAAACTCATCTACAGATGCCGAGAAACTCATCCACTGATGTCGAGAAACTCGTCCCCTGATGCCGAGAGATTTATCCCTTGACGCCCGAGCACTTTGGTGCTTCACATTTTATCCACTGATGCCCGAGCACTTTGGCGCTAGTGTAAATTACCCGACGACTTTGGCGATGAGTAATTTTGAGTTTGGCGATGTTGTTGATTTGCCCAACAACTTTGGCGATAGTCATTTTGAGTTTGGCGACGGTCAAATCTTTTCAAGGCTACTTTAATGCATTGGAGTGTCTTTGCTTTAGTTTCTGGTTGCTTCAACATTAGTCTCTAATGAACAAACACTTAGTCTCTGATGAAGAAAAACTTAGTCTCCGATGACCAAAAACTTAGTCTCCGATGAACAAAAACTTAGACTCCGATGAACAAAAACTTAGACTCCGATGACCAAAAACTTAGTCTCTAATGACTAAAAACGTAGTCTCCGATTCACAAAAACTTAGTCTCCGATAGACTAAATTTGCTTGATCACTCTTTGACTTTTGTTGAACTCTCCAAATGCAATCTTTGTAGTCTCTGATGTTTACTTGCAATCTCTGATAGTAGTTTCTCATAGTGCACTACTACAGGTACATGTACAATTACAAAATCTAACAATTCTAAGTTTATACATCATCATCAAATGCTATAATTCCTAACAATTGTACTTAGTGTTCAAGTATTCTACACATTAGGAATTCATAAATAAGTCAACAAAGCATCAGTGGTTAAAGATGTTGGTATTCAAGAAGGCATCAGTGGATAAACCCGTCAGGGTATAGCCTGAATACTACATCAGGGGATAACATTAGTGCATAAAGCCATCAGGGGATAGCCTGTCTATTGCATTAGTGAATAAAGTCGTCAGGGGATACCATCAGGAAATAACCTGACTATTATATCAGTGGATGTCATCAGCAGATAACATTAGAGCTTAACATCAGGGGAAAAGAAAGCACTCATCTAATCCTACATCAGAGATTAACATCAGTGGACAATGAAACACTGATCAAGTGTACATCGGGACTTGTCATCAGGGGATCTAGAAGCATTAATCAAGTCTGCATCAGGGCTTGTCATCAGGGGATAGTTAAGACCTAGTCCACTTGTCATTAGAGATTGCAAGTTATTCACTGTTACGTGGCATAGAAGCAAGAAGTATATCTGGGAAGATATTCCTTGGAATTTGGTGGTCCAATAACAATCTTTGCACCAGAAAGGCATGGAGAACATGGACTGAAAAAGAAGCAATTGTAGCCAACAGTAGTTTGACACTTATCTCTCCAAAAGGACAATGACCGGACATGTTGCGGCTACGTTGAAAAAGAAGTATGGCAAGTACATGGTTTTCATTTCTATTTTCCTATTTATGTAAAGGTTGTAACACACTATAAATAACGATTAACATTGAAATATATATATCGTCTTCACACATTAGAGAGTAGCTTTGTAATTGTTCTTGAGAGAAAAATTATAGAGAGAGTGTAGCTAGAAGTGTGAACTACAAGAAGCTATATTTATTTACAGATTTGTAGTTGTTTGATCACTTTGTGATTATACAGATTCCAGAAAACCCCAAGTTATAATACAACTATTTTAACTTGAATGGTTGTGTGTTAATTTTAATTTTAGTAAAGTTTTTCTGTGTTCATCCTCATCAGGGTATATATTTGTATCTAATCTCGTTTTCGTTTATAGAGTTTTAAAGGACGAAAAGTTTGTAGCGTTCAATCCCCCCAACCCCCCAACCCCCACTTCTACAAAAGACTGAGCTTATTTACTTCTAAAATATTCTCTCAGGCTCACCAGAAATATTTAAACATTTCATGTGGATGACATGGGAATGTGGTATGAATTATAAACAGTAAGTGTTCTGCATCAGTGGATGTTTGAGAAAGAACTGTTGTATTATCCACTAATGAGTTGAGAGTAGTTATTTTATGTTTCAGGTATAGAATTGACTTCTTTGATGATTGAACTATCAGAGAATGTGAAACCAATGGAATTATTAGTTGTTCATTTGCTTCTGAAGAAATATTAAGGAGAGAAGAAGAAAGAATAAGAGTATAGAATTGAGTATTGGTTGCTTCTCTTGAATAGAGAAGAAAAGCATCAATTTGATACTTTTGTGTGTGCCTTCAGTGACAGGTTGATCATTGACCAAGTCCTTCTTCTTCTTCTTCCTTTGCAAGGTATTTGTAGATGTGGTCTTTTTAAACTCAAATATATGTGTCATTGAAGGTGGTCTATTTTCAATAGATACAACCTTTTGCTACTTAGGTAGAAGGAGTTGAGTCTGTACTATCTTCCTTCATTGTAGCAGAAGTAGAAGAAATAGAGAAAATAACTCAAAAATTAAGATTTTAATTTCTGCTACCTGCATGTAATTATTCACCGATGAGTAAAAATATCTTCTAATGCTTCATTTGTTCATTAGTCGATAATTATCCTCTGAGGAGTAAAATTCCCTACTGATGCAACATTTGTTCGCCAGTCAATGATTATCTTCCAAAGAGTAAAACTATCTATTGATGCAACATCAAACTAAAATTATATGCTGATTAGTTATACTATCAGTGGATAAGGATATATGCTTCATTTTATCAGCTGATAATTATCCAACTGACCAATTATGATGTCAAAGGGTAATTATCTACTACTTCTCCTCTTCAGACTTGCATAGAATTTTCAAGTTTTTTTTCACCAAAGTTGAGTATACCTAACTTTACTTACCAACCTTGTAAAGGTGGTTTCATCAAGTGGTTTGGTAAATATATCTGTAAGCTGCTTTTGTGTGGGAACAAAGTGAAGTTTCATTGTACCATTCATCACATGTTTTTTGATGAAGTCATACCTAATGTCTATGTGATTTGTCCTTAAGTGTTGCATAGGATTCTCTGTATGGAAATAGCACCGGTGTTGTTAGAATAAATAGGAATTTGATTATACATCATACGATAATCCATTAATTGATTTCTAATTGATAAGATCTAAGCACAACAGATTCCACCAGCAATATATTCAGCTTTTGTAGTTAAGGTTGATATTGAATGTTGTTTATTGCTAAACCAAGAGACCAACCTCTCACCTAAAAAGTGACAAATATCTGTTGTGCTTTTTTCTATCAACTTTGCAACCTGCATAATCTGCATCTGAATAACCTATTAGTTTGAAATCAGATTCTCTAGGGTACCAAATTCCAAGATTTGTAGTTCCTTTAAGATATCTGAATATTCTCTTAACTATAATCAGTTAAGACTCTCTAGGATCAGCTTGAAATCTAGCATATAAACATGTAGAAAACATGATATCTGGTCTACTAACAATTAAATATAATAATGAGCCTATCGTGCCTCTATCGCTTATGATATCAATCTTTTTACCTTTAAGATCAACATCAAGCTTAGTGGTTGTTGTCATGGGTATTTTAGCAGTTGGAACATCTTCTAAATAAAATTTATTTAAAAGATATTTTGCATACTTTGACTGATTGACAAAAATACCATCAGTAGTTTGTTTAACTTGTAATCCTAAAAAGAAAGTTAATTCTTTAACTTGTAACTCATCATACTCATTTTATATCTAAACTGCATAAGTTTACTAATTTAGCACATAGTTTTGCAGCAGTTAACCCAAATATGACGTCATCAACATAGACTTGAACAAGTATTAATTCACCTTTATATTTTTGATAAAATAGAGTCTTGTCTATGATACCTCTTGTGAACTTATTTTCAATTAAGAATTGAGATAGAGTATCATATCAGGCTCTTGGTGTTTATTTAAGTTCATAAAGTGGTTTGTCTAACCTGTAAACATGATTAGGAAATTTATGATTAATAAAACCAGGAGGTTGTTTAACATATTCCTCTTCTTCAAATTTTCCATTCAGGAAATCATTTTTCACATCCATCTGGTACACTTAGACTTTGAATGTGCAGCATAGGCAAGAAATATCCTTATTGCTTCAAGTCTTGCTACTGGTGTAAAAGTTTCATCATAATCAATGTCTTCGTCTTGAGAGTATCATTTTGCTACCAATCTTGCCTTGTTTCTTGTGATTGTACCAATTTTATCAATTTTATTTCTGAAAACCCATTTGGCACCAATTATAGATCTGCTCTCCGATTTTGGTACCGATTTCCAGACTTTATTTCTTACAGACTGATTGAGTTCTTCTTGCATAACAATCACCCAATCAGCATCTTGTAACGTCTCTTCAACCTTGTTAGGTTCAATCTTGGACAGGAAGTTGAGGTATATGCATTCACTCTAAGTAGCATATCTCGTTGTCACACTTTTAATTGTATCTCCTATAATTTGTTCCATAGGATGATCTCTTCTTCATTTTATTTGTGGAGGTAATCTTCTTGAAGAAGAAGCTTCATCATTGTAACTTCCTTTGTGGCATTCAGTGCTCCCAGCTTCATGAGATGTTCCCCCTAAATCAGTGGATATTTCTAAATTGGAGTTTGAGATATCCTCTGATTCATTATCCACTGACAACGGATTATATGCTGATGCAGTATCCTCTATTAAGGCTTCCTCAACAGATATTGAATTATCCACTGGCAAGGTAGCTTCGTGGGGTCCAGTCTCATCATCCAATGAGTCAATTTCAGCATCATCTGACTCATCTTCATTCTCAAACCCCAGAACTTCATGATGTTCTTCATCATGTAATCCTATGACTTTCTTGTCATCAAATGCTATGTGGACTCATTCCATTATAACTTTGATTCTAAGGTTAAAGACTCTATATGCTTTGCTTGATAAAGAGTAACCTAGGAATATTGCTTCATCTGTTTTTGCTTCAAATTTGCATAGGTTCTCTGTTTGATTTCTTAGCACAAAGCATTTGCAACCAAATACATAAAGAAACTTTTAGCTTGGTTTTTTGTCTGCCATTAGCTCATAAGTTGTGTTTCCATGAGTCTTATTGATCAAGGTTTTTTTCTGTGCAAAGCAGGTAGTGTTTATGGCTTCAGCTTAAAAATACATAGGCAGTTGAGCTTCTTCAAGCATGGTTCTTGCAACTTCAATTAGAGTTCTATTATTTCTTTCAACTAATCCATTTTGTTGAGGAGTTTTTGGAGTAGAGTAAGTATGAGTGATCCATTTATGTAAACAGAATCCTTCAACTGTAGCATTCTTAAATTCTATCATTATCATTTCTTAGAACTCTTACTTTCAACCCAGATTCTATTTCTATCTTCTTGATATGGTTATATTACCATCTGGTGAGTTTCATCTTTTGTATGCAGAAATTTTACCCATGAATATCTGGTAAAGTCATCAAATATTAACAGTGCATACCTCTTCTTTGATACTGACATCACATTGACTAGACCAAATAAATCTATATGCATTAATTGAGTTGGACTTGTGATGCTTGTGGCTAGTTTGCTCTTGAAAGATGTATTCTTTTGTTTTCTTTTCTGTCAAGCTCCACACAGTCCATCTTGAGAATATTCTAACTGTACAATTCTTGTCACCAGCCCTTTCTTCACCAGAATGTTGATTATCTTGAAGTTCAGGTGAGAAAACTTTTTGGTCATAGCAAACTCTCATCCACTGATGTTTTACTATAAAAGCATTTAATTGAGCTATCAGTGGATAAATCCAAATTGGCTATATAGAGGTTAATTATCTTTCCTTACTCTAGACAGAGTAATTTTTCCTGTTCTCTTGTTACTTATCAGACATTGTTCATCTTCAAAGTTGACACTTTAACCTCTATCACATAATTGACTTATGCTCGGCAGATTGTATTTGAGCTCATCAACTAGTGCTACATTTTTAGTTTACACTATGCTATATCCTGATGTATACATCATTTGTTGTTATCTCCAAAGGAAACTATTGGCCAGCCTTCTCCTCAAAGTGTGTTAGCAGGGTTTTGTCTCCTGTCATGTGCCTTGAACATCCACTTTTCAAGATACAAGCTTTTAGCTTCTTTTTACCCAACACATACATTTAAACTAGTTAGATCTTTTAGGAACCCAAGTCTGCTTAGGTTTTGATTTAACATATTTAAACACAGGCTCAGTCTTAACATTTACTTGCTTCCACACCTTTTTCACTGATGTAGAAGTGTTTAACTTTTCCTTAGAAGGACAAGTTTGAGCCCTAGATCTTTAAGGAGGTCTTTTTCTTTCTTTATAATTGTTATTATCATAGTTATGCATGTTATAATGATTATAATTAGGATATGCATGCATATTATAAACATGATAAGTATAATAACAATTATTATATGCATTGTAGGCAAGAGAGGGTTTCCTAATGTAACCATTATAAAGATAAGACATTAATTGAAGTGGCATCATGCATATAGGTGGTGGATAGGAGTTTTCAATAGGAATTGTTCTTTAAGGAAGTTTAGTGTAGTTAATTGCAAGGTGATTGGTGTTCCCACACTTGTGACATGTTTTCCTAAGAGCATAAGGCATTGACACATAATTGTTAAACTTGTTGATTCCCATTTTTACCATTCTTGTTTTTCTTCTTTTTTTTATCCACAAATAGGTGTTCTAACCTTGGATTCAATTCTTTGTTGGTTAGATGTCCTATGTTCTTCTTTTCCTTGTCTAGCACAGTTTTATTAACATCCACTGATTTATTTACATTGATAGGAGGAGCAGTGGAAGTCTTATTCTCAGTTTTAGAATTATCCACTATTGAAACAAATTTGATTATGTGTGCAGTGGATAACCTACTACTTGTGTTGGCTTCAATAATTGGAAGTTCCTCAATCACTAGCTTCTTACCTTGGACATTATTATAGCCTAATCCCTCAGTTTGACTAGTGCTATATTATATTATCTCTTTTACTATTTTAGAGAAGTTGTAGAGAATGTTCATGATTTTTCTATCTTTCAGAACTTCCTTTTTTTCTTCTTTGGTGTGCTCATTTGGCTATTTAGGTACAAAGGTTTTTGGGATTGGAATGTCATTGAAAATATTCTGTGGCACAACCTTCGTGGGTATGACAGGTCCTTCTTGGAGAATGTCAGCATATTGTGAATCAGTTGATTACAGGTGCAAAAACATTCTTCTCTTCCACAAAAAGTACTCATCCCTCTTAAGCATTGGAATCTTGACATTGTCATCCTTTTGTCCCCTCTTTATATCATTGTTTATATTAAAACAGTCTACTCTGATACCAATTATTTATCCCAAAGTAGATGGTTTGTAGAAGGGGGGTTGAATACAAACCACAAAATTTTTTCAAACTTTGTGAACTTAGTGAATATACTGTATTATAAGATGCGAAATTGAGAAAATACAATATATCACAAATATTTTTGAACTTTTATTAACCAACAAAAGATTACAAAAACTCACTGGTGCAGATGACTAGCTTCTAAGAACTCTATTCAAAGAAGAACAATTGATGTACTCTGTTTTTGAAGAACAACTGCAAATTTAGAAAATAATTTCTAGCTACTCAAGTTCTACAAACTTGATATTTTGTATCTCTCTCAATATCTATCTCTGAATCTCTTGATACAACTGTTCCCTGTCAATTAATTTTTTCTGTCGATTTGTATAGAGATGTATTTGGAATGATGAGATATTCTGAGATGTATACATATTTCTCAAGATATTATTTTCTTCTCTGTTTTGTATCTCTATTTATAAACACAACTTCCTTCTTCGTTTGTTCATGGTGAACAGCTGCGTTATTACTTTTCTGAAAATATCTCTGTCTTTATTTGGTAATTGCAACATAGCGTCTCTGTTACATAATCCTTTTTTTACGCTATCTCTCTATTTGAGTTATCTCTGTGTATTGTCTCTGGTACCCAATCTCTCCTTATTTGACTAGCTTCCTTAGTTTAATTTCAAAACTCTAACCAACTTAGGAGTCTGCTATAGTCGGTCATATGTCATCTTCAATAGCTACTGATAACTCTGTATTTGTTGATGGCTACTTTATCTATTGATGGTCATTATTTGCTGATGACTTCTGGTGCAGATTATCTGCTGATGGTCATTATCTGCTGATGAAGAATTTTATCTTCCGATGAACATGTTCCTCTGATCCAGATTATCTGCCGATTTATCTGTTGATAAAGAATTTTATCCTCCGAGAACCAACTTACTGCAAACAAGTTTTATCCTCTGGTAGTCAATTAAACTCTGATGCAGAATATCTTCTGATGAACATGTTTCTACAGAATATCCTCCGGTGTTTCTACAAAATATCCTCCGATGATGAACACATATCCACCGAGACACAGATTTATCCTTTGACCGGCTGCTGTAATAATTTATCCTCTGATTTATTCGCTAATGTACATTTTACACTATCAAAGGATATCATCCATTAGTCTCTCTATTATCCACTGATGAATAGTTTACACTGTCGGAGGATAATACTTAGACAAAGTCAGCTTCAATTTATTTGTTGATGCTTATAAAACACATCAGTAAGTTCTAGTACAATTACAAACTCTAACAATTCTAAGTATTATACTTCATTATCAAATGTTATACTTTCTAATAGGATCTAAGTTGTACATCTGAGTTATTGATGGATCTGAGTTGTATCAATGTACATATGACTGTTCCAGCATAGTAGTGTGGAGCAATGAATTAATAAGTGTGCATATCTTGTCTCAATCAGTAGTACATACATATCAATGTACATATGACAGTGATAAGTTGCTTTATTGATGGATGTTTACATAAGCAGTTTTCACAAGGCATTGGTGTTGATGAAAAATTGCAAGCACCCGTCTCTGTATGTTCACATGCTAACAGTGTAATATGTGTGCCATCTGTTGAAAATTAATGTCTAGTAATTTACCTCCCAAGGGCTTATTCAATCGCTATAAATATGTGTCTAAGGACTCATCTCCTTCATCTTTTGTACAACACTTTAGTAATATCCACCAAGAACCATACATGGCAAATCGACCTTCTATTATAGCTGGTTCACCTATTACAACTGTGAACTTCTCTGAGAAACAATGTGATGATTGTACCCTCTAGATTGATGTTGGAGGTAAGTTATATAATTTGTATTTTCATAACCGATTTTTCTAGTTTCCTTATATAACTTACTGTTTTGAATTTACGTTTCCTAATTTTATTAGGCTTTGACGAAGTTGCTTTAAGACACTAACTTTCGTGCTGATTTCACTTCCTAGAAGAAGTACTACAATCATGTTCTTATTGAGTGTCCAAATTTGTGACATATTAAAGTGCTGAAACCAGATGCCGAATGCATAATTCCTGCGTTTTCGGTTTTGTCACTGTCATAGACAAATGTCCTCGCCACCCAGCGCACTAGTGGTTTACACTTCAAGAGACCTCTAAGAGTATCATATGTGACATTTGGGATGACAGTATGATGAACAATCTGGCGGTTGGACCTGCAACATGTGTGATGCTCCCACAGCCATCAAAGCATTTCTTGCTATCACTTCTGCTTGTCTCTCGTTAAGCGACTTGGTGTATGAAGTATCGTCACCAAACTGTTTGAAAGAAATTAGCGATAGACTGCACCTACGATAATAATAAGATCAGAACATAAGAAACTAAACATAAATTCACCACATTTATACAATAAACATGATTCTAACATATGAAAATGCTAAGGAAGAGTTGTACCATATAATCATGTTCGCCATGGGTCCAATAAAACCGTCTTGTGGTGTCTCTAACATAGGATTAATGAGGTGGAGACGCATCACTCGTCGACACCACATCATGTATCCCCCTCGCCTAATTCTCCCTGCACTATGAATAGATCTCGTTCTGTCCAAAGACCAATGAAAATAGCACAGTGCTCCTCCCAATTCGTGAACATCAAACGCAAAGTGCTCCTCCCAATTCGTGAACAATAGCAATAACCAATGCAACTTTACCCTAGATCTAGACGAATCACCGAATAGCATATCGATGATCATCAACAAATGCCCCCAATATGATAATGTAACTGCTGTTTAGATTCATCGGGTGGCAATTCGGCAAAATTAAGGGCCACAACAAACGTACTAAACAACCACGTGAACATTATCGCCTATTTTTGAACATGGTTCGGAATGAGTGGTCTGCTACCAAAGAGCTCATATACAACATCACACCAATCCTCATCCTTCCGACCCCTATCTGCACCAGTAACAAGATACCCAATCGTGGGCAAGCCCGAAATAACATCAATGTGCTACAATGTCATGCCGACCTCCCCAACTGGCAAGTGAAAAGTGTGTCTCTGGACGCCATCTCTCTACAAGTGTAGAAATTAAATGAAGATCCAACATCATCAAACCAATGGGAAAAAAGCCACCAAACCCTTCCCTGATAATACCATCCATTATGTTATCATCTGCGTCATTCCCAAATGTAGCTCAATATGTGTGATCCCCTCGTCTACAATCCAATTGGCCTGGGTCCTGCAAAGTAGTAAATTTAAACACCTATAAGATTTAACATATATATCTATTATATTAATGAGTTGTTAATTATTTACTAAGAGTAGTTCCTGCCAACACCACAGAAGCTCTGACCGATATTGATGTTGCTCGGTAAGTAATGAAGTGTCTAGAGGACCAGGATGGATCATATCACGTTGTTGTGCCATAGACTGCTTATTAAAATATGTCAATAAGAATTACAATGATTGTGAAAATAATATGTAAGTTGATACAAATAAGTAAACATAATACGAATGATGATTTTTCATAACTTCATTTCTAAATAGTACAATCATTACGCAATGATGGAAAACAGAAATACATCTATTACAAAATCTGTTAAGAAATAATTACTGCAGGTTGCAGTAAAGTTGAATGTTTCAGCTTTGGTTTTTGAATTCTAATTGACCTAGTCTTTAGGAGTTTGTTTCTTAGTGGAGTGATGGTTTATTAGTTGCTTTATGATAAGATTAGTGCCAGATTTTTAGTAAAGTCTGTTTTGTATTTTGCCTATAAAAAGGTTGTTGCTTATGAATGAAAAGAACAAGTTCAGAGTCAAGTTTCTCTTTGGTTTTATGCAATCTTCTTTGTTTTTCTATACTGCTGGTTTCTAACAGTGGTATCAGAGCCAGGATTAATAGTGAACTTAATAGTTAGGCAGGTGAGGAAACAGAGTTGTCATCTGCAGTACCATATATGGCAACAAATAATTTTGTGCAAGCAGCCATTCCACGTTTTGATGGTCACTATGATCATTGGAGCATGCTGATGGAGAATTTTATGCGCTCTAAAGAGTACTGGTTAATCGTTGAATCTGGCATTCAAGAACCACCGCCAAACACAGTTTTGACGGAAAACCAAAGAGTTGAACTAGAAGCCAAAAAGTTAAAGGACCTGAAGGCTAAAATTTATCTCTTCCAGGCTATTGATCGTCCCATCTTAGAAACTATTCTTTGCAAAGATACCTCTAAGAGCATTTGGGACTCTATGAAGAAGAAATATGAAGGCTCAGCTAGAGTGAAGCGTGCACAACTTCAAGCCTTAAGAAGGGTTTTTGAAACGCTGATGATGAAGGATGGAGAATCTATCAAAAGTTATTGTGCTAGAACCATGGAGATCAGCAACAAGATGTGATTCCAAGGTGAAAAGATGGATGATGTCACCATCGTGGAGAAAATTTTGCGCTCTTTGTCACCAAAGTTCAACTATGTTGTATGTTCGATTGAAGAGTCAAAAGACATAGATGAACTCACTCTTGATGAACTTCAAAGCTCTCTTGTAGTTCGTGAGCAAAAGATGAACAATAGTTCAATCATGGAGGAGCAAGCTTTGAAGGCCTCTACTACTATTTCTAGGAGAAGAAGAGGACGAGGTAGAGGAAGAGGAAGGGGAAGAGACCAACAATTTGACAAATCAAAGGTAGAGTGCTTTCGCTGTCACAAATTTGGTCATTATCAATTTGAGTGTTACACTAAGTTGCCTAACAACAAGGAAGAAGAGGAGAAATCAAATTTTGTAGAACAACAAGACCAAGAGGTAGAGACTTTGTTAATGGTTGTTCATGGACAAAAATCTCAGGAGTCGAATCTTTGGTATGTGGATACAGGCTACAGCAACCACGTGTAGAAGTAAGTCTTCTTTTTCTTACTTAAATGAAGATTTTCGGTCTACTGTAAGTTTTGGAGATTGTTCCACTGTTGATGTATTGGGAAAAGGTGATCATGTGTATAATTTCTGCAAGTGCACAGATCCTTGTAGTATCAATGCTCGTACAGGTCGATCCACAGAGATTAGAAAATTCTAATATTCTTGATATTTAACTCAGGCGAAATAGAAACGTAATGATTTGAGGAGTTTGTATAATTAATCCTAATATAAATAAAACAATAAATATGATATGAATATTTTAAACGAAATAATTTAAACTAACTTAAACATAAATAAATTATAATTAGGAGAGACAATAATAACGAAATAGAAAATCATTGTGACGTATATTGAAATATAAAGCTGTAATAGAAGAAAAGACGAAATAATTGGTAATTGAATAGAAGTAATAAGAAAAATAATATATAGACGACTGAAGGAAGAAAGTAGAAAAACGAATGAAAAAGTGTAAACTTGAATAAGAAAAACTCAAAACTAAAAGAAAACTCTCTAAATAAAATCTAACTCCCTTAGCCTCTAATTGTACAAGTATTTATAGGCCTAACTAGATACATTCCTAAAATATGAAAACTCTAAATTTTATCACTTGAAATGTATTTAGTTTCTTCCAACTTCATCTCTTGAACTCTTTTGATATCATCCAATCTCTATCACTTTATCACTTCAAGTAGTAGAGATTTCTTCAACTTGTCAGGTTCATTCTTGAAAGAGTCTTAAATTCTTCAAATTGTATCTTGGGAAGTCCTATTTTCACATAACTCTTTTGTTAATTTAATTTCCTGCAAAATAAAATAAAAACAATAAATAATCTAATAATAATAATAAATTGAGCATAATTAAGGTGGTAAAAATATATAAATTATGGACTTATCAAATTCCCCCACACTTATCTTTTGCTCGTCCTCGAGTAAAATAAAAATAAATGAAAAGGAAAATAAGCAACAAATTTTAAACTACTCCATTTTCGTAGGAAAACGGTTACACTTAGCATGTGCAACAAGCCGTTAAACCTCTATGTTACCCATAGTGGACGAGTTATGTCTCGTGAGGGCTTGCAGTGAATATACCCACAAAATTCATCAAAACTCATCATGGTCATGAAACAATTACTTAAATTAATTTAGATAACTATGACACACAATAAATTAAATAATTGAAGGACACAAAATAAATAACTCTCAATTTTTAACAAATATGCAATTTATATCAGTTAAATACACATAGCAAATCAACAAGAGTTAGAAAAATAACTTCTCTACTCAATCAATATCCCATACTACCTTTATAAAGAATCAAGAAGTGGTCTTGTGCATTAAGTGCTTTGTGTACCGGCTTAAAAACATATTGACACTAAATTAGACACTTTATCTTCTTCGAATTAGTTGCATCTTATTTCTCGTATATCATCCTAAGTATCTTCAGCCTAAAGGAATGCAATCAAAATGACCTTAGAAAACAAAAAAAAAAAAACTTACGCACACCAAGAATAGAATCTCACTGCATTTTTTTTTCATATTTTCTTTTCTTTTTCTTCTTTTTTTTCAAGCTCGTGCAACGTCTGGTTTATTGCTTTCTATGTTACCCATGTAGCGAGCTTTTGAACCAACGACTCCCAGACCCACTAGGGACCTTAGGGCGCTAGGTGTAAAGACAATCCTCTAGGGCCTACTTGCTCGAGTAACAAAGGCTACAACCAAGATTTAGAGCTTTCAACAATTTTTCTTCTTCTTTTTTTTTCTTTTTTTTCTATTGCAATTTTTTCTACTCAATATTGAAGCACAACACACACAAAGAACAGAGAGAAAAGAATAAAAGTAAGGTCATCTCTCAGCTACTCCCGACGCAAGAAGACACAAAGTCATAAATAAGATTAATTACATAAATTAAATCTGTTTAAGTAATCTCAATGATTTAAGCCGGTGAATAAGTGAGTAAGATCACAAAAAGATTAATTAAAAGGAACTAAGGACAAATATCAAGATTTGAAGTTCTCAACCTAACAAAAGTGACTCAACAATGTAATATAAACTAAACATAATTACACACAAGCTAACAATGAGAGTTATCCATTTCACACACTTCAAAAATAAAATTTATTACTGTCATAATTCTCTAAGAAACTTAAAATAATAATTCATGACTCATAATTTTGTTTTGTTTTTTTATTTTTTATTTTTGATAACTAATAAAAGAAACACAAACGAATAACGAATGTAAAGTATAAAACAAATAAAGAAATGACCAAAATCCTCCCCCACACTGAAGTCATGCATTGTCCTCAATGAATACAATTAAAGCAAAAGAAAGAATAATGTAGGAAGAGTTGGACCTTGAACGAGTAAAGAAAGTAAAACAAGTGTCATTCATCGCAAGGGAGGGGGATCATAAAGGTACATTACCTCTTCAGCTTCATTCATCTGAAATTGTAAAAATGGCTTAAGGCGCTAACCATTTACCTTAAAAGTGTTGCCATTCTTTGGATCCTCAATTACAACTGCACCATGAGGATAAACTGTCTTGACAATATAAGGTCCATCCCACCTAGACCGTAATTTTCCAGGAAAAAGATGGAGCTTGGAATTATACAAAAGAACGTTTTGACCAATAACAAATTGTTTTCGCAAAATGGATTTATCATGAAAAATTTTTGTTCGCTCTTTATAAATCTTGACATTTTCATATGCATCATTCCTAAGTTCATCTAACTCATTTAAATGTAACTTTCTAAGGTCCCCAGCTGTATCTAAGTCAAAGTTCAAATACTTAATAGCCCACAAGGCTCGATGTTCAAGTTCAACAGGAAGATGACAGGCTTTTCCAAACACAAGGCGATAAGGTGACATCCCTAGATTGGTCTTAAAAGCTGTACGGTAAGCCCACAATGCATCAATCAATTTCAAAGACCAATCTTTCCTATTGGAATTCACTGTTTTCTCCAAAATCTGTTTGATTTGCCTATTTGAAACTTCTACTTGGCCACTTGTTTGGGGATGATAAGGAGTGGCAAGTTTGTGGGTAATAGAGTACTTGCTCAACAGTGATTTAAATTGCCTATGAAGAAAATGACGACCTTGGTCACTAATTATGGTTCTAGGGGTACCGAAACGAGAGAAAATATTCTCTTTCAAAAATTGGACAACAACCTTGCTGTCATTTGTCTTTGTCGGTATAGCTTCAACCCATTTCGACACATAATCTACTGCCAATAAAATATATAAGTTACCAAATGAATTGGTGAAGGGACCCATGAAATCTAAACCCCATACATCAAATAATTCAATAACAAGTATGGGTTGCATTGGCATCATATTTCGTCTAGTGATCCTCCCTAAAAGTTGACACCTATGACAGTTGGCACAAAATTCAGCTGCATCCTTAAACAAATTAGGCCAATAAAATCCACACTGAAGGATCTTGGCAGCTGTTTTCTTAGCTCCAAAATGACCCCCACAAGCTTGGTTATGACAAAATGATAAAACGCTCATAAACTCATGGTCAGGGACACATCGTCTAATTATTTGGTTTGGACAATACTTAAATAAGTAGGGGTCATCCCAAAAGAAATGTTTGACTTGTGAAAGAAATTTCAACCTATCTTGTTTGGACCAATGAGATGGAATCTCGTTAGTGACTAAGTAATTCACAATATCAGCAAACCAAGGAGTGGATGAATTAGAAATAGAGAAAAGATGTTCCTCAGGAAAAGATTCGTGTAGTGGGACATCAAAATTAGACTCAACAACTATACGAGACAAATGGTCAGCAACAACATTTTCAGCACCTTTTTTGTCTCTAATTTCTATGTCAAACTCTTGGAGCAACAAGACCCACCTAATCAACCGGGCCTTAGAGTCTTTTTTGGAAAGGAGATATCTAAGTGCAGAATGATCGGTATAAACAATGATTTTAGAGCCAATGAGATAAGACCTAAACTTTTCTAAGGCAAATACTACTGCTAGGAGTTCCTTTTCAGTAGTTGAATAATTCAATTGTGCATCATTCAAGGTCTTACTAGCATAGTATATGACATGTGGAACTTGGTTGACTCTTTGGCCTAGAACAGCACCAACTGCATAGTCAGATGCATCACACATTAGTTCAAAAGGTTGTCCCCAATCTGGTGATTTAATGATGGGAGCTGAGGTCAACTCTTTCTTAAGTTGCTCAAACGATTGTAGACATAAATCATTGAACTCAAATTTGGCATCCTTAGCTAACAAGTTGGTTAAAGGTCTTGATTTCTTACTAAAATCTCTAATGAATCTCCTATAGAAACCAGCGTATCCTAAAAATGATCTAACTTCCTTAACAGATTTGGGAGGTGGTAAATTGGCAATTACGTTAATCTTGGCCTTATCGACTTCAATTCCTTTCTCAGACACAATGTGGCCAAGGACATTTCCTTTTTTAACCATAAAATGACATTTTTCCCAATTTAGAAGCAGATTTTTTTCTTTACATCTTTTAAGAGTTAAGTCAAGGTGGTGAAGACACTCTGAAAATGATGAACCATAAATGGAAAAATCATCAATAAAGACCTCAAGAAAATTTTCTACCATGTCAGAAAAGATGCTCATCATACATCTTTGGAAAGTGGCTGGGGCATTACACAGCCCAAAAGGCATGCGACGGTAGGCAAATGTTCCAAAGGGACAAGTGAAAGTGGTTTTCTCTTGGTCTTCAGGGGCAATATAAATTTGAAAATAACCAGAGAAACCATCTAGGAAACAGTAATAAGAATGACCAGCTAACCTTTCTAAAGTTTGGTCAATGAATGGTAAAGGAAAATGGTCTTTTCTTGTGGTAGCATTAAGTTTCCTATAATCTATGCATACCCTCCAACCAGACTGGACACGAGTGGGAATTAACTCATTTTCTTCATTTGGGACCACAGTGATCCCAGACTTCTTAGGCACAACCTGTACAGGACTAACCCAAGGACTATCAGAGATGGGATAAATGATCCCATTATCAAGACACTTTAAAATTTCTTTCTTAACAACCTCTTTAAGGACAGGGTTCAACCTCCTTTGTGGGTCTCTAACTGGTTTAGCATCTTCTACCAAGTGGATTCTATGTTGAACAATTGCTGGACTTATCCCCTTGTATCAGCTAATGACCACCCTATAGCTTCCTTGTTTTCTTTAAGAATGACTAACAATTCTTCCTCTTGAGATTTTGTCAAATCTGAGGCAATGATAACAGGGAAGGTTTCTGAGGTTCCTAGAAAGGCATATTTCAGATTATCAGGAAGAGGTTTGAGTTCTAACTTGGTTGAATTCTTCTCAATTGGCTCAGATTCATGTTCAAGAGGTTGACCAACTGGTTTAATGACGAGTTCTTTGTTAGACAAAGACATTAGAGTTGTAGACTCTAATAATTCATTGACCTCATTGACATATTCATTTTCATCAAAATCTTGACCAAAATGAGTTAGACAAAAATCAAGAACTTCATCATCACACATGACATTACTAGGCAAATCTTGAATCAAATTGACTTCCTCTAGCGGTTTATCAGTATAATCCCTAGGTTGTTTCCCTAATTTGAAGATGTCAAGGTCAATTGTCATATCACCAAAGGAAAGTTTCATTAGTCCATTTCTACAATTAATTAAAGCATTAGAAGTTGCTAGAAATGGTCTTCCTAAAATGACAGGAATTTGACTATTTAGATTAAGAACAGGTTGAGTCTCTAAAACAATAAAATCAACAGGAAAAATGAATTCACCAACCTTGATGAGAACATCCTCCACAACCCCCTTGGGTACTTTGATAGAACGATCAGCTAATTGGAGTGTGACACTTGTCTTTTTCAACTCCCTTAAACCAAGATTTTGGTACACAGAAAATGGTAAAAGATTGACACTAGCTCCTAAATCAAGTAAAGCTTTTTCAATGAAAGTGTCACCAATTATACATGAAATTGTAGGACATCCAGGATCCTTATATTTCATAGGGACTTGACTTGAAAGAATTGAACTAACAATAAATAATAATAAAAAAAATAAATAATCTAATAATAATAATAAATTGAGCATAATTAAGGTGGTAAAAATATATAAATTATGGACTTATCAGGTGATATTAAGATTAAGACCAAGAATGGTTTTACAGAGACGATTTCTAATCTTCTTTATGTTCCTAACTTGCAAAGCAATCTATTTAGTGCTAATCAGTTGCAAGAAAAGGGTTATATGATTACCATCAAGAATGGTGCTTGTGAAATATACGATCCTTTAAGGGGTGCTATTGCTATTATTCAAATGAGTTCAAACAGGTTGTTTCCTGTGAAGATTGAATGTGCTAAATCTTGTTATATGGCTGAAGTGAAAGACTCCTCATGGCTTTGGCATTTTAGATATGGTCACTTGAGTTTTGGAGGATTGCAAACATTAAATCAGAAAAATATGGTGACTAGTTTTCCTCACATTACAACTCCATCTCAAGTTTGTGAAGAATGTGTTGTTGGCAAGCAACATCGTGCCTCATTTGCCAAAGGAAAATCATGGAGAGCAAAAAATGCCTTGGAACTGGAGCATTCGGACATATGTGGTCCAATAAATCCAATATCTAATGCATAATTACCTTCATTGATGATTTTTCTAGGAAGACCTGGGTTTATTTTATGCAGGAAAAATTAGAAGCTCTATCTACCTTCAAAGGCTTCAAAGCTCGTGTGGAGAATGAAGCAAGAAAATCCATTCAAACTCTTCGTACAGATCGTGGAGGAAAATATTGCTCAAAAGAGTTTGAAGTTTTTTGTGCAGATCATGGAATTAGAAGAGAGAGGAAGAACCAAACCATCCTCAACATGGTGAGAAGTTTGTTGGCAAGAGGAGGGGTTCCAAAAACTTTTTGGCCAGAAGCTGTGAATTGGAGTGTCCATATTCTGAATAGAAGTCCAACTTTTGTTGTTCAAAATATGACACCAGAGGAGGCTTGGAGTGGGAGAATACCAGCTATAGATCATTTCAAAATTTTTGGATGCATTGCATATGCTCATGTCCCAGATGCAAAAAGAAAGAAGCTTGATGATAAGGCTGAAAAATGCATTTTTCCTAGTGTAAGTGAAACATCCAAAGCTTATAAATTATTTAATCCTCTAATACAAAAAATTGTGATTAGCAGAGATGTAGTGTTTGATGAAGAGAACACATGGGATTGGAATAGGCAGCAGCCTACCACAGTCCTATTTGATGATGAGCCTGAGCAAGAACCAGTAGAGGCTTGCATGCCTGAAAATTCAACAACTTCTACAGAAATTAATGAGGAAGACATTGAACCTCTTCGGCGTGTTAGGAGAAGACCAGGTTGGATGGAAGCATATGAGGTAATTGGAATTCCAAATGCAATTGTTTATTTTGCTTTATTTTCAGATTGTGACCCTACAACATTTGAGAATGCTGTCAAAGAAGAGAAGTGGTGAAAAGCTATGGATAATGAGATTGATGCCATAGAAAGAAATGACACTTGGGAGTTATGTGATCTTCCCAAAGGACAAAATACCATTTGAGTAAAATGGGTCTTCAAAACAAAGCTGAAAGAAAATGGTGAAGTTGACAAATTCAAGGCTCGTTTGGTGGTGAAGGGGTACAAGCAGTAATATGGGATAGATTATACAGAAGTTTTTTCCCCTATTGCAAGACATGATACCATCAGATTGGTGGTTGCCTTGGCTGCTCAGAACTCATGGCCTATTTTCCAGCTAGATGTCAAATCAGCTTTCTTGCATGGACATTTGGATGAAGAGGTATTTGTCGCACAACCTCCTGGTTATATTAAACATGGATATGAGCATAAGGTTTACAAATTAAAAAAGGCCCTTTATGGACTGAAACAGGCTCCACGAGCTTGGTATAGTCGCATCGAGTCTTACTTTCTTAAAGCTGAATTTTTTAAATGTCCTTATGAACATACACTGTTTGTTAAGATTGGAGATAAAGGAAAATTGTTGATTATTTGTTTATATGTTGATGATCTCATATATACTGGAAGTTGTGATGCTATGTTTGAATAATTTAAAAGGTCTATGATGAATGAGTTTGAAATGACTGATCTTGGCATGATGCATTACTTTCTTGGAATTGAAGTAGTGCAGTCAAATGATGGAATCTTTATGTCTCAAAAGAAATATGTTAGAGATGTTTTGGATAGGTTCCAAATGAGGGATTGTAATCCTTCAAGTACTCCTGCTGATTTTGGTTTGAAGTTACACGAAGATTGTGAAGGGAAAAGGGCTGATAGCACACTTTACAAACAGATTGTTGGTAGTTTGATGTATCTTACCGCTAGAAGGCCAGATATCATGTATTCTGTGAGTTTAATCAGTAGATATATGGAGACTCCTACAAAATTGCATTTGTTAGCTGCCAAAAGAATCCTGTGTTACTTGCAAGGAACCAAGGATTTTGGACTGCAATTCAAGAAAGGTAATAAGTCTAATTTGTTGGGATTTACTGATAGTGATTATGCAAGGGATCAAGATGATCGAAAGAGTACTTCGGGTTATGTATTTATGCTTGGAACTGCAGCAATTTCTTGGTCATCTAAGAAACAATCGATTGTCACTTTGTCAAGTACAGAAGCTGAGTTTGTTGCAGCAGCAGCTTGTGCTTGCCAAGCTATTTGGCTAAGGAGAATTCTTGAAGAACTTCACTTCATGCAAGAGGGGGCAACTACAATTTTCTGTGACAATCAATCAGCTATTAAGTTGTCCAGAAATCCAGTAATGCATGGAAGAAGCAAGCATATTGATGTGAAGTTTCATTTCTTAAGAGATCTCAACAATGATGGAACAATTGAGGTGAAGTACTGCAGAAGTGAAACTCAACTAGCTGATATATTCACCAAACCTCTCAAAATGAATGCATTTTTAAATTTGAGAAGGTTGATTGGCGTATGCAGCTTGAAGCATGTCGTTGAAGCTATAAACTGAAGATGTATTTTTCAGTTTAAGGGAGGGATTGTTAAGAAATAATTACTGCAAGTTGCAGTAAAGTTGAATGTTTCTGCTTTGGTTTTTGAATTCTAATTGACCTAGTCTTTAGGAGTTTGTTTCTTAGTGGAGTGATGGTTTATTAGTTGCTTTATGATAAGATTAGTGCCAGATTTTTAACAAAGTCGGTTTTGTATTTTGCCTATAAAAAGGTTGTTGCTTATGAATGAAAAGAACAAGTTCAGAGTCAAGTTTCTCTTTGGTTTTATGCAATCTTCTTTGTTTTTCTATACTGCTGGTTTCTAACAAAATCATCCCACGATGGCTGCAATAATAAGGAAAAACGCAAAGAATATGAAAATTATAACACAAGTACGCTGAAAACAACACAAATACATCTAACACAGATCCATCTAATGATATAATCGATCAGTTTATAAGAATTATGCATCGGACATCGTCGACTACACCTTGTGCGTCACAATGTACCACAAGCTCTGCATTTTGAAATTCAAGTTCTTGAGTTGTCCTGTTGCCTTTCTTCCTCCTAATCTCCTCATCATAAATTAATTTTCCAAAGGATGCCCACCTTGGAGGCAGTGGAAATGTCCAATAATCTTATGCTCGAGCGGATAGAAGACTCTATCTCAAATCCTTCCTTCTTGTTCATTCCTCACATATATATTTATGGAAGGTTTCAAATCACGAGAATGTGACATACATGTTGAAACAACATGGAAGCAAGGATAATGATATTGTTTCCATTTACCGCAACAGCATATTTGATTTTGAAGACTGTCTGAACATTTTCGCATTTTTCACTAACTGACGATGTGTGACTATATGATAAATGCCTTGATTGTAGTGAAATGAAGTAACCCGGTGTGCCCTACCCTTAGCCTCAATCCGACTAAAAACCTCACGAGCTTTACTCGAATATGCTTCATTGTTACTGATTTTATTATATGTCTCTGCCCGCCTTTCTGCGAATATCTTCACATTCTGAAAAAAGGTACACTCATTAAGGAAGTGATCGGGATGAGCAGAACAAATATTACTGCAGACATGAAATAGACAGAAGCAGTGGATGCCATGTTGTGGACAAACCATTTCGAGCATCGTTCATTGCACCAATAATACCTGTATGCCGATCAGATACTATGCACACGCCTTCTCGTTGTTTGCAAACATATTTCCTTATATATGTAAAGAACCAACCCCAATTATGAATAGACTCTTCATTCACATATGCGTACGCAATTGGAAATTGATGCATGTTTGCATCGAATGTCATTGCCACCAGCAATTTACCTTTGAACTTCCCTTTCAAAAATGTGGCATTAATGGCAATGACTGGACGAGCATGTTACCAACCATCAATATTCAGCTTATGAGTCCACCACATTCGCCTGAAAGTACTAGTTGTAGCCAGTGTGTCTGCCTCAATATGAACTGGTGGTCCCCGATTATACCGTATGACAGCAACCATCATCAGTGGTAATTGAGCATATGAACCAACCCAGTCTCCATAAACAGATGCAATGGCTATCTATTTCGCGTACCGTGCCTTCTTACACGAGACATGACATAGGTATTTGTCTCTTATGTCCGTTAAAATGGAAGAGAATTTATAATATGGCTCCTCGATCACCTAAATAACAGATGATAATTAGATAAACAATTCCATGTAAACTAATGGTGGTTAATTTGCGTACTACATTCAAAGAAATACTTATGTGGGTTTTAATGGCTTCCGCGATCATTTTAGATGAAATCTTTACGTGATCTTGAGTTGGGTTGGAATATAAACAAGTGTGATTACCTCCAGTCTTTCGAACCTCCCACAAACCATGCGTCGGGCGCTTTATTGCTCAAACACTCCATTCACATTCACGTTGAGTACAAACTGCCTTAAATCTTTCTTTGTTGTTGTACTCAACTTTGAATTGCTTGCTGACATGCATTGACTTCAGTGTAAACAACATTTTCTCCTTATCTGCAAAACGTTGCCCGATAAAGAAGTTCTCTTCGTTGTTGTTAAATCCAATCAAAAGACCACTGTGGTACATACTTGAATCTCTTAATTCTACTGTTTCAAACCATGGGACTGTGGCAAATAAGGTTGGATTTGACCATCATTTTCCGTGGAACAATTTTCGTGTTCATCATCATTTTCTGAATCATTGTCACTTGTGTCTGATTCAAAATCACTTTCGCCACCTCCATCCCCAAAATAATCAGAATCACTTTCTTCTTTGGATCCTTCATCAACCCTCTGCGAGAGTAACATTGCATTTTCTCGCATACTGTAAGCTCGTAAAGGTTCAGTTAAAAATGTCCCTTCAGAATTCTGAGTAAGAAATTGAGAAGATGAACCGACATATTGTCTACTCCCACCAACTTCATATTCAAACTGAGAACTCGAACCACCACCTTCATATTCTACTCTTGAACCACCACCAAAACCAAAATAGAGATCCTCAAACATATATAAAGATTAGATTGTTTGGAATACGTACTCAGAATGCTCAACATTATTCCCACATATTCATCATCCCTATTTTCTTAAATAGTATATCTCCCTTCCGATTTGTTTATAGGAACTTTGAAACTTAGTGACAACATAACATTTGAGGGATCTTAGTTGATAATTCTATACAATCTTGTCCTCAAATTGTTAGGGACTCGTCGCATAATATTTTTATAGATTTTTGACGATATACCGAATAGACAAAGTCATTTCCATAGGTTATTCTCTCTCCACCCCAATAACAAATTACCATTGCGTGTGTCATTCTATGAATTTATTTCAAAGCTATAAATTATAAAACCAAGATTAGTCAATTTAATTACATATTTTATCATTATATTGTGATTTATACTATAATACCAAAATGGTCAAATCTATGTCGTGAGGAATATTTTTATTGGTCTATATATGTACATTATATATTTATTTCTCACGAAGATACTCCATATTAGTAAAAAAAAATATAAATCGAAGAAAGTAGGTGATACTATATTTTTATTTTCTTCATTTGAATTTACTTTTGCATGTTTGTTAAACAATATGAGCCAAACACCTAATCCTTATTGCTACAAAATCATTATCATATATTAATTACTATTAATAAACAATTCTGCAAACTTTATATAGTCTCTCGACCTCAATCCCAAATGTACATTAACTAATCAAATAAACATTTCGTTACGTATTTTTTTAAATCCTTTCTTTATTAGTGAAGATTCTACAAGATACATGGCCTGTAGATGTGGATATCTCAACAAGTGTAACAACGTAAAGTACTAAAATTCAAAAAAGAAGAAAGATTAAAGTACTACATCCTTTCCTAATTTAAAATATCTTTAATTTCTTGTTTATAAAGTTTCTAAAACGAATTTTTAATTATAAAATATATTGTTTGAATTTTAAAATTATATCACATAAATTTTGAATTTGGGCGGGGATTTAGTTATGTGATCAGACACAACTAAAGACAAATCTTGACTGAAATAGACATTCAACAGGAAAAATGGATATAATGTTTTGTATGTGTCATTTTTTGGATTATAAATGTTCAATTCATTAGAAGAAATTAGGTAACCAGCGAAGTGGACTAACAAACATACAAACACAAACATAAAACATGCATCAATCGCAAATAATATACATGCAACCATGAACATTACATATATTGTTTCCTATAAAAATTATGCATTTTAACAATCATGCAAACGTAAGATAAACAAGTGTCAAAATAATTACACTAAAAGATTTAAATGATACCTGAAAAGATGATTTTGTCCAATTATTTTGATGTCAAAAGTGAACTGCGTATTTTTTTTTCACATTAACACATCAGAGTACAAACATGGATACATATGTATATTACAATAATTAAATAAAAGAACGTAAATTAAATTATAGAACATACTTAATTTTGAATCGTTGAAAAATAATCACCGATGAACTGTTGCACTGATGAACTGCTGGAGCAGGGGGTGTATTATTGAAGCACTGCTGGCCAATAAACAGACGTAGAAAATGAAAATGAAACGGTGGAGTATATTGACAATACAGCACAAAGAAGAAGGGAGGAGAGCACAATTCGGCTATGAACTCAACTAAGGGACTTGTAAACAATTTAAAAGAATTTATTACTGAAAATGGAAATTCGGTTAAAATTTTGAATTGCAAGCAGTGATTCGACCCCTCATGGTCAAAGGTTGCTTGCCACTGCATCGTCCCATCTCTTCTTTCTCATATCACAGATTCTCATGGTGAAAGTTCGGACTAGATTATTCTATTAGTTCCCACAACCTCGAAAACGAAACCTTTGATTTTTGTTCGCAATTTGAAAGTGCGAACTAAAATGGGTTTTATTTTTCTGAATTTAGGTCGCAATTTGGAATTGCCAACTAATTTGTGGGGTGTCTTAACACCGGAATGGAACGAATGAAATGAATGTGTATTTTTAATAATTTTGAGCTCTGACAATGCTATACAGAAAAATTAGTCTCCCAAGCGGCGTATAGATTCATGCCAGGCTCAGCACTGATATGCCATGATCCCCTACCAACTTGAAATTGCTTATTCTTCACATTTCAGAGAACAGAAATGAAACTTTTCGTGTGTGTGTGTGTGTTAGAAGAAATGAATCGAGATAGATTCAATTGTAAATTTTGAATATTCCTTACAACTTTTAGACGCTAGAATTTATATTCATCCCCTACTGCTCACCTTTATTGAAGTATAACAACTAATTTTATTTTCTAGAGCTACTAAGAAATTTTAATGAAATTATTCTTGATGAGTCCTCATTATTAATACTGTAATTTTTGAATTTTGATTTGACATTAATAGCTAGATTTACTACAGTGGGCCACTTTTAAAAATGATAATAAATTCATTCATCCACATGCGTTATTCACTACAAGAATTTATCAAAGGATTGCCTATTCGTTTATAGTTTTAGTAATTAAGAGAGAGCATATATTAACGAAATAGTTCTTAATTGTTATAATTCTCCCTCGTTCATATATATATATATATATATATATATATATATATATATATATATATGAGAGAGAGAGAGAGAGAGAGAGAGAGAACTTACCTACTGCCCTTGAAACATTATATATTTCTAAAATACATAGAAATTTCAAGACAATCTGTATTGCATAAAATCTTACTAAAGTCGTCCCAGTATAAATCTTAAAACTTCGCGAACTAATACAGCTATTAAAAAAAAATTAAAATATGTATTAGGTAATATCAGTAAGATGTAAGAGCTGCATTCTAATGAGTTATAACAACCCCTACCTCAATTGCAGCAATTTAGTTATTAAAAAAAATTCTGATTTCATCTTGTAGTCAATTTTTCATGTCTCTGATTTTAAAAGAAAAATTTTCTACAGCTCCCATTACAATCAACAAGAGTCGTATTTAATGTCACGAACAAATATACAAAATATGAAGTCTTATACTCCACACTAAATCCCTATGAGGTTGGCAACTCCACACTAGTCGATATAATCTAAATTACTAAAACTTGTCTTTGAAAAATTCAGTGCCCCTACACGTGCTCACCCCCATTTAGATCCGCAAGTATCAAGAACTGCCGAGAGACTGCTGACACCAGGAATGTGATCGCTGATCGCCTACAACTGCCGAGAAATTGGTGCCATCGGGAATGGTGATTGCTGGCTGTAAAAACCACCTTCTGTCTGATAACCTTGGTAAGAATTCACTGCAGGAGCTGGAAAGGGGGAAATCCCACCAAAGGGAGCTGCTGCAGCAGCATATGGCGACTGTAGAGGTTGCTGCTGAGTTGATCCATAGCCATATGGTACACTAGGCATTGACCCCGCATTTTGCATGAAATGGGACAAAGGATATGGATTTGCAGGTGGTAGTGGTGGCATAGGTGGAGGAGATGATGGGAGAGGTGGTTGTTCTTGTGGAATCATTTCACTGGAGGTCACTGCGGCATGGTGCTGTGATGAGTTTGGATGTGGAAAAGGTGGAACGGGTGGAATGGGTGGTTGGGGATTCGAAGATGGTATGTAAATAGGGTGCTCATTGTCGAGCTTGGGTTTCTTTTCAGGTGGGTTATCATTAGAAGATTCTTTCATTGTGTTAACGATGACACCATCCGATGCCAAGGAAGACAGGACATAACTCAGCATCTGAACTGAGGATGTGGATGCAGTCAGCTGAGCTGCCACAGCGGCTGCAGCAGATTTGGAATCTTCTTGAAGGTGGCCAGGTTTTTCGGCATAAGATACTTGTCGAGTGTACGTCACTGGTGCTGTTTGTTCTCCACTTCCAGCCATAAAATTTTGAGGCGCTCTTGAAGTCTGAGTTTCCTTAATATTATGCTCACCTAACAACTGCCCACCACTGTTTAAAATTTGTGTGCAAAGGTTACCGGCCTGTTCTGACTGGGACTGTGCAACCTTCAAAGAAATAAACAAAGAATCAAAGATCATGCCTGTCATTACTCATGACACATAATTTCCCAAAAAAATAACCAGCAATGTTCCAAATCTAGTAAAGATAGTTAGAATAATCCAAGAATGTCGACTATATACAACTTATCTTTACTGAAAAATGCTTGGTAAACATCATACACTTGTCGAGTTTGAGGAAAAAATTTATGTTTCTTCTGATAGTTAAATCTCCATTTCAATAAATTTCAAATTTCAAGCTCATACAACGGCCTGATGCTTTAAGGTAGTATACCTATATCAAATTTGGTTAACAAGGTAGGACTACTATCGATCCTAATTCAGATCCATTTTGAGTTTTTGACGTTCCTTAGACTAGAGCAAATGAGCAATCTAAAAACAGTATTCAGGAGCAGAGAATGGGGAAACATAAATTTAGAGAAAAACTAACAGTGTTCGTCTTATTGATTCGTACCATGTTGCATTTGGTGGAAATCAATGCAATTAGAAATTTTATTTTAAGAGAGGATTCACCATATTATTAACAATTAACTTTTTATTTAATTAGTGTGTTTTAGACAAGTAATATTTATAATAATTTGTAGGTTCTTGATTCTCTTAAAATAGTATCCCTCGACTACATAGAGCTTCTGAATATATTTTAGTCTTAGCTGCCGCGGAAAGATCTAACTGTAGGTGATGGAAGGGCCTAACCCTCGTAATTTTCTGTTGTTCCAATTATTTTTACCTGCAAACTTATACTTCCTGATGGCCATCCTACCGTGGTTCAAACATGAGATTCCATTAAATTGCTAGTACCACTTATTACATCGCTTGCAACCAGCCCAGAAGCCTAGTTAGTGGTTATTTCTAGACAAATTAATTCCAACAGCAAGACTAGCCACCTACTTCTTTGTTTAGATAATGTTGTATTTAACAGGTGAATGTTGCACAACTTGTCTAGAAAGGCAGGCAGTTTAACAGCTTCAGCAAATGACCCTATGAAAGAGGTTCACATCAAACATAGAGTCCTTTTATAAGACGCTAATTAGTATCTTAATGTACTTGATCCTTCCAGTTCACTTCCAGTTCACTTCCAGTTTTAATTTCAGTTCTATAAAAATAAGTATGAAACATGATGCATCAACTTTTTTGCGTATAAAGACTTGGTTTCTCCTTAATTTCTTAAAAACAACAGTTTTTCCAACTGAATGCAGTCTACATTGTCTATCGAATGCTATAGTAATAAAAACACAGATACAAAAAAATACAAACAAGTATATATGTAAATACACATATAATCTACAACAATATATGAGAATTGCTTAATCGTTGCTGAATAATGCAGTCAAGTAGTACTGCATATAGAAAGAAGCGAAACATTGTAACAATACACTTAACAAATTTATTTTTTTACTCAACAAATTTATTTTTTTTAACTTAACAAAAAAAAACCATTGTAATACTGCAAATATATTTTGCTAAACTATATTTCTTGGCCGAAGAAGTTACCTGTAGCTGATGACGAATATTTTCTAGCTTGAATTCCTGATTAAAAGAAAAAGGAAAAAATAAAACGTAAAGCTTTTTGTTAGGGATAAAACAAAGTAATATTAAAGCATCAACACATAGTTTAGATCTCACATATATAAAGGCAGAAGGCCGAGGTACCTGTTCCCGAAGAGCCTCTCTGAGATGAGACACAAGATTTGCTCTGCAAGACTCCACAGCCGTTAGTTGTTCAATACAACTTGTCAGTATACCTTGTTGCCCCTTAATCTCCTCCACGACGCCAGGCCCAACGAGTTGCTCTGTTTTCAGAACCACAATATAAGTAGATTGCAGACAAGGCAAGGCAAGCCAAGCCAAGCCAAGCCAAGCCAATCATATTGTCATACTGGTAACCAACAAGTACTACCAATACTTTCGTATGGGCTCAATAGCTTGTTATGATACTAGAAACAACATTCGTATGATTTAATCAAGATCAAAATACAAATACTCCCATTTCAATTACTCAGTAAAGGAACTGACAACTGAGTTATTGAAGATATAAGTTTAAGATTCAGGTAAATGGAATAGCAAGCATAACATGCTAACATCTCAATTTATCTGAACTGAGAAAAGCTCAGGGAATTGGACAGTGACTCTTCTATCAGATTAGTAGATTACAAAGAAGCCCATTCCCATCATGATCAATCCACGTCCTTCTGTAATGTTCAGAGAACCAAGCTTGCTTGGCTTACTAATGGCGGTCTAATGCAAAGGAATTTTTCATCAATTCCACGAGCTAGCCACCCCCTCCGTTTTACTCACCTTTCACTCCACTTATTTTAAAAAAAAAAAATAGACGTTTCTTCTTACTGAAATCAGCTCAGGTAGGACAATTTCTAAAACCTTTCCAATTTGATTGTTGAACAAAGGTATCCATCTGCAACTATTTCCAGTTTGCGAGGCAGAGTAATAATTAGAGGTGCAGAAAAGTTTAAGCTTCTAACGAAATTTATCCTTGTAACATAAAGCAAGTGGTCTACATTTCGAGTTAAGACACTGGAGAAGACTAGCTTCAAGGAGAGTTCTACTCTAATCCAAGCAACTTCTACAACGTAATTCTGTCATTGATTACCTGTAAACTAATTTTCTATGCGTTGAGCAAAAAGACACTAATATGCACACTTGCATATGCAGTATGCTGGAGTTATTTAATTGAAATTTGTTGTTCTCAAATGATGTTATCATAATGAAAAATAAAAGTGCAAACAACAGTTATGCAATTACGCACATCCAAACATTAAAAGACAATGGGAAATAAATACTACAACTATATGCATAGATGCATAGAAGTATGAACTATCACATGAATTCCTCCAGCACAATTTCTATAATATTACCAAGTAGGAGAAATATCAATCAAGTAGCAGAGAAGAACTATTATCTATGAAACACCCTCCATGAGAGGCATACCTGATCTTATATCACCATCAATTTCCTTGTCTACTTTCTCAATGTATCTGATGGCATTTGTACATTTGCTTAAGATAGTATCTTCGTCAATCTGACCACTATAAACAACCTGATAAGCAGAAATTATTTTATCCAGTCCATCTCCAGCAGAATTCCTCTGAAAAAACCAAAAAAGGAAAAAAAAAAAAAAGAGAGTAGTAAATCATTGGATTCCCTAGAAAACACCTCATGGAAATAATGCATTCGTATAAAGAGGTTTTACTAACCAACTTGAAGCCTGGAGGGTTTCCATTTCTACTGCTTGTTTCCACGTTTCTTCCTACAATCTCTTCCTTAAGGAGCTGACCTCGTGAGCCGAAAACTTTCCTTTCCTCCCAAATATTAATCTGCATCAAGAAAAAAATGAAACCACAAGAATGAGCAAGATCACATTCACAGCTGTTTTTTCTTTTTTCTTTTTTTTTGGTTAAAACCTCAAAGAGGTTCTCAGAAAAACGCATCATAGAATTCCTATACAAGAAAGAAAAATAAAGGGAACAAAATTGTAATCCAACAATCGTAGCACAAAAAGGTTGCATTATCACCGAGACACCAACACTACCCATGCTAAGGGATGTAAATAGAAGGGTTATCATATGGGGAATATGCACATATTTCATTATCTACACCAACTGAAGTAATTGAATAAATTTATTACTCTAATACAAAATAGACAATAATTTATCATTGGCGCAAATCAAAATTCGAAATATAATTCATGAATTATTAGATGACAAATATCTTCGAGAGCCTCACAGATACCAATAGATAAGGGACATGCTAAACCAAAATGGTTGCTAGATGAATACCAGCCGTAGTGCAGCGTTCTTCCCAAACTCATCCCCATTTTCAATGACATCACGAAGTGCATCTGGAAGAACCCTCCAAAACTCACCGACAAACTCAGAACCTTTCCGCCTACTATTCTGCAGAATATCATTGGCAAGATACAGAAAAGCCAACCGCTGCTCGCGTGGGGAAGAATGGAATTGCCTATCCCACGTTTCAACAACATTTTTTGCTTTGTTCATATGAAAGATACACCAATGCGACAGAGCTTATTTGCATCAAGGATAGCATCTCGTAATTTCAACAACTTATAATAAACAAAAGTCAAGACATGGGTTTTCTGACATGAGATAAGTACACAATTTAGAAAACACATGAGTAAGTCAAGCTGTACTGCAGAAGATACACATTGTGAGCAACACATAGAAAATGCATATAATTTGAAGAAAGAAAAGCTCAGATACTAAGCCAACTGGCATAATTTTTTAGAACCTCGCTTAATTTCACCATGGACGTATACCATTTAGGAGACTGGGAATAAAATATAAACCATCAACACAAGTAGATAACAAAGAAATCATAGAGAGAGTAAACACCAGCCGCCATACATATATGCATATACATACTTCAACAACCAAGGCAGAAATTTTCATCCACGTCCTCCATGCTAAAAGTAATAATTATAAATAAATAATAAGGGTAAACTGCACTTCTGTCGCCAATTATGAATATTTTATACTCTAGCACTTTACCCTTAAATCCTACCACAATGGACCCCAAGTACATTAAGTAAGCACAATTGACACAATTTATGATTTCTTATAATTTTTTACTGGAGTGTGGCACTTACCAATCACATTTTCTCAAATATTAGTTGAAATAGAATAATCTTAAGGTATATGTCAATCACATTTGAGTTATGAAATACAAAAAGTTTAGTTGGTATAAATATTTTTTCTTGTCATCACACAAAAAGAGAAGAAATTGAAGGGAAAGTAGGCCAACAGAAAAGAGGAAAAATTAGAGAAGAAGAGTTGGTGAAAGCTTGGATGCCTCAGCTAAGGGAGAAATGAAATCTTGGACCCCCTCTATGTCCAGGAAAGCCACTTTCTTTAGTTTCTGTCATTCGCTTTTGTGCCAGACTGCCAGCATAGTGGACAAGTGGGAGAATCCTTTGTTCATATTGTCTGTGTCTAACAAATGCTTCTACGAGAATTTGTTGTTTGTTTTATACACTTTCAATGTAAATAGATTTTGATAACTCGCATATCTATCTGCTTATGCAGGAGAGATATACTGTGAATATGCATAAGATTTTACTCTTCATGTCCGTTAGGTAACAATTGCACATATATGGTCGCTTCTTCATTCTTAGATGTTCTTTAATTTA
This sequence comes from Centella asiatica, assembly GCA_014636745.2. NCBI lineage: Eukaryota > Viridiplantae > Streptophyta > Magnoliopsida > Apiales > Apiaceae > Centella > Centella asiatica. The sequence continues at coordinate 25,735,625 of CM025785.1, read as the reverse complement.
TTGCAAAATCACCGTGTCTGTGTGCTATGAAGATGTATCACCGGAGTTCTTTTAACATCAGAGGGCTATGTTCAAGGTTATCATCAAACGAACTTATCACGGAGCACGTGAAAATTCCAGAAACCTTTTCCATTTTGATTATGGTCCTTATATATACTTAAGGGGTCCATCAAGAGGTTTTACAGAAAAAGGCCAAAGTACTAGCAAGGTCATACTTCGGGCGACAGAATTGCAGCAACTCTTCTCCCTCTCCCTTCCCCCGACACCCCCCACCACCCCACCCCCAGGTAAGTAAAGTCTGTAGCAGATATATTAGTATATAAACATGATATATACAAGAAAAGATCAGCTCTGACAAAGATTGTCTAAGACAACGAAAGTAGAGCCCGGCATAAGAATTTAACAAATAAAGCAAAAAAATATCAAATTAATAGCAACGGCTCATACCAGAATTATTACGGAACACGAATTCCATTTTTGTTCATTTCCAAATCAAAAACAGAATAAATGAAACAAAATCAGCTGATGTAAACGTCCTCAAAATATAGAAGGATACTTTCAATACTCTGCTGTGAACTGTTGAGCTTGACCAGCTTCTCCATCAAAATTTGTGGATTGAATGTGCTTCCCATAGTTTTAGATAGTTGTACACCGGGAAAATTAAGCACTAGGCAGACTTAAATTAAAAATGCCCTAGCCAAAGAAACAGAAAGATTTAGGATAGTAGTATTGAATCAGAATCTTGCAAAATGGTGTGTATCGAAGGGGCACTTGTTATACTAAATATACGAGAACAGGAGAACTTCAATTTTTTACTTTAAAAAAAAAACTCACCTTTTTTACCCTTTGTCTTACTAAACTTCATAAAGTTCTCATAATTGTGCAAAATTTGTAATACGAGATCACTAATATCAAAAGCTCCTCTAGCAAGCCACAACAGACCCAGACCCAATGCAATTTCTTAATTCATACTACTATAATGATGGCATGCTTTACATAGTATAAGAGAGCCTTTTACTCTAAAAATATGCACTAAGAAAATTCCGAAATGATGGCATCAAACATGTAACAAAAATGATATCACCAGACAGACATACAAAAATTCACCCAGAAAATGCATTAAAAGTGCATCGCTGCAAATATTTAATATAATCATGTCAAAATTCCAAGGTTGTATTTTTCCCTGTAATGCTATAATGCCATACAAAAAAATAATACGCCAAGTTGTCATTGTCATAGAAGGAAAGAATAGTGGTACAAACTAACAAACACAATGTTGTGCTAACTTGCAATCAGTGGCAGTTAATAATGTAGCATAAGTCTGCAGTTAGTAGATAAGGGTGTTACTATATGTAGCATATATGTAGTACAATTTTTGACAAATTCAGAAAATAAGTGCTAGTTAAATAATGAAGATCAAGTACCTTATAAAAGGGTCTTAACAAGAAATTTCTACTAATATTGAAAGTTCAGTATGAGAACAAAAAAAGATTGACCTGATGTGCCAACTATTCATATTGGCTCTTTGTAAGTTATAAGTTATCACTGAAGCCATAAAAAAAGTGATTGTATCTTGGAACGTCATGTCTCCCATTTCATGAAAGATCTTGCCTATGTTACACAAACTCTTAGAAATTTCAGAAGTACCATATCAACATGACCCTACACGTATGGGTGCAGTGGAGTGTAAGAAGCTTAAAGGAAGAACCTGAAAAATGTTGTAGTTCTATGATAGCCATGCCCATGTTCTGATCCTTCTAGGATACCTAAGTCCATGTAACCTTGGGATCCTTCTAGGGATTGCTTCTCATTTAAGGGATTTAGGATTCCTAGACATCCAAAGGAAGCTCTGCCCCTTGAATTTATGCTGTGTCTCATGCTAGCCTCTCCTCAACATCCTAAAGATTTTACATATGCACTATCCAAAGGAGAACAGTAGTTGTTCTATCACAGTATATATTCTTATCCAATCTAGGCACATCTTTGATTTTTTGTAGCCATGAATAGATTGAACTGTCCAGACTCGAACCAGAATTGGCTTGATTTTTAGCAAACATTGATTGTCTTCGGTTTTTAAGTGAGTCAAAGCTGAGAAGTGTCCTAGGGCTCGCTCTGTTGTACAAATCCAATGTGAAATGATGCTCGCTCGTTTTTTCTAGATAGATATCCATACGCATACATATAAAGGGAAAAAGATGAACGAGTTGTACCTCATTTTTGTAATCAACTCTCCAAAATATAAGAGAAAAATCTAACCATATGATTTAAAGAGTACGCAAAAATGAATTTATTTCGAGCTCTTTTACATAAATTTTGTAATAATGTAACAATTAATGAATTTTAACCCTCCCTTAAAAATTATTAATTTTACTTGGTCATAAACACTATGCTACATAACCATTAAAAATGAGAAATTTACATACCCCTTTATTTATATTTTTTTATGTTATTTCAATCCTCAATCCATAAGCTTGGATTTTTAAAAAAGACTAGATTTATATATATAAAACTAGTGGGTATGACTACATTTCCGATAATATTTGACGCAGCCACGCGGGGGATGGGGGAGGGAGGGAGGGAGCGAGAGAGGCCGTAAATTTGTAATAATTTACTAATTCTTGAGTCTTCCTTCTCCACATCTTTGAGTTCCTTGACAAGATATGGTCTTTACTGCCATCAACGGTAGCCTTTCTTGGGATTTATTGGGTGGAACAAGTGCTGCAGATTGTTGAGTGATTTAACCTCACAAGGCCAACTCCACGTGGGTTAATTTTCTCCTTCATCTTCTTAAAGACTATTCGATTTTAGGGCTTGATCGAGACTTACTTTTAAAGTAACTTTTAATACAAAAATTACTTTTTAGACGAACAGTAAGGTTTGTATACTGACTTATAATCTAAAAAACAAAAACAAGGTTTTACTTACTTTCCAAAAAGTAACTTTTTACGTTAAAATTAGATTATAATCCAAAAATAACTTAAATTGCCGAACAGGCCCTTAATATCATTGTCATTTGGTGTTTGCTCAACACAATTGGTTTGCTCAAATTTGAGATTGAATCTTATGTATGTGAGTAGTTCAAAGGAATTCCAAATCAAATTAATTTGAATTTGAGTACCATTGAACGAATCCAAAGCGACTTGAGCAATGAAAAAATTACATATACAATAAGGAGTCGAACTCAAGTAGTAAGAGTAGAATCTTAGCAACACGGTACTTTCTCACATTCGACTCCTTTGCACCCCTAGCCTAGATAAGGTATGTTAGGTAGCTTCAAATTTAACTAAACAGCACAAGAGCTATAGACCAAAATTCAAAAACCACCATCCAGAAGAAGACGGCACAAACCCTATAAGTACTGTAGTTCAAGCAAAACCTTCCTTGCAGCTAGCAATCATTAATATCAAGTCCCAACCAAGCCCCACTCTATAGGTCAAAACTCAATCACTTCTCATAACTTCAATCACTCGATAGTAAAAAGTTTCCAATTCTTTTTGTTCTCTCCATCAACAGTATTGATGACCAAATACGACAATTAATGGGCATGAACAGCACATATTCATGCAACCAACCAAAAAGCAATAAACTTTCATAACAAATTTGAATCCCACCACTTAAAACGCTAAAGATAATGTCAAAGTGTTTCCAAAAAAATTCAAATTTCTCCACAAGATTATCACTTGTTGGTATCCAACACGAGATTTCAAAACCCTAATTCAACAACAGCAATTCACAAACAGCATCAACCAAACAAAAAAAAAACTTCCAGTATATCAAATTACAGGCTCAATTAGAGAAAAAAATCAAGAAGCATACCAAGAACGAAGCTCTTCAACAACAATGCGGTGCTGTTTCGCAGCTCGCGGTCGAATTCTTCATGAATTCAAAATTTCGAACAAAACAAAAACCTCGAATTTTCGTTTTGCCGAATGAATTCTGATGAATTGCGTGTCGAAATCGTTCGTTTTCAGGCCGTGAATTGTACGAACTGAAGCGATTGAAAGTAAAATTCAGTAGATTCTGTGTGCTTGAGGAGAGACCTGTACGGACTGAACGGAGATACCCAAATAGAATTGAAATTGGAACCTTTCTCTGCTTTGCTTTGCTTTGCTTCGGAAGCTTTTCGGGTTACGGGGGTAGAAGGGTTCTTATTATTCCGAAACTACCCCTCCCCAACGTACGATAAACGTGAGAATCTATCCAAACTGTTTGGGATCTAATGGAGAATATGTAGATAAGTGGGTTATAAATGTGTTTTCACTTTAACAAGTCATTACCTTAAGACCGCCCTTTTTAGTAGTTTTCTGTCTAATGCTACCAGCCCTTTGAATTGTTTTTATTCATTGTTTTGTTTATTTCAAATTTTGAATATTTATTTTAGTAATAATTAATTTGGAAGAATCGCATAATGTGTTTAATTAATAATTATACCTTTGTGTATGATATACTTTGAAAGGAATATCATTTAATTACGAATAAATGTGAATACATGGCACAAGAGCAACGTTTAAAATTCTATCATTATTGAGCACCTTGTGAATTGGCAAATACATCCATTAACAATCACCATGCCCTGCAATCGACGAGAATAATATTTCGTATATGATATTTTGTTTGATTTCAATATGTTTATCATGAATCCGTTAGTTTGAATTAGTTGTGTTATTAATGTTGATGTTAATGCGACGAATGCGTCACATCTACAAGTATTTTATTACATTAAAAAAAATTATAAATTATTATTTTTCTCTTTGATTTCACAATGATTTTTTGATAAACGTAATCTACACACACAAAAACAAAACAAAAAATGTTCATACTCAAAAATATCTAACTTTCTCTTATAGGTTTTCTTTGTAAACCTCAACTTCATCCACTTCTTTTCTCAAAATCTTTTTTGTCTTTCCGTTATCTCACTTTCTTTTTTAAGAAAGTGTCACGGTTATCTAAACCCTTCTTATAACTATTATTTTTTGTTACCCTTTTCTTCTCCCATCTCCTTCTTTCGCAATGAAAGATAATTGTACATCTACACCCCTAGCCCCTAACAAAGGCATTTAGTGTTAGGAAATTAAAAAAAATGACACACGCTCCTAATGGCGCCTATGGTTGGAAAATGACAATAATAATAATAAAAAGATATGCGCCACTAATATTGGTGTGGTTACTAGGGAAAAAAAAGATGCTCATAGTAAAAGAGTAGAACGTGGGATATTATTAGGTCAATTTAGGTTTCTCAGTTTCAAATTCTCTTATTTCTCTCTTTTTCTCCTCTTGTTGTATTGCATGAGCTCGTATTTCATCTTGCTACGTTTTCTCAATGTCTTACTTTAATTTTAATAATGGATTAGATTTTGCATCTATAGCAATTTATTGTAATTATGAGTCGAATTCCAATTTTGGTTATACTTCTCAATAACAGCAAAATGATCAACAAAATAATTTTGATAATACAAATGTTGGTGACGAAGAAAAATAACAAAATGATCAACAAAGTACTTTAGTAATACAAATATTGATGAGGAGGAAGAAATAATACCATTTTAGGTCATATTTTGTTAATCTCGGATGAGTAATTGTATAAAGGGATTGAATACAAATTTCAAATTTGTTCCTTAATGTGAAGATCGCAATGCAAACTAAAAATATATTGCGAAAATAAAAACACAATAGATTGTATTAAATAATAAAGAATGTATTTTATTAATATTAAATTTGAAATTACAATTTGGTTATTAAAAATTGATACCAGCTACGGAAATCTATTCAAGTAGGAACAGCTGCAACCTAGAAATTAATTTCTACCTTCTCAAGTTATGAAAAAGTTGTTCCCCAAATTCTATGAATTTGCTGCATATTACAGAGTGAATATTTGAATAATCTCTCTCTTTATTTTTATGTATTCTCTTCTATAATATGTTATTATTATTTTATTCTATTATCTGTGTTGTGTATTTTTTATATTTTCCACACAACTTCTTTTCTCTCTAATCTTTTCTACTTTTCAACAACTACTCTGTTATTTGAGCAGCTTCTCTTTATCAGTAGTTGTAACAACTCTGTCACCTAACAACTCTTGTTAAGTCACATCATTATTACTTAATCACATTACTTTAACAGATCAGCTTTCCAACCTTATAAATCCCAATTGTAACTCTGTTATGTATCTTGGTCGGCTTCTCCTTTGTTGAAGAATTCTGGTAGAGGTCTGTAGTGTCAAGGCATTTTATCATTTGATATGACTTTGTTCATCGGTGGATATATATCCCTTGATATGACTTCATTTATCAGTAGATATTTATCCCTTGATGACTAGTTCATAAGTGAAGATTTATCCCCTGATGGATTGTTACCTGATGACTTATCCCCTGACCAGCTTCGTCCACTCTTCAATGCAATAGAGAGTCTTTGCCTTAGTCTCTGATAGTTTCAACATTAGTCTCCAAAAGTGCAATTCTTAGTCTCTGATAGACTAATTTCTAATCTCCAAGAGGCTAAATTCTTAGTCTCTGATAAACAAATTCCTAGTTTTCGTAGGCTTGATTGCATAACTAACTTCAAATTTGTTGAATTCTCCCAATACATTCTTGGTAGTCTTTGAGGATCACCTGCAGTCTCTGATGGTAGTCTTTGTTAGTACACTATTGTAGGTTCTAATACAATTCCAAGTTCTAACAATTCTAAGTATTATACATCATTATCAAATGTTATAATTCCTAACAATCTTCCTCTATTTATGATTATCAAATGATAAGCATAAATCAAGGTTTGATGATAATGTCAAAAGACAACTTTATAACACCACTTACTTAGAATTGAAATTAAAGATGTGTAAACCCTATTGTACTAGTTCTATCAGTTCTATTCTGCTAACAGTGATGACTACATTAATAGATTTGTTGGCTTTCTGCAGTTCTTCAAGCTCAGTCATCAATCTGCTAACATCTTTAACAATTATCCCCTTATCTTCAACAGAATTCTCCCCACCCCCCTCCCCTTTTGACATCAACATTTAATTTTGAAGGTAAAAATGGATAGATTAGGTTGATTTAGCAGGAAAAAATGTTTGAGCTCAGTTTGAAGACCATTGATTATGAAATGCTGGAGCTTCATGTTTCTCTTTTCTGTGTTGATCGATGCTTCATACACATCATGTGAGTACAGTTGCACTTGATCCTTGTGTGATCAAATATTCTGGTATGAGGCTTGCTACTACATCATCCAATACTTCTTGTGTTACTTGCATCCAACCAAGCATCCACAAATTTTTGTTCAAGTTCATTTGCAATTTGTGAGATCTGACAGTTGTCTTGATAATGTCCTAATTAGACATGTCAGTAACCAATTGTTGTTCTGCATCTCCTAAACTAATTATTTCCTCAATATCTCCTAATGTCTGATTGGAATGGTGATCAAAAAATACATGAGTTATAAATATAGTAATGTGTGAACAATTTCTCTCTATTCTTTTTTTCAAAGATCTCATCCTTGCTCACACTCTCTCCTTTTGCCTGAATTTTACAAGTTAGCCTCTCACACTCACTTTTTGTACATTTTTTTTGTTTTAATCTCTTTTTCTTCACATTTTTCCAGACACCAGGTCTGACTCTCATTTTGTATTCTCTCAGGCTCACTAGAAATATTTAAACTTTTCAGTTGTGGATGACCTAGAGTGGTGTAGGAAAAAGGAAGAAGAAGTAAGTGTTCTGCATGAGTGGATATTTGATAAAGTATAATTGTATTATCCAATTATGAGTTGAGAGCTACTATTTGTGTTTCAGCTTCCAGAGTTGGCTTCTCTGATGATTGAACTATCAGAGAATCTGAAACCAATGGAATTATGAGATTTTCATTACTTCTAAGGAAATATCAAAAAGAGAAGAAGAAAGAATAAGGGTAGAATTTGAATATTGGTTGCTCCTCTTGAATAGAGAAAAGAGAAGCATCAATGTGAGACCCTACGTGTGCATTGAGTAACAAGTTGATCATTGATCAAAACATGTTTCTTCTTCTTCCTCTGAAAAGTATTTATATATGTGATCATAGTAGACTCAAATACCTGTGTCCATGGAGGTGGACTATTTTCAATAGATACAGCCTTTTGAGAGGTTGCATCTAGAGATGTGTTTTTTCCTTTTAGTCTCATTATCCTTTTGAGAGAATATTAAACAGTCTCTAAGAATTCTCACTGTTCTTTATTTCTTCCTCTAAAATGCTCACCCTCCCCCTCCCCTATTGTTGGTTGTGGTTGTTTTCTTTTCACAACCTTTATCTTTTGAGAAATAGAGAAGGTGGCTTTTGTTGTAGACTTGTATTTAGAAGGTTGTTCTACTTGGGCAGAAGAAGTTGGACCATTACTAACATCCTTCATTGTAGCAGAATTAGAAGAAATAAAGAAGATAAACTCATAGATTAAAAGTTTAGTTTCTGCTACCAGTAGGTAATTATCCATAATGAATAATTCATCAGAGGATAAATTAACCACTGCGACTTTTTATTAGCTAATAATTTAAAAACAATTATATACTACTTCATCTTATCAGACTTGCACAAGATTTTCAAGATTTTATTCACCAAAGTTGAGCATACCTAACTCACTTACCAACCTATTAAAGGTGGTTTCATCCAATGGTTTGGTGAACATGTCTACAAGCTGCTTCTGAGTGGAAACAAAATGAAGTTCCATTGTACCATTCATCACATGTTCTCTGATGAAGTGATACCTGATGTCTGTGTGTTTTGTCCTAGAGTGTTGCATAGGATTCTCTGTAATAGCAATAGCACTGGTGTTATCACAATAAATAGGAATTTGACTACACACCATACAATAGTCCATTAACCAAGTTCTCATCCATAAGATCTGAACACAACAACTAACAACAATGTGTTCAGTTTCAGCTTTTGAGGTTGACACAGAATGTTGTTTCTTCCTAAACCATGACATTAGTTTACTTTCAAGAAATTGACAGCTTCCTGTTGTGGTTTTCCTATCTATTTGCAACCTGTGTAATCTGCATCTGAATAACCTCTTAGCTTGAATCCAGAATCTATAGGATACCAAATGCCAAGATTTGGAGTACCCTTAATATATATGAATATCCTTTTTACAACAATCAAATGAGATTCTCTAGGGGTCAGCTTGAAATCAAGTACACAGACATGTAAAAAACATTATATCTGGTCTTTTGCCAGTTAGATATAAGAGTGAGCCTATCATTCCTTTATAACTTGATATATTAATTTTCTTTTATTTTAAATCAGTATCAAGTTTAGTGGATGTTGCCATGGGTTTTTAGAAATTGAAACATCTTCGCAATTAAATTTCTTTAAAAGATCTTTGATGTATTTTGATTAACTGATAAAAGTACCATCAGTGGTCTGTTTAACCTGTAGACCTAAAAAGAAATTTAGTTCACCCATTATGTTCATCTCATATATACTTTTCATCAGTTTTGAGAATTTAGAACATAATTTCTCATTAGTGGAACCAAATATAATATCATCTACATAGACTTGAACAAGTATTATATCACCAACATATTTTCTATGAAAAAAGGTTTTATCTATAATACCTCTTGTGAAATGATTTTCAAGTAAAATTTGAGAATAAGTATCATGCCATGTTCTTAGTGTTTGTTTAAGTTCATAGAGTGCTTTGTCTAACCTGTAGACATGATTGGGAAATTTTCAATCTTCAAAGCCAGGAGATGAACTACCATGCGTTGCCTCCAGAAGAAATATTTACCTCGTTTCAATGTAGGAACTTTACTATTTCTAGCTTTGTTTGCCATTGATAAAGATCTTCTAACAAGTATAGTATGCTAGTTAGCTCTGATACCAATTGTTAGAACTGAATAAGCTCAAGTGTTTGTAAAAAGGGGGGGTTGAATACAAACACTACAAACTTTTCGCTCTTTAAAACTTAATCCACAACGACTGGAATATCTACAAGAATCAGAAAAACTTTACTGAAATTAAAATAAATACACAAGCATTCAAGTTAAAATAGTTATATTATAACTTTGTGCTTTTCTAGAAATCTGTTTAATCACAAAGTGATTAACAAGTACAATTCTGTAATAAATTACAACTTTTTTTTCTCACACACTAGCTACAAATTTTTCTTTGAATATTTCTCTCAAAATCTATTACAAAGCTTCCTTCTAGTGTGTAAGTGTTGTGGTTTCTTGGTTGTTTCGTGTAACAACTCTTTCTGTATATGTAGCAGATTAGTTGTTGAATCTATATGCTAGACGTACTACTTTTTCAACATAGCCGTAGTATGTCACATCATTGTCCTTTCGGAGTAATGTGTCAGACTGCTTTTGGCTGGTGTTGCTTCTTTTTCATCCCCTGATCTTCATGCATCTATTGCTTGAGAGTTGTTATTGGACAACGAAACTTCAAGGAATATCTTCCCAGTTATACCCCTTACTTCCATGCCAAGTATCAATGATTTGCTTGTAAGTTCTGATGATGAGTGGACTAGGTCATAACCATCCACTAAAGACAAGCCCTGATGTTGACTTGATCAGTGCTTCTGGATCCCCCTGATGACAAGCCCTGATGGAAACTTGATCAATGCTTCACTATCCGCTGATGTCAAGCCCTATTGGAGACTCGATCAGTGTTTCACTATCCACTGATGTTAAAACCTACTTGTATCCACTGATGACATTCACTAATGCACTGTTTGAACTTCCCTTGACGGTTTTCCCTGATGGGTTGGTCCTTCGATGCCATTCACTGATAGGTTCCTCTAACGGGTTCATCCCCTAACAAGTTCCCCTGACGAGGTCATCCCCTAACGCTATATTTTATGCTTCCCTAGATGGGTTCCCCTAACAGGTTTTTCACTGATGCCTTATTAAAATATTTGCACTCTTAATCATTGATACTTTGTTGGCTTCTCCTGGAGTGTCTAATGTGCAGAATACTTAAATGTTTAAGTAACAACAGACATCCCTTAATACTATCATGTTCTTTTGTAGTATTCACTGATGTCTTGCCTAGTGCAGTTTAGTCTATCCCCTGATGAATAGGTTGTCCATCAATGGATGCAAAACTTGTGCAAATATACTAAGATTTGTAGAATAGCTTTAGTATTTACAGATGCACATTTATTTCATTAAAATAAAATTTTCATCATCAACATTTATATCTAATAGTAATCCTATTGTTTTCTTTTGTAAAAGATCTTAAACTAGTATACAAGTCATAAATCTCCTTGGTCATTTCTTGAATGGTAGCATCACATTTATTTTTAGAAATTGAAGAAATATTAAAGTTGTTTACTTTAGTTGGTGATAAGTTCTATGATTCAACTTCTCCTTTAAAATTGCTTGAGTATTTAACCATTAAAACCAAATTTACAATCTCTTCCTCAGTATCAGGTTCATCTGAATCCTCCCAATCCTTCCCTTCAACTATATATGTCTTTCCCTTTTTCTTGAGAAAATCAAAGTACTTCTTTTTGTAATCTACTTGATCATCCTTTAAGTCTTTCTTTTTCTCAGCTTTGGGCTTCTTGCATTCACTGGAAAAGTGATAAAACTCATTGTAGTTATAACACCTGTTTTGGATTTGTCAATCATGGTTGATTGACTTGACTTGATAGTAGTAGATGTTGATGATAAGGCTTTCCTGAAATTTCTCCCTCTTTGAAATCTCAGGTTTTTAAATTGCCTAGCAATGTAGGCCAGTCTTTCATCAATTTCATCCAGATCCTCAAGTTATAACTCCTAACTTCATTTTTTTCAGTCTCACTTTCTTCTATTTCCTCATCATTGAAATTTTCTTTCTCAATAGAAACCTTTATATGTCCACAAAGCTTCTTTTTCTTTGGCTTTACAATCAGTGCAACAGATTTATCTTTGGAGTGTTGCTTATTCCATTGCTAGATTTTCAACTCATAGGTCTTCAAGTTTCCATAAATCTCATTGAGTGTTAGAAGACCTAGATATTTGTTGGCTTCTCTGATTGCAGTAGTCTTTGGATCCCAATATCTGGGAAGAGCTCTCAAAAATCTGTGATTTATTTGAAGCACAAAATACTCCTGGCCATAGATAGATAAATCATTAATTAATTGGATGAATCTTTCATATAAATCATCAAGAGATTTACCATCCTTAATAGTAAATAACTCATATTGTTGAATCAACAAGAGTTGCTTGTTTAGCTTAATTTGGTCATTCCCTTCACATAAGACAGTGAGCTTGTCCCAAACTTCCTTGGATGTTTTGCACTTCATAACTTTGTATAACATGCTGTTATTAAGTGTTGTGATAAAGATATCTATGACCTTCTTATCCTTGGCAATCTCCTCCTTTTCTGATTGAGTAAATTCTTTTGGAGTTTTTGTTGGGTTTCGTATCATCAAAACGCAGCGGAATAATACGATTAAAATAAAACAAAACGAAACCCAAACCCAAGGATCTATGCGAAACAATTTAATACAGATAGTTTAAGATTTTACCGATTAATTGTGCGAATCTGAAGTTTTGGTGAAGGTGTTGATCGTCTCCAAATCTTTAACGCAATCCAACTGGACAGCGTCTCTACGGTATCCACACGAACACCCACGAACCATCTCACGATTCGAACAAGAAGAGTTACAGTACTAGCTGTATGATCTGTATGTCTTTTCTTTTATCTCTCTTAACTCTAGTCTCTCTCTTATAAGCGGCTACGTAAAACGTTGGTTAGAGAGAATAGCTGATATATCATATATATAGCCTTTTATAGAGTAATTCCAAAACCTAATCTAATTAGGAGAATTATAATCCGAATTTTATATTGATTAGATATATATATATTTAATCAAGTCTCATATATATATATATATATATAATGTACAAATAAATATATATTCGTATTTCCTTCCAAAGGACTCTACTTCATACAGATTACATATATATATATATATATATATATATATATATATATAATTTAAAGCCATGATTTAATTAAATCAATCTTATTGATATATTAAAATCATTGACATTTAAATTATATCTCCTTGACGAATGTTCTTTGTGTGTGACCCTGTAGGTTATTATTACGTTGGCAATAATTTTAAATCATATTATAAAATTATAAACAGTGAGCAGCATCTAATAATACATCACTGTTACCCAAGTAATAATAAAGTCATAGATTCGACGTTACCTTTCGTGACCAATGTTTCAATGTAACTTAATCCTTTTAACCATGATATCTAAGATTAAATTCAAGGCATGGTTGTGTCATCCTCTTCATAATTTAATCTCAGTTTTCTTGATCAATGAGTAAACTATATGAAACAAATCTCTATTTGAGCATGGCCATGCATTTCATAGTTTCACTCAATCAAGAGGCCTATAGATATCACCCCTAATTTATAGGAGGGTTAAATTCCATCTACATCATTCTCATTTCTCACATAACTCATTATGCATCAAACAATCACCTTTATCGTCCACTCGGTTAAAGGTGACTTTTGATAATGTCAAAACGTATAACTCCTTATGTAGAAATGTCATGACTTCAGGTCGAAGGACCATTACATCATTGTCACTATGAGAATTACTTATGACACATAGCATAACGCTCCATGTAGAATTCTCATGGTGGGTCTGTCCAGTACTATGTTCTCTAACATGTACCTATGTATCAACTTAATATATCTCGTATATATTTATGACCAATGAGATATGGCCATCAGTTAATCCACATACTAGTCTCAATGTATTATTGTTGTCCCACTGACAATGATACTCGACTAGGGACATTTAAGAATAATGATACATTACATACTTATATGATCTCATATTCAAGTCACATACTTGAATCCATATAATTAGTATCATTCTTCTAAGGACATTTATTATGTTAACATTTATATAACGCAGTAAATAAAACATAATAAAAGAAATTATCATTTAACCAAAACATATCATAAATATAGTGTCACAATCATTACATAATTGGCCACTAGGGCATACACTCTAATAGTTTTTGCTTCATATTTGTCTGGTGCGGTAACTCCATCAGAGGTGATGCCAGGTACAAGATTCTTTATTTCTAGATGACCTTTTTCAATAATCTCCAGGTATTGGTCATTTTTTGCATCAAGATAACTTAAGATCCTTTGTTTCCAAAATGAGTATTCACCCTTCATGAGTTGTGGAACTCTGGTGTTGTTCTTCGAATTATTCATGATCTCTAGATTGAATTAATCTAGAACTGCTCTGATACCAATTGTCCCGTCGAGTAATTGTCGGGGGGGGGGGGGGGGGGGGG
>CM025785.1:25701215-25721245 GCA_014636745.2 Centella asiatica | reverse complement strand
GACTTTTATTTGAATTAAATTGTTTAATACATTTTAAGACTTAAGAACGGTTAAAACAACTTTACTAAAAAGATATAACAAATGAAACAGTAAAGCAAATTGCAAGATATGAATATTAATCTACAATATGTACATTTATTGTAAATCAATTTGAATCTTTACAATTCTTTCTGGTAGTGATTACCAGCTGTAGACAATCTCTTTTTAACATAAAAACAGCACTCTAGAAAAATGATTTCTAGTTTCTCTCAAGTTTATGAAAACTTCCTACACTTTCTGTAATATAATTACAACTGCTATTAATATGAGATGTGTTTGATTCACTAAAATATCTTTTTGTAGTTTACAGAAATATTTTGTATTTTAGTAATCATATGATGTCTATTATCTCAGTGTCTCATTCTCTTTTCTAAGCTGCTCCATGTCTCTATTTATAGACACAGCTCCCTTGACCTCCAAGCTTCTTTGTATGAGTTACCTCCAAAAATATCTCTAATATTCTTTGGTATTTGCAGCTCTGTCACTTCTTCTTTTTGCATGACCTTTCTTGCACGCCAAGCTGTTATGTAACATTTTTGTTGTATCAGCACACCAGTTCCTTTAATTTCCTCTTGGAGTTCCCATGATAAGTTATCTCTACAGTGAATAACTTATCTCTATGAGCTTCCTGGTTTTTGATTAGACCAGCTTCCAAATTTTTCTTCTTCAAGTTTCTATACGTTATCTTTGCAGTTTTCACGCCAGCAGCTATATACGTATGCTAGTATGTAAGTATAACTTATCTCCATATTTTACTTTATCAGTGTTCACACCTATAGTGTATAACTTATCTCCTTAAAGCTTCTTTGGTAGCCAATCTCTCTTTATTGGACCACCATCTTTATTTTAATTCCACCGCCTTTAAACTTGAGTTAGTGGATTTGTGAACTCAGCCATGTGTTATCCCATATGTCATCTTTTAGTCTCTAATCATTTTATCTCATGATGGACAGTCTTTGATGCCGAGAAATCTATCCCCTGATGATGAGAAACCTATCCCCTGATGCTTGAGCACTTTGGCGCTAGTGTAAATTACCCGACGACTTTGGCGATGAGTAATTTTGGGGCTTCACTTGACTTCAGTGATAGAGAATTTTCTGATGACTTTTGCATAGTCATTTTGAGTTTGTCGGTGTTGTTGATTTGCCCGACGACTTTGGCGATAGGCAAATGACTTTAGCGTTGAGTAATGTTGAGTTTGGCGTTAGCCAAATAACTTTAGCGACGGTCAAATCTACTCAAGGCTACTTCAATGCAATAGAGAGTATTTGTCTTAGTCTCTAGTAGCTTCAACATTAGTATCTGATAGATCAAACCTTAGTTTCCGACAGGCTAAAATTTTAGTCTCTGATAGGCTAAAATTTTAGTCTCCGACAAGCTAAATTTTAGTCTCCGACCCGTAGTCTCCAACTCTTAGTCTCTAATAGGCTAAATTTTAGTCTTCGACTAACAAAAACTTAGTCTCTTAGCCAAATTTTAGTCTCCAATAGGCAAAAACTTAGTCTCCGATAGGTTAATTTTGCTTGACCAACTTTGACTTTTGTTGAACTCTCCAAATGCATTCCTTGTAGTCTTTGATGCTTACTAGCAGTCTCTGATAGTAGTTTCTCATAGTGCACTATTGCAGATACTTATACAATTATAAATCTAACAATTCTAAGTTTGTACATTATCATCAAATGTTATAATTCCTAACAATTATACGGCTGAAGATAAAAGTGTTAAAGATTCTAAGGTGATGAACATACTCTATTGTTTTCCCTGGATGAGTATTTTAGAACGGGGGTTGAATACAATACTCTTAACTTTTCAAACTTTTTGCAAACAATAAACAAAATGAATGAACAAGTATTGTATTTTGTTGTAGCTTCTATGTGTTAAAAAGAATGTAATAGAAAACTTAAAACAACACATAAATTTCAAGACTAACGAAGTTTATTAATCTCAAGGCTTTTCCTACAACTTGTTTTTTCAATCAACTTTCTTCTCTGAAACAAGAGTTTTAGTTTTTATTTTTAAGAGAGATATCTATCTATTATGTATGTATCATTTTGTGTGATAGACAGAGGCTGTCTATATATATATGCATATTTCTTGTTCAAAACTCTTTCTTTACATGGAAGCGTGTAAAAATACATAAGCAAGATTTGGTACAGTAAAGATATGAAAAGATTGCTTTTTTGTCCATTCCAACTTTTCTCTAAAGCTTTTTCATTTCTCTCTCTTGATTTTCTTGTTGTAGACTTGCCAAGATTAGAAAAGTAGTCGTAAAAGTTCAATCACTTTTCTTTCCTGTTATTGTAGCTCTGTCATGCCAGCGTGGTCATCTTTCCTTAAAGTTTGGTGCATGAAATCCGTCAACTTTGGCGATGGATATAAGCAAACTTTGGCGCTAAGTTCATTATTCCGTGATGGTACTCACTTTGGTGCCAAGTTTTTTAACCACTGCTAGTGAACACTTTGGCGCTAGGCTTTGTATCCACTGATAGTGAACACTTTGGTCCTTCACAACTTTGCTTTAGACTTTGGCGCACATGAAGATTACCCGACGACATTGGCGTTGAGTAATTTTGACTTCAGCGATTATGAGACTTTGGCACTATCGTTGATTACCTGACAACTTTGGCAATGAAGTACTTTGCGCTGACTTTGGCGACAATCAAATGATTTTGGCACTGGCTTCTTGAGTTAGGCGTTGCACAATCTTTGATTCCGTTCTTCAGTGTAAAATGCCTTAGAAATATTTTCACAATTTATTTGTTTGCTGAGGCATGAACATCTTAATGAATTTCTCTCACCAAACTTTATTCCCATAATGAACTTGTATTTCCATTGACTTTCTACTTTGGTGTTGTTGTCATAAGTTTGGTGTTAATAAGGACTTTGGCGCTGTTCAACTTGAAACACCTTGAAGAATTCTAACTTTTTTTTATTCTAGTCTTTAATTTCAATGATAAATCAAATTCACAGCAATTGCATAATCATGCTTCTAAATTTTATAAGGCTAAGTTTGTTAAGTTCTCTATTCTTAAATTACAAATAGGCATGCACCAAACCCAACGATCTACTCATATTTGTTTTTATGGACATAAACACAAATTCTATGAATGATAACTTAACTAATCTAATGAAAAGAAAAGATTACAAAGCTTTAGACTTGTACAAATTTACATTACTGAACAAAATAGTACAAATTTTTTTAGAAAATTTTCTTTTGACAATCACAAGTAATTGTTCCTTTAGACTGAGCTGATTTATATGGTTTTACTTTGATGTTTGGTCTTGTTGAACAGATTCTTTCCTGAAGAGTTTTTCTTTTAAGACATCCAACATGTTCTCTTCATGAAAGTTTTGAGGATCTTGGAGGAAGTCTATTAAGTTTCTAAGAGTACTCGGTCCTACAACATTGAGTCGGGAAAGATCAAAGATAAGGTTTTTATTCCTCTGGTCATAGTAGTTGAGCCTGATTGGATTGAATAATATTCTTTTCCTATTCTTCTCCAGCTTTCTTCTAGTCTCATATATCCCCTAAAGAACCTTCATTGATTGTTGATCTTCTGCATTTGGGTAAGGTCTTAGTTGATCTATGATGTTTTGAAGAAACAAGGAAGGCCTATCTATCATACAATCCATACTATACTCAGTCTGATTTCCATCATCTTTAGTGTAGATCACCCTGTATGGATTGTAAAATGTCCTCTCAGGTTGCTCTGCAGACTTTGTACTTCTCATAGCTTCTTCTCTTTCTTTCTTCTCTCTTTGATCCTCTTCCTCAGCGGCCTTCTTTTGGTTTTCAGCAGACTTAGCATGCTTCCTTTTTATCTCAGGTAGCTCATCAATGATCCACTTTATTATTTGAATAGTTGTTGCTCTTATCAGTTTGGATTGAGAATTTGAGTCTCTAACAAGAACAACCAGCCTTCTTAGAATATGGACATTGGTATTGTTTTCATTGATGAGTTTTTTCATTAATATTGTCTTTGTTGTTCCATCATTGTATATTAGCTGAGCTACTTTAACCACCCTTGTCTGTCTCTTCCCATACAAACTTTATGTCTGTGACCCTCTCAGCATCTTCCTTGTTGATTGTGTCTTCATCAGGTCTTTCATATGTGATTGGTTCAGCAAAGATTGTAGGTTAGACAAGTTATTTTTTATTGCTATAATATGGCCTTTGCCTTGTATCTTGCTTGAAGTTCCCCTTCTTTGCACCTGCCTTCTTTTTTATCCTCTTAATCTAATGTGCATGTTGAGCTTCTTCAATCTTCTCTGTCACTTTATCTCTTTTTGTTGCTTCATCTACAGATATTCCCTCATACATGGCATCATGGAAGGAGCATTGTCAGTGAACTCAGGAGAGATACCCTCCTCCTATGAAGATGTTCCATGTGGTTCTTCAACTTATGAATGAGCTTAGTGTCTGATGATTGAACTTTGTCTTCATTCTTCTCCTTATTCTCCCCTTTAATTGAGCTATCAATCATTGTAGGAGGGGAAGACTTGAGGTTGGAAGGACCAACAGCAACAACAACAACATGGTTGCTCTTTTGTAGCAATGATAGGATAGCTTTGATCCCTGCCTTGGTTTCTTTCACCTCATCCCTAACATACTGCACCTCATGTCTCAGTGTCTTGAGGTCTTTGATTCCAAACCTTTATTCTTTGTCATTCTTTGAGGATCATGTGCAACAAACTAGAAACCCAATTGATCCTCCAACAACTTCACAACAACAATCTCCAACCCACTCCACAGTCTCCCAAAAGACTATGGTTGCAAAAAGAAAAAAAGCCACAAAACTACAAAAGGAAAAACAAATAAGGGTGACAGTAAGGTTGAGAAAGAAAAAGAAGCTGAGGTGGTACCTTAGAGAAAGAAGAGAGTGATAACCTTGAGATAAAAGCAATTCATTGCCTCCTAAAAGGCAATGGATGTTATAAGGACAAGCTATAAACTAGAAGCATCCTCCCAAAAGGATTTTGACATTGAAAATAGTTCTCAACCATGAATAACAAGTAAAGAGTCTACACAATCTTCTACATAACAACATAAGATAAACCATTATGACAAAAGAATTAAAAGAAAAATTGTCACTGAGGGCACACACATCGAGTCTCAAATTGATGCTCATCTTTCACCTATTCAAAAGGAGCAACCAACGCTCATGCCTAGTTTTATTCATTTTTCTTCTCTCCTTGATACTTCTTTAGAAGCAATGGAGACCTCAAACACTCAATTGGTTTCAGATTCTCTGATAGTCTAATCATCAAAGAAGCCAATTCCTGAAGCTGAAACACCAACAACAGTTCTCATCTCATCAGTGGATGTCACAAATGCATCTTCTTAAACATTCGCTGGTGCAGACAACTCTCTTGTCACCTTTCCTTCACCCTCGAGGTCACCCACTACAGGTAGATTTTACATTTCTATTGAGCCTGAGATAATAACTAGTGAGAATCAAGTCATGTGCCTGGAAAATGGTGAGAAATAGAAAGAAACTAAGAGTGAGAGGCTGACCTTAGAAGGTCAGGCAAAAGAAGAAGGTTTGAGCAACGATGAGATCCTTGAAGAAAATAAAAGAGAGAATTATAACTTTTCAGTAGGTGCATTTTTTCAACCTGTTTCACCACCATCTACTGTTGAAGCTCATTTATCCGTAGATCCCAATGTTGATTATACATCAAAAGATAATGAGAGGAGCTCTCAACCAGGGGATGCAGAACTCTAGATGCTAACAGACATGTCAAATGCAGATTTTGAAGTACTGTATTGTCTTCAACAATATCAGGACAGTTTGTCAGCACTAAAGACACACATTGTAGATGAACCTGAATGTGGATGCTTGGTTGGATGAGGCTTCACAAATACCTTAGATAAGGTAGCTTCACAGCTCCGACAGGATTATTTGACCATAATAGGGTCCAATGCAGGTGACCTTACTCCAAAAGTAGTCTATGAGACATTGATCAAAACATGAAAGAGAAACATGAAGCTCTAGCACTTCATGATCAATGGTCTCAAAATTGAGCTCAATGATGTCAAAGACAAAGTGGAGCTGGAGGTAGACAAGATGTGAAGCTGCAATGAAAGTCTTCTTCCCAGAAAGATGCGTAGTGTCATCGAGAAGAAATTATACGAACAGTCCAACACCGAGAAGCAACTTCAAACCTTAGAGTCTACGGTCTAGTCCATCCAAGTTTCTCAAACTCAGATATCAAACGACATCCGAGAGCTGAAGCAGTTGTTTCTTCTGACCAACCCTCATCTGGCTATCTTCTTCTACTCTCCAACATGATGATGCCAAAAAAGGGGAGACTAATCAAGTAAGGGGGAGTCAAATTGAAGCAAGGGGGAGAGTAGTTAAATCTACTCATTTGGAAATTGTTAAATGGTTGATGGCTCAACTAGCAGATGTTCAACAAGTCAACAAAGAAATAGATGCAACTCTAACAGAGAAGACAAAGTTCATATTCCTAAAGAAGCTCCAATCCCCAGGAAGGACAAAGGCAAGGGTATCCTAGATAAAAAGCCTAACAAGAAATCTGCTTAACCTAAACAACCTAAGCTGATGGGGGATGCCATGAAAACAACTCAAATTCTAAAACCTGTTGAGGTGATGATTGATGTGAAAGTGGAGTTGGTCTATCCTCAAGTGCAAAAATTGGTAGAAGCTGATGCACTCTATGCACAACAACTTGAGAAAGAAGAGGAGATGACATTGAAGGAGGAAAGAAAAGAAGAAGAGAAGAAGGTAGCTGTAGCCAAAAAATCAAGAGGGAAGAAAGTTGTAGAAACAATGAGGAATAAGGAGATGGAAGACAGTGAAGAGAGAGCTAAGATGAGATCGAGTAGAACAAGGACATCAAAATTATCTCAGTCTTCAGCTGCTCAAACTTCAGAAAGTCATAATTAAGTTAAACAATCAGATCAATCCTAGATAAATTCAAAAAAAGTCTTGGTAGCTGGCAGTGATTCACAACCAACTCAAACAACTCCAGGTATTCAAATATCTACAGTAGGGATGACCAACACTATACAGTTGATTGAAGCTCGGATAAGAAGAACCTGAAATTATATTTTAGAGGAAGAAGCTAGAATTATATTTTAAATGAAGAAACTGAAATTATCCTTCATGGAAAAGGAAGCTGAAATCATATTTTAGAGAAGGAAGCCAGACTTAGAAGATTTAAATCTGAGTCTAGGTGAAGCTAAATTTAAGGTCTAAGATTTTAGTTCAGGTATATTTGTAAATAATGTATTCTTTAATTTTCATTTCTAAGTGGTTGTTATAGTTTTGAGTTTTGACATCATCAACCTTAATTTATGTTTATCATATTAATAATCATAAATAAGGGGAGATTGTTAGGAATATGTACATAGTTTTGATGATGTAACTTAACACTTTAGAGTATAGAAGAAATTAGAACTTAGTTTATCTTGTAACTGGTAGTTTACTTTCTAATATATGTCAAATACCGTTGTAAGAGAATAAATTAAAATATATTGTAAGATAAAAATGCATTTGGAGAGTTCAACAAAGTCAAACTTAAAGACAGTGTTTAGTCTATCGGAGACTAACTGTCAGAGATGGAAGACAAATTAAAATTAGTCAAGTCTATCAGAGACTAAAAATTGTATTATCGGAGACTATTGTTGAAGATGTAAGAGACTAAAGTAAAGCTACTCTTTGATGTAGTGAAGAGTTCTAATTCAAGTAAAAGTTTGATTCATTGCAGATAAAAAAATTGTGTTGAAGACGAAGCTGGTTAGAGGATAAACCAAAAGTGTTTCTATTAGATTAGTATTAAGAGTTCTACTTTTATTCGAATTGTAAATCATATAAATACTATCTAGTAGACTAGAAGAAAAAACTACGAATTTATATACGATTCATTGATTTATTCATTCAGTACATGTATTGAAACTCATGAATAAATTAAAAGGCAACTGACAATCGACTTGTGATTATTAGTATTTGTAATAAGTTGTTGATCAATAAAAACAATTGTTTACAGATTTAATTTGTTCTTTATATTCCGTAAATTTAATTACTTTAAAGAACAAGAACTCAAAAAAAGTTTCAAAAACTTGCATTCAACCCCTTTTATAAATTGTAGGCTATCTATCCGAGACAACATAAATATAGCTCGTTTTATGAAACAAATCATTCACGAAGAGTTGTCGTTAAAATCTGATATGTAGCAGTGTTTTATCAACAAAATAATATAAAAAAAAATGTAATACGAAGATACAATAAGAGTGTTGAATGACATTGTACAAAGTAAAGTAAATGTATTGACGAGAACTAACTTAAAGAAAATTGTTGCAGCAAGTTAAGATATGCAACTGAATAATGTTAAATGAACCAAAATGTGTAAAATTAATGATATACATGAATAATGCATAAATAATTTAGGAATATTCGAAACTATTTTTAACTTTTAAATTATAATAATTTTTTAATTTAAATTGTTATTTTTCAAAATGTAAATATAACTTACTTTATATTTTTAAATTTTAATATAAGATAAAAGTCGAAGGTGTTTGACAATAATAAAAGATTTTGGATTAAAAGTAGCTTAAAATCAGTTCCTGAACACTTCCGTAACTCTTGTCTTGGAGTTTAGGATTTGGAGAGAAAAATAAAAAATAGATAGAAATTGAGCTTTTTTAAAGGAGAAAAATAGAAAGCAAATCAATCTTTAGTTTGTCTTTTAAGTTTTTTAAGGAATGAAAGTAGATGTTTTGGAAAGAAAATCTTTAACTATATTGTTTAATTTTTTTTTATCTCACTTTTGAGAAGAAAATGAAAGAAAAAATATATATTTTTTAACTTTTCTCATTTTTTTCTTAAAATTCCAAGACACTAAATCTTTAAAAAAAATGAGTGGGGATGAGGAAATAGACAGCAACTAAGCTTGGGCTCATTCAAAAATTCTCTTATTGGGCCAGATTGAGCAACAATTTGTGTTTCACAAAAGCCGAAATTATGCAGACCAGGCCTGCAATTAGTACAACGACGCTATTGGCCTTATCACCATTGTATATATTTGATTTGCACTTCCACTCGCACAGCTGCTATTTAGGTTTTAGGGTTTCAGTGTCACGCCGTTTCCTAAAACCCTACCACAGTATAGCTCATTCGATCATCTTTCACAAATGGTGATTTTCATCTCTATCTCTCTAGTTGTAGTATCTGTCGATCTGTAATCGTCTTTGTATATTTGCTCGATTTACATATCTCTGGTTGTTTGTTTGCAAGTTAATACGAAAAATGGTTATCTGTATGCGATCTCTTCCATCTTATATTTTGTTTGTGGTTCAAATCTTAGCTTATCGTGCATCTGTTTGCTCTTTAGAACTGCATATGATATGAATTTGTTTTCTAATTTGAAGGCTCCGAAGAAAGGCGTGAAGCTTCCAGTACCAGCTAAGAAGAAGGCGGTATGAAAGTTTATGCATGAATATAATTTGATTTGTATTGTGGAGTGAAAGTGTTGATTTGCTTTAGTCTGATGGAGAATGTGTGGGATTTTTATTGTTTAGGATAAGGTGGTAAATCCATTATTCGAGAAGCGCCCGAAGCAGTTCGGTATTGGAGGGGCTTTGCCACCTAAGAGGGATCTGCACAGATTCGTGAGATGGCCCAAGGTTGTTCAAATTCAGAGGAAGAGGATGATTCTCAAGCAGCGGTTGAAGGTCCCACCTGCTTTGAATCAGTTCACTAAGACCCTTGACAAGAATCTAGGTCAGTTACTGATTATACCTCTATATATTTGAAGTTTTCACTTCGAATAATGATACTCTGTTATAAGGCTTATGTGAAGAATGCTGTAGGGATATGTAATTATTTGAATATTTTTATGTGTAATTTAGGTTCAGGATTCCTTAAGTTAGATATTTGATAAAAATTCCATTCAAATAACTGAAAAGGTGGTGAAAAGGCGAGTTCGAAAGAGTCGCATTCAAAACTTCAATTTTTCTTGTGCTATGTTTGTAAAATTCCAGTTATGTTTTGAACTATTAAATTCCAAAATAACTGAATTTGTGAATGCATGTTAAATTTCAAATAATTGTTGTCATACTTGCTAATAAGCTCGCATCAAAATTGAATTTTATGATTTTGCAAATGTGTTATTCTTTTTTGTGGAGAAGGGAGTATGACAATTGTATTATTGTTGTCTATGGATCTTATTATTCATCTCTATTCAGTTTGTCTGTAATTTTGTATTATGTTCTTCCCATATATGAACTTATAAGGTGAAGTTAAATGTATAATCATTTGTTGACTCCTGTAATGTTCATGCATATGGTAGGTAATGAGCTAAATCTGACTTTATTCCATCATTTACTTGTGAGAAAATCATATAAAACTAAAAATAGTACCCAAACGAATTATGTATATTCTTGTTAGTATTTCTGATCACTGCAAAGTATATAGATTTTCTAAGAAGTTTTGTCTGTAAGATTTGTCTTAGATATCTTAGTAAGAAGCTTTTATACATTAGCCAATGATGATCGAAGATATATCCCTTTGAGTATGGTAGACTGCAGTAGTCTTGTTGAAGAACCACATGGTTCCAAGCACCGAGCACTCGGGTGTAGCTCCCCATTTTTATATGTGAAAATTCAAGAGGATAATTTCTGTCCTCTGTCTTGATTCACCTATACTCGTGGTCCAATTGAGTTTCTGGAATTACACAGTTGAACAGAATTTTTATGGTCAAGGATAAAGAAATCCTGTTAAATTCAGTGCTCTTCCTGCTTTCGTAGGAGGGATCTATATATGTGTATTAATGTTTAATTTATATTTTCTGACATAATTGGTATAAGGCTGCAATACTGCAGTATACTTGCTATTTTTCTTCAATTGTTTTTTACTTTTGTTGAAATACAGCAACAAGCCTCTTCAAGATGCTTCTCAAATACCGGCCAGAAGATAAGGCTGCAAAGAAGGAGCGCCTTTTGAAAAAAGCTCAGGCTGAGGCCGAGGGAAAAACCGTCGAGGCCAAAAAGCCTATTGTTGTTAAGTATGGTCTGAACCATGTCACCTACCTTATTGAGCAGGTGTTCCCCCCAAATCGTTCTTTTTGCTGCAGACATTGATTAGATATATTTGCATCGCTCATCTTTCTGACTGACATCAAGTTGTATCATGACAATGCAGAATAAAGCACAATTGGTGGTTATTGCTCATGATGTGGATCCTATTGAATTGGTAGTCTGGCTTCCTGCATTGTGCAGGAAGATGGAAATTCCATACTGTATTGTGAAGGGAAAATCGCGATTGGGGACTGTAAGTGCCCTTTGATAATTTTTGTATGTTAGGAGGTTTCTGCCTTTTGAAAATTAAAATGAATGCTTGTAGCATGGAGACTTATTACACTAATTGTGGATCTTGACAGATTGTTCACCAGAAAACTGCAGCTGTATTGTGCTTAACCACTGTCAAAAATGAAGATAAGATGGAATTCAGCAAAATTTTGGAAGCTATCAAGGTAAGCGTATATAAGTGGTTATTTATATACTCCCTCTATCCCATATTATTGGATGAACTTTGACTTTCTTGGTCAATTGGCCAAATTTGAAATTAATTTATAGACAAACGTATTATAGATTTTAATTTGAAGCAAGTTTCTTGATAGTATATTATATGTAGTTCTTATGATATTAATTTTGTGATTATATCATATAAGATTAAGAGTAATTTCTTAATCAAAATTTGGTCAATTTGAAAGTTTGTCAAATAGAATGGGACCGGGGAGTATGTTTTAGTTTTTAAATTTGGACACTGAGAGCCTAACATGGGCGACTATTTCAGTGAATTGGTTGGTATTTCATATAATTGTCGTTGTTGATATTTGTATTGATTTTATTTCAGGCTAACTTCAATGACAAATATGAGGAGTACAGAAAGAAGTGGGGAGGAGGTATCATGGGTTCCAAATCACAAGCTAAAACAAAGGCGAAAGAGAGGGTACTTGCAA
This sequence comes from Centella asiatica, assembly GCA_014636745.2. Taxonomy (NCBI): domain Eukaryota; kingdom Viridiplantae; phylum Streptophyta; class Magnoliopsida; order Apiales; family Apiaceae; genus Centella; species Centella asiatica. Next base: position 25,709,221 of record CM025785.1, on the reverse strand, counting down.
AGGAAGCTGCTCAAAGGATGAACTAGAATCTTTAGTCATGATTGTTGACGGTTTTGAAGTTTTCTATTTGGATAGAGCACTGTATGAGTTCTTAATTTTTACTTGAGGGCAAAACCATGATATATGCATCATGTTAGACTCGTTTAACTGTTGGTTATAATTGTTTTGTTTCGGTCTAGATCTGTGAATTATTGTTCTCTTGAAAAAGTCACTTTGTTTGCCTTTTCAAACCTTTTTATATAGACCAATTTTCATGAACAAAGATGCATATGCGCTCCACCAGCGAGTAAGAACTGAATTGATGCGTCAATGAATGTGAAATCAAAACTACGATTGATTCAATATCAATAGGCGATTATTTTGGATATCATCTGCCTGAAGTGGCACAATTTATACTTTTCCCAAAAAAAAAATAAAAATGATCAACCTGTGTGTGTTTTCGAAAGTAAGTGTAGAATGTGATCTCAATTCCTCGGTGGCTCGGTGCTCTCAAAGGCAGGGGGAAAAATGTTGCACAATATTTCCTCTGTTAAACTGTTGAAATACAATAAAATGCAGATACCTTATTATTCAAGTCTGCATAATCTAGAAATAGTAACATTTCCATGTTCCTTGAACATGCTCTAGGATTGAATACTTGATATATTGCTTTTTGCGAAATCTGCATTAATCATTTATTATCAGAAGCATTGTAAAAGGAAAAGTGGACATAGCTTAAGGGCGTCTGCGAAGCCATGACACACATTAACTGCAATATTAGCTTTTACATTCATGCATGTTCGAGTATTTTCTTCCTCTATGTTCTTTGTCGACTGACGACTTCTGAACAACTCAAGGCTGAAACTGGAGTGTCAACCATGTATCTGTTCCAGGGTTATTCCATCTTTAGGGGCAGGAAATGCCTGTGATCATATATCAACTGCAAATAGCATAGCCATGGTACAGTAGGGGTGGCAAAACGGGTTAACGGGTCGTGTTCGTGTCGGGTCGACTCATTAAGACGACACGATTAACACGAACACGACACGATTAATAAATGAGTCAAAATGTAAAATCCGAACACGACACGATTATTACACGAATAACACGACCCGAATAACACGATTAACCCGTATAACACGGTTAACCCATATAACCCGTATAACCCAAATAACACGAATATTACACGAATAACTTATCTAAACATTACTGCTTAAATAACTCACTTCAACAGTTAAACATTACTGCAGAATTAAACTTTTACAAATATATCATTCAAATTCCACATCCAAAAAACCAAAATAAGAGTATTAAGTCTTAAAAGTTCAAAAGTGAAATATTGATATTCATAACTACAATATTGACAACAAACTCTTCCACCTCCTTTGACAACAAACTCTTTCACTTATATTATTAATTAAAAATTAAATAAGTTAGTCTTAACTCTTAATTATAGTCTAAACTCATCTTCTATGTTTGATATATATATATTAAATTAATATATATATATATATATATATATATATATAGAAAAAATTATTACTTCATATATATTAACCAATAACTAATGTTATAAAGTGAGTTTAAATTTTTTAGAATGGTAAATAAGAATGTTAAAGTATATATGACTTATTAAGTCAATATATAGAATATGATTCACAAATTCATATATACTAATCAATAACTAATTGATAATGTTTAGTCTAATTCAAAGTTATAATGTATACTTAACTAGTTAATTTAAAAGAAATAATAAAAATATAACATGATTACTTTAATCAAATGTTTAATATTCTCGTTTTGATAATCGGGTTAAATGAGTCATAAATGGGTTTTGACGTGTTGACCCGTCAACCGGTTATTTTAGTGTGTCTTAAACGGATTAACCTGTTTATAACCCAAACTCATATAAACAAACCCAAACTCATATAAGCAAACTCAAACCCTCCTAAGTCGTGTCGTGTTCGTATCGAGTTATCGTGTCGTGTCGAAAATTGCCACCCTTAATACACACCACCGTTAACTGCAATATTAGCTTATACAATCATCGCGATAAAGTATTATCTAGCTTTGTTAGGACACCATGGCCCATGCACAGCTCAAAGCTGGCATTGTCAACTATATTCACTGTTCAAGGTTGCTTCCTTTTTGGGGTAGATTAGATGATATGGAGGCACCATCTTTAGGGGAAAGAATGGCCTAGGAATCATGCATCAGCACTCGGCTATCAAGTGTTTAGTTGCTTGAGAATGGACATAATATATTATCAGCAAGGATGCTATCCATGAAGTAATCTGAACAATGAAGTTGGTGAAGATTTCTGAATCCACGAGTACCAGAGATGGTATCTAACTCAAAAGATTAGACATTGCTCTAGCTGTCTTGAGTAGAATTTGCATCTATCTAAATCTCAACACAAAATACATGTAAAACTCGAGCTCAAAATTTATGGGCTTGTTATGAGCTCAACACAACTCAGCATGTTAGCACCTGTCAACCTTTTTATGAAGTTCGAGTTTCACATGACATGTTTGCTACTTAGTAAGAAATAGTGTAAAAATCTTCGTGCTGCATCAAAGAATTTTTATTAGTATTGATTGATACATCGGAAAAATCAATAAACCAAAATAATTATGTAATAGTAGTGATAGCGGTGCGACAAATGACATACATACTCCTTTACCATAAAATCAGACCAAGGTTTTAGGGCCTGGTCCCAGTGAGGACCTATTGCTTTTGAGTAGTTGGGTTTTGCATGCATATTTAATCATAGAAAATCACTCATCCTTTTACCCATAAAATCCTTAAAATAGGAAGATTAAACCTACCTAGACAAATTAAACATAATGAGATAACAAGGGTATAATTTCATCCATCTTAACTCTTAGGTGCTACAAAAGACCCAAAAAAATTGCAGCGACGGAAGTGAATTTGAACCATTTCCAAGCCACGTGTCCATGATAAAGAACAATAATATCCTCGACATCGCAGAGATCGAGGCAGGTCTAGTTGAGGTTTATTCTTTTATAAGCAGTAGTCTGTATCTTTTATCTAGGAAGGGTTTTTAAGCAATATATACTGTTTTGGCAATATAGTTTGAAATCTTTAACGTCAAAAATATGCAAACAACAGAGAGTGGACCATTGTATGTCGAAGTATTTCAAAGAAACTGTATAAGCAATTGGATTATTGTAACTTTTAATTCCTCCGGGATAACAAGAAAAGGTCCAGATAATAGATAAAAATTTAAAATTTTGAATTTTACCAAGTAAATAGGTAAAGAACTTGCGCATGCGAACCCAAGGGGGTGGATCTCTTGGACCCTATGCGAAACCTCAATTTCCATGATTATTCTGACCAAAGAATCACGACTGTTTTTGCAGCGAAGACAAATTTTTCTCCACCTCTTGAATGATGTGTAGGAGCGGCTCTGGTTTTGTTGAAGATGAAAGTGATGCCAAAAGCTCAGAATTTATTGCATGCAATATAAATGGTGAATTATCTCCAACCCATTTTATGTGCTCAATGGCAAGTGAAACCTCTCCAGAGTTGGCAAGACATTTCATTAGCATCACATGAGAGTTTGACTGTTCAGTATCATACGAATAATCATGTAGCAAGTTACAAGCAGAATGAGAAAAGCCTGCAATAATACGAACATGTTATAAAATTCAGTCAAATAAAAGTAAATTTTACATTAATAGGAACCAGTTGTAATACAACCAGCTTCAGCAAATCATGTATCCCCATGATGTTCCTAAAAAGATATTACCTTCTTTACACAGATTAAGTATAAATGAATCCAATATGATCCATGCCATTGTCCGTTCCTGATTAATAGATTTGTTAAAAACTTCCAGAGCTGTATCTATCTCTTTTTCTTGACAAAGCCCTCCAAGGAGTGAAATGTATGTGGTAATATCAGGCGTTACCCCCTTATGGAGCATGCTGCAAAAAATCCTATGGGCTTCTTCTGCCTGACCTATCTCTGATAACTTCCGAATAAGAATGTTGTAAGTTTGTAAATTTCCAGCACAACCATTAGCAAACATCTCATCCCACAACCGCTTGGCAGGACGCACTAGATCATCTCTGCAGCAGGCTTCCATCAGGGAATTATACGATGAGACATCTGGACCCAGACCTTTCTTCCTCATCTCCTGAAGTACGTGATACGCTTCTTTAACTCTTCCAGCCTTGCACAAAAATGATACCATCACACCGTAGCTTTCCTTATCTACAAAGTACTCTTTGGCAGATAAAATCTCAAAAACTTCTAGCAACTTGTCAATTTCTCCGTGTTTGCACAAACTCCTACTCAGATTGCTGAGAGTAAGAAGAGTTGGAAAACTCTCTCTTTTAAGCATGAACTTCAAAAAGGAAAATGCACTGCAAGGATCAACACTTGATACTGATCCTACCAAAGCATTGAGAACATCATCCTGAATAGGGAAATTCCCTAGCACAATAACTTCACCCAAATCTTTTGCTTCACATATCATTCTCTCTGAAATCAAAGAAAATATAAACTCTTTATAATCACAAGCCCTCGGTGCTACCCCTAGCTTTCTCTTCTTCTTCAAAACCTTCTCCACAGCAACCACTTCTCCCATTGACCTAAGTGCTTCTGCTACAATTCTGTAGGCCATAAAATCTGGTTTACAATCTCTTTTCCTCAACTCGTCAAGAACACAAAAGGCCTCCTCGGTCCTTGACTCCAAACATAGCCCATGTACAACCAAAACCGCAATAACTGATCCATCAATGGATGAACCACTTCTCCTAACTTCATCTAACAAACTTAATGTTTCCCCCAGTCCAGCATTTCTACAAAATCTCCAAATAAACACACCAAAACCAATTGTACTAAAACTTACACCTCTAAGAATCATTTCATCAAACACTTTCTGCGCATCACCCATATCCCCATTAGAAGAAAGGGCTGCAATAAGCGAGTTACATATCTCGGGACCAATTTCACAAATCAAAGAACGAACGTCACTGAAAATTGAAAATGCTTTCTGGGTTTTCTTCGCTATGATCTGTGTGGCAATAAGGGATCTATAAACGGAAGGCTGGAGATCAATTTTGTGTAATTTGACTAGGTTCAAGAGCTTGTCTATGGCATTGAATTGGCGGGAAATGGAGAGTGATTTGAGGACGGATTGGTATGAAATGGAGGAGTGAGAAAATCCCGGTTGTTGAGAAGCCCAGTTGAAGAAGCCGAAAGCGAGAGAGTGGTGGTTGAGGAGGAAGGGGTCGATGACTCGGGCGACAAGTGTCGGGCTCAGTGAGTCGCGGCAGCCGAGTCTGTGGAGCGTCTGCTCGAGTTGGGGAGTCCATGTCCGAGTTGGAACACATCTGTTTGACGCGGAAATCAACGCTCGACTTATGAGATTGGGGAGCTCACTCGTCGATTGTCTCATCAGATGGCAGTTGAACGGAGAAAGGCGTTAAGAGTTGTAGTTCAGAAAAATTTCTTCTTCTTTTTCTTTTTCTTTTTCTTTTTCTTGTCTTGTGCAAATGAATGAACATGATATAGAGAAAAATTTCTCAGCCAGTAGTTACGAGTTGTAGTTGGAGAAACTACATATTTTTGGTCATTGAGAATGTTAGCAAGTGGTGAATAATATTGAGAATTACCATTTCGGTAGTCGAGAGATATAACTAGTACATAGAAACTCACTTTATGGGAGTTAATAGTTGATGAATGTACCTAGTATATACAAACTTGTTTTATGAGAGTTGATGAATGTAACTAGGATAACATTTTGGTAGTTAGCTACAGTAATTGATGAATTCTATTTTTCTATTTGGTAATAAATAAATGAAGTATATGTGTGTGTGTATCTATATATATAGAAAACTAAATGAAAATAGATTATCAATTTGTTTGTAAAAATACATGTGGGCAAATGTTATCATAGATTAGGTAAGAGAACAAATTTATTTAATTTTTCAAAAATTCTCACTATGATTTAAAGTAACATTAGATATATTAAAGTTTTGTAAAATTATATCTATATAAATATATTAAAAATAAATTTGAGAGACAGAGTAAGAACATTTTAGTGTCTTAAAGATTATTTTTGCCCTTCAAATATTTTCTATTTGAATGTGACCTATGTATCTTTGACACTAAATTTGTAAAAGTTAATATAAATCATTGAAGAATTATATGTAACTTTGAAGACTTTTTGAAAACCAAAAATAGAAAATAATAAAATGAGTATAATATAAAAGCAATTTGAATAAATAGATATAAACATTGAATACATATATAAATATATAACACAGTAGATATGAATACATGACGTACAGAGTAGATCAATCTAATTAATTCAAATTTTGTTATCATCAACACTTAAATAAAGTTATAAAACTATAACTTTTTAAAATTTTCTTGAAATAAAAACACCTGACAAGATGACTTGCCAAGAAATATTACTATCTCTGTTCTATAAAAAGAGTAACATTTGAAATTTTGATAAATATTAATATTGTATATTTAAATAAGAATTACATATACAAATAATAAGTTTTTCTCATAAAATTTATTGTAAATATTCAATCAAAGATAAAATAAAAAATTTGTAATGACAAATTTTACAAAATAATGTATTATAATAAAAAAAATTATATAAATATTACTTTTTTTAGAACAAATCTATTATCAAATATTCTTTTTTTTTTCCTTTCGGAACATGGGGAGTACAGTCAATTGCCTCTTAAGTTAAGCTAGAGCCTCGTAGTTAACTTCCTCCGAGATATAACACTAAATCTAAAATATAAATTACTTTGACTTATATGATTAAATTCTGTTACTTGAACATTCTTTTTTTTTGCTATCCCTTTATATAATAACTATTGGGACAATAAAGGATCTAAAACATCCTTGACCTTTGTCACGGTCACCATAAATATACCAAGTCATCTATGTACTATATTTAAAAATACAAACATGTTTTATTAAATGACTCCGTACTTTTTATTTTTAATATTATTCTCTTCTAATTCCCCCTATAATCATTTACTAATTCAATTTTATTTTCATCTAATTCTCTTAATTTATTTTTACTTTCATCCATTCTTAAATTTATTAAAAGTTACAAAAATCAATATTATGTACAAAAATTAATTACGATATTTGATAGTTTAATTAATATTATTATCATACCTATTTAAAATTAATTCAATGAAAAAATTATAACAATTTTCAAGTGTATATTAAGTAACTTTGCATCATATATTACGATACTTGTTTTGAAAGATATATATAAACACATTACAAATTACACAAATACAATCAACGTTTTAATTAAAATTATATTGTTTGACTCAAAATATTATTTGTTTTTATTATTTGAGTTATTTTGTGCATTTATTATATTTTTTAGATTACTAACACTTATCATCATTATTTCGTTATAATTATTTTAATCAACATTTTTGATTATAATTGGTTAAATTGTGATTAGCTTGATAAGGTTTGATTAGTTTAATAATTATCTGGTGGATTCTGTTATTTATATTTATTATATTTTCTTTTAGTTGATAATAGTTAAGTTTTAGCATATATTTCATATTTATTTTCTAGGTATTTTAGTTTTTAATACGATTTAAAAACCTATTTTCTAATAATGATAATTGCTTCAAATATATTTTATATTTTATTTTGTATAATCTCTCTAATTTTTTATTAAGATATCTGAGATACATTTACAATTTTATAATTAACATAATATCTATAATAAGTGTAGGAGAATACAAACACCACACTTTTTTTTTTTGCTATTTAAAACTCTTAACACGAAAATTGGAATAGCTACAAGTTTATCCACCGATGAGCATGAATCCAGAAAAACAGTACAGTTATTTAAAATGAATACACAAAAATTCAAGTTAAAATAATTGTATATAACTTGGGTTTTTTTGAGCATCCGTATAATCACAAAGTGATTAAATAACTACAAATCTGTAAGTGAATATGTTGTCCTAGTGAAACAGCCTAGAACTTGTAAAGGGGG
>CM025785.1:25671757-25695212 GCA_014636745.2 Centella asiatica | reverse complement strand
TCAGCATTAGTCTCCGACAGGCTAAATGTTAGTCTCTGGTGACGTCAGCATTAGTCTCCGACATGCTAAATGTTAGTCTCTGGTGACGTCAGCATTAGTCTCCGACAGGCTAAATGTTAGTCTCTGATGATGTCATCTTTAGTCTCCGACAGACTTAATAATTAGTCTCCGACGAGCTAATGGGATTAGTCTCCGATAGGCTTAATTTGAGCTTAGTCTCCGACGAGCGAGACCACCGCCAGGGGCCATGCCCCTTGGACCCCGCTAGGGGCCTCCCGACCCCTAGGACCCCGGCAAGGGGGGGTGCCCCCTTGACCCCCCGTCGTAGAGCACGATTGTCGTGTTCCCCAATTATGGTTTAATGATTTAAAAAATTAATTAAAAAATATATATTTAATTATTTTAATTGTTTAAATCATGTTATTATGTGCTTATAATGATATGCATGGTGCACAGTTATGGCCTTACGACCCATAGGTTAGTGGTTTTGGTTTTGAAATACAGCTTGCATGTCGTGCCTTTTCTTATATCTGGATGTAATATTCTCTTCTCATCTTACTCCCCTCGAATATAACTCGAGGTTTCTTTCTATAATGTAATGTACAACATAGAATATTTTAGTATAGGTTTCTTTATTAAGTAATCTATAAAGATGACCAGCAAAAGATGTAGATATGAAAAGGATGCATGCAAACGGAGTTTCAAGAAAGCTGCCAAGTTTGAAGATCAATTACCACACTAAACTGACCATCAATCTTTTCATTAGCTTGGAAAGATTGGCATAGGATTTGGCCATAACTGTGTCACATTTAATTCTGCACTTTATTTATGCTTATATATGATATAATGAATAAATGTGCATGCTTAAAAGTTATAGTTGGTGAGATCTAATTTAATTAATAAAATCCCTCATAAAATCATTAAGTCTAAAACAGATGCCTTCCAATAATTAACACTCATCAAGGCCTTGATCGATGGATGTAGGTTTGCCAAAGCAAAGTACCCCATTTATCTTGGCATGGTGCGATAGGATAATTGTGATATCCAAATTGTTAAAATTGGGCTTGACTTAACTAGGCTATCACAATAGGATTGTGGGTTTAGAGGCATAGAGTTTGTATAAGTTCACTAGTTGAGCTTGAACAAATGTTGTTCGACAAATTATCCAAGAGTTATATATGATATAATTGACAAAGTGTTGTCTACGTAAATAATTATGTTTTGAGTGATTAGCCAAAGCTAACTTAGGGCATAATGAAATATGGATCTTGGCTCACTAGAAGTATTTAAAAGAAATAATTCCGAATTAATGGTGAGGGCTATTAATTTGAATAAAATAGTGGGAGGTATATTTTGAATGTGCCATTATCAAAAACATAACATTAAAATTTTTGCAAATTTACTTATTTATTTTGCATTTATGAATTGTAGATATTAATAGCAAACAACAACAATAGTAGCTTTTCACTGCGATCAGTCCTTGAGAAGGAAAAACTGAATGGGATTAATTTCCTAGACTGGCATAGGAATTTGAGGATTGTCCTCAAGCAGGAGCACAAGCTCTACGTCCTGGATGGACCAATTCTTGCTGCACCAGCTACCACTGCACCACGAACAGAGCAGAATGCTTATAAGAAACATCAAGATGATGCTCTGGATGTGGGCTGCCTTATGTTAGCAACCATGAACCTGAGCTTCAGAAGAAACATGAGTTGATGGATGCTTATGACATGATTGAACATCTTAAGAAGTTGCTCGAGGGGCATGCTCGGTAGGAGAGGTATGATACAAGCAAAGCATTGTATCATTGTAAGCAGGGTGAACGTGATCCAGTCGGTCCACATGTTCTGAAGATGATTGGGTATATTGATTACCTAGATAGGTTGGGCTTTCCACTTACTCAGGAGGCTCAAACTGATCTTGTCTTACAATCTCTAAACAATAGCTATTCTCAATTTGTCATGAATTACCTCATGAATGAGATTGAGAAACCACTTACTGAGTTGTTGAGCATGTTGAGAACTGCTGAAAACAACATGAAAAAGGCAGGACCCTCTCCCATTTTGATGGTAAAAAAGGGGAATGCCAAAGGAAATGGAAAGGGCAAAAAGAAGAAGATGAGATCCAAATTTGTTGCCAAAGCCAAATCCAGTAAGGCTTTGAAGCCTAAAGGTGGGATAGCTAAAGAAGGTAATTGTCACTTTTGTGGAAAGCCTGGACACTGGAAAAGGAATTGTCATGCTTACCTAGAAGATCTAAAGAAGAAGAAAGGAAGTAGGACTTCCGATTCAGGTATATATGTTATAGAAGTCAATTTATCTACTTCTACATCTTGGGTATTTGATACTGGATGTGGTTTTCACATTTGTGTGAATGTGCAGGAACTGCGAAGGAGTAGACCATTGGCTAAAGGCGAGGTGGACCTACGTGTTGGAAATGGAGCAAGAGATGCTGCATTAGTTGTAGGAACTTACCATTTGTCTTTGCCCACTGGGCTAGTATTAGAACTTGAAGACTGTTATTATGTGCCTGCTATAAGCAGGAATATTATCTCTGTTTCTTGTTTGGACAAGAAAGGTTTTTCATTTATAATAAAGAACAACAATTGTTCATTTTACTTAAATGAGATGTGTTATGGAGTAGCACAATTGTTTAATGGTCTTTATGTTCTTGATTTACAAATGCCCATCTATAATATAAATACTAACCGGCTAAAATCAAAAGATTCTAATCCGACTTATCTCTGGCATTGTCATTTGGGCCACATCAGTGAGAAACGCATATCCAAACTCCATAAAGATGGGTATTTGGACTCATTTGATTTTGAATCATATGATGTATGCGAGTCTTGTTTGTTGGGAAAAATGACTAGAGCACCTTTCACTGGACATAGTGAACGGGCCAGCGATGTAATTGGGCCTCATACATACTGATGTATGTGGACCCATGAGTTCGCTAGCTAGATCTAGATTTTGCTACTTTATTACATTTACTGATGATTTCAATAGATATGGATATGTGTATCTTATGAAATACAAATCCGAATCTTTTGAAAAGTTCAAAGAATTCAGGAATGAAGTACAAAACCAATTTGGCAAAAGTATAAAAGCTATCCGATCAGATCGAGGTGGTGAATACTTGAGCCAAGAATTTGATAATCTTCTTAAAGAGTGCGGTATTATATCACAACTCACTCCACCAGGAACACCACAATGGAATGGTGTGTCTGAAAGGAGGAATCGTACCTTGTTAGACATGGTACGATCCATGATGAGTCATGCAGATCTTCCAATAAGTTTCTGGGGTCACGCCCTAGAAACTGCTGCTTTTATACTTAACCGTGTTCCTACAAAAACGGTTCAAAAGACTCCATATGTGATGTGGACTGGGAAACGTCCTAGTATGCCTTTTATGAAGATTTGGGGATGCGAAGCGTATGTAAAGCGTCTAGCTTCCGACAAGCTCGGACCTAAATCAGATAAGCGTAATTTTGTGGGATACCCTAAAGAAACAAAAGGGTATTATTTCTACAAACCTTCAGAGAACAAAGTGTTTGTTGCTCGCACTGGAGTTTTCCTAGAGAGAGAATTTTTCTCTAAAGAAAACAGTGGGAGGCATGTAGAACTCGAAGAAATTCGAGAACCACAAAATACCAATGAATCTGAGATGGAACATGAGCAGGAGCCACAAATTGTTGTGGAAACTGAACCTACTCAAGTAACACAAGCTCCTCGTAGATCTGGTAGGACACGCCATGAGCCTAAAAGATATTATGGATATCTTATCACTCAAAGTGGCGAAGTAATGCTCATAGATAATGATGAGCCTATTTCCTATCAAGAAGCTATGTGTGGACCTCAGTCTGAGAAATGGCTTGAAGCCATGAAATCTGAGATGGACTCCATGTATGCCAACCAAGTGTGAACTTTGGTTGACCCACCTGAAGGGGTAAAACCAATTGGGTGCAAGTGGGTTTTCAAGAAAAAAATTGACATGGATGGTAATGTACAAACCTATAAAGGGCGATTGGTAGCAAAAGGTTTCAAACAAGTTCAAGGTGTTAACTATGATGAGACTTTTTCTCCAGTAGCCATGGTTAAATCCATTAGGATCTTACTTGCTATTGCAACTTTTCATGACTATGAAATCTGGTAGATGGATGTCAAAACAGCTTTCCTTAATGGAAATCTGCTTGAGGATGTGTATATGACACAACCCGAGGGTTTTGTCACTCCAAAGGATGCTGGAAAGGTATGTAAGCTACAAAGATCCATTTATGGATTAAAGCAAGCATCTCGGAGCTGGAATCTTCGTTTTGATGAAGCAATCAAAGAGTTTGGCTTTATCAAGAATGAAGATGAACCTTGTGTTTACAAAAGGTTTAGTGGGAGCCATATTGTATTCCTAGTATTATATGTCGATGACATATTACTTATTGGGAATGACATTCCTTCCTTACAAGTAGTCAAGACATGGTTGGGAAAATGTTTCTCCATGAAAAACTTGGGTGAAGCAACATATATTCTAGGTATCAAGATCTATCGAGATAGATCGAGAAAGATGCTAGGCTTAAGTCAAAGTACATACATTGATAAAGTGTTGAAACTGTTCAGCATGCAAGATGCTAAGAGAGGTTACATACCCATGTCGCATGGTGTAACGCTCTCTAAAGCTCAATGTCCTAAATCACAAGATGATAAGGATCGCATGAGTAAGATTCCTTATGCTTCGGCAATTAGATCTATCATGTACGCAATGTTATGTACGCGTCCTGATGTTTCGTATGCTTTGAGCATGACGAGCAGATACTAGTCAAATACAAGTGAAGGTCACTGGACAGCAGTTAAGAATATCCTAAAATACCTCAAAAGGACTAAGGATGCATTCTTGATATATGGAGGTGAAGAGGAACTGGCAGTAAAGGGTTACACTGATGCTAGTTTCCAAACTGACAACGATGACTATAAGTCACAGTCAGGCTACGTGTTTTGCCTTAATGATGGAGTTGTGAGCTGGAAGAGTTCAAAGCAAGAGACAGTTGCCGATTCTACAACAGAGGCTGAGTATATTGCTGCTTCCAATGCAGCAAAGGAGGCTGTATGGATAAAGAAGTTCATTATTGAACTTGGTGTTGTTCCTTCTATTGTTGATCCAGTAGACCTCTACTGTGATAACAATGGTGCCATTGCACAATCGAAGGAACCTAGATCTCACCAACGATCCAAGCATATACTTAGGCGTTTTCATCTCATTCGAGAAATTATCGAGAGAGGTGATGTACATATTTGCAGAATACCGACAGAAGAAAATGTTGCAGACCCACTGACCAAGGCTTTGTCGCAGCAGAAGCACGAAGGTCACACTATTGCTATTGGTATTAGATACATGAGTGATTGGCTCTAGTGCAAGTGGGAGATTGTTAGAGTGTATGCCCTAGTGGCCAATTATGTAATGATTGTGAAACTATATTTATGTTATATTTTGGTTAAATGATAATTTCTTTTATTATGTTTTATTTACTGCGTTATATAAATGTTAACATAATAAATGTCCTTAGAAGAATGATACTAATTATATGGATTCAAGTATGTAACTTGAATATGAGATCATATAAGTATGTAATGTATCATTATTCTTAAATGTCCTTAGTCGAGTATCATTGTCAGTGGGACAAAAATAATACATTGAGACTAGTATGTGGATTAACTGATGGCCATATCTCATTGGTCATAAATATATACGAGATATACTAAGTTGATACATAGGTACATGTTAGAGAACATAGTACTGGACAGACCCACCATGAGAATTCTACATGGAGCGTTATGCTATGTGTCATAAGTAATTCTCATAGTGACAATGATGTAATGGTCCTTCGACCTGAAGTCATGACATTTCTACATAAGGAGTTATGCGTTTTGACATTATCAAAAGTCACCTTTAACCGGGTAGACGATAAAGGTAATTGTTGGATGCATAATGAGTTATGTGAGAAATGAGAATGATGTAGATGGAATTTAACCCTCCTATAAATTAGGGGTGATATCTATAGGTTTCTTGATTGAGTGAAACTATGGAATGCATGGCCATGCTCAAATAGAGATTTGTTTCATATAGTTTACTCATTGATCAAGAAAAACTAAGATTAAATTTTGAAGAGGATGACACATCCATGCCTTGAATTTAATCTTAGATATCATGGTTAAAAGGATTAAGTTACATTGAAACATTGGTCACGAAAGGTAACGTCGAATCTATGACTTTATTATTACTTGGGTAACAGTGATGTATTACTAGATGTCGCTCACTATTTATAATTTTATAATATGATTTAAAATTATTGCCAACGAAATAATAACCTACAGGGTCACACACAAAGAACATTCGTCAAGGAGCTATAATTTAAATGTCAAAGATTTTAATATATCAATAAGATTGATTTAATTAAATCATGGCTTTAAATTATATACATATATATTAATATATGTAATCTGTATGAAATAAAGTCCTTTGGAAGGAAATACGAATATATATTTATTTGTGCATATATATATTAATTAAGTGAGACTTGATTAAATATATATATATATATCTAATAAATATAAAATTCAGATTTTAAGTCTCCTAATTAGATTAGGTTTTGAAATTACTCTATGAAAGGCTATATATATGATATATCAGCTACTCTCTCAAAACCAACGTTTTCACGTATTCTAAGAACCTTAGTTGCTCATAAGAGAGAAACTAGAGTTCAGAGATATAGAGAGAAAAGAGAGATACAGATCGTACACCTAGTACTGTAACTCTTCTCGTTCGAATCGTGAGACGGTTCGTGGGTGTTCGTGTGGATATAGTAGAGACGTAGGTCTGTTGGATTGCGTTAAAGATTTGGAGACGATCAACACCTTCACCAAAGCTTCAGATTCGCACAATTAATCGGTAAAATCTTAAACTATCTGTATTAAATTGTTTCGCATAGATCCTCGGGTTTGGGTTTCGTTTTGTTTTATTTTAAATCGTATTTTTCCGTTGCATTTTATTCTACGAAACCCAACATAAAGACCACTCCTGCCTAAGGTGAGGTCTAGATATGGTTCCTACAGATGCAATTTCTATATCATAGTGCAAGGAACGAAACATATTCCGAATTTCCTCATCAGAGGCAGTTTGGTCATATGCATCATTCACAGGTAAAAGCAAAACATTATTGACTACAACATGGTCAATAGAATATGTAATATTATCATATGTAAAGTTTACCACAGGAGAGTCATCACTCTCATCTTGGATTGTAGTAGTGGACCACATGGCTGTTATAACTTCAACAGCCTGAGCGGGAGCTTCGTAAATGGCATACGTCAGGTGTGATGTTTGTAGAAAATCTACAACAGGGTGATACTGTGCCTCGAACTTGTTCTTGTCCACGACCCCAATATGGTTAGTCTATATGAAGTCAAAGTCGCCAAACTTGAAGCACACTATCTTGGATGCCATTGATGATATCTGTGAAAAGCTTTGAAAAAAAAATTATTCGCAAAAAGATTAAATCGCACAGATATGAGAGTGAGAGTTCTTTGAGTGAATGAAATTGCAGTTGTGTTTGATATGTGTTTGAATACAGTATTAGAAACGTTTGCAATTCCAAAGATAGGAAACGGTTTTCGATCGTGGGTATGAGTAACTACCGTTTTACCCCTTGATTAGAGATTGCCCTAGTCTTTGTCGCGTTCACTTGTCAGAGACTAATTTTAACTAGTCTCCGATGGATTATTTTTAACTAGTCAGAGACTAACTTAAAAACAACAATCGGAGACTAATTTTAACTAGTCTCCGATATGTTATTTTTAACTAGTCAGAGACTAATTAAAAACAACTAATGGGAACTAATTTTAACTAGTCTCCGATGGGTTATTTTTAACTAGTCAGAGACTAAATAAAAACAACTATCGGGGACTAATTTTAACTAGTCTCCGATGGGTTATTTTTAACTAGTCAGAGACTAATTAAAAACAACTATCGGGGACTAATTTTAACTAGTCTTCGATAGGTTATTTTTAACTAGTCAGAGACTAATTAAAAACAACTATCAGAGACTAATTTTAGTCACTCACTCAAATTTCTTCAGAGACTAATTTTAGTCACTCACTTAAATTTCTTCAGAGACTAATTTAAATTAGTCTCTGCTTCATTTTTATTTCATTAGTTATCCAATAATCAAAACAATGATTATTAGCTTCAAAGAATCTGTTTGTTCATAACAGCTACGTTCCAGAATTTAAATTCTAACTTCTTAAATTCTATTCACATGAACAGCTGCAATCTAGAAATTAAATTCTAGCTTCTAACAGTTTTACAAACTTGTTTTTTGAAATTTTACTCAATTTTTAGAAGCATAATTCAACATACTTAATTCATAGACTAACCTAGTAAATATAGGTTCATCTAAAGGCTTTGTGAATATGTCAGCAAGTTGTTTATTTGTTGTAACCCAGTGCAATTCAATGTTTTCTTCACTAACATGTTCTCTAATGAAGTGATATCTTATATCTATATGTTTTGTTCTTGAATGCTGTACTGGATTTTCAGTTACGGCTATAGCACTTGTGTTATCACAATAAATAGGAATTTTTGATAATGCCATACCATAGACTAGAAGTTGATTTTTGATCCACAGGATTGAGCACAACAACTCCCAACTACAATGTATTCAGCTTCAGTCCTTGAGGTTGACACTGAATTTTGTTTCTTGTTAAACCAAGAAACAAGTCTGCCTCTAAGAAATTGACAGCTTCCACTTGTGCTTTTTCTGTCAAGCTTACATCCTGCATAGTCAGTATCTGAATAGCTAATTAGTTTAAAATCAGATTCTTTAGGATACCATAACCCAAAGTTTGGAGTACCCTTTAGATATCTGAGTATTCTTTTAACAACAATTAAATGTGACTCTTTTGGATCAACTTGAAATCTTGCACACAAACATGTGGCAAACATTATATCAGGTCTACTTGTAGTTAGATATAAAAGTGAGCTTATCATGCCCCTATAGCTAGTGATATCAACTTTCTTTCCCTTTGTATCCTTATCTAACTTAGTGGCAGTAGCCATGGGTGTTTTTGCAGATGTACAATTAACCAAATCATATTTTCTTAGTAAGTCCTTAATGTATTTGGACTGACTAATGAAAATTCCATAAGTTGACTGCTTTATTTGTAATCCTAAGAAAAATGTTAATTCACCCATCATACTCATTTCATATCTAGACTGCATTAATTTTGAAAATTTTTCACATAATTTTTCATTTGTAGAACCAAATATGATGTCATCCACATATATTTGCACTAGTATTATATCAGAACCTTGTTTTCTGTAAAAAAGTGTTTTATCTATGATACCTCTAACAAATTTATTTTTAAGTAAAAACTGAGAGAGAGTATCATACAAGGCTCTGGGTGATTGTTTTAAGCCATAAAGTGCTTTATCTAACCTGTAGACATGGTTTGGAAACTTGGGATCTACAAAACTTGGTGGTTGTTCAACATAGACCTCTTCTTCCAATTTTTCATTCATGAAAGGACTCTTGACATCCATCTGGTACACTTTGAAGTTTTTATAGGCTTCATAAGACAAGAAAATCCTTATCACTTCAAGTCTTGCAACTGGTGCAAAGGTTTCTTCATTGTCAATTCCTTCTTCTTGAGAATAACCTTTTGCTACCAGCCTTGCTTTATTCCTTGTGATTGTACCAGCTTCATCCAATTTATTTCTGAAGACCCATTTGGCACCAATTATTGATCTATTCTTTGGTTTGGGCACCAATCTCCAAACCTTATTTCTTATGAATTGGTTCAATTCTTCCTGCATGGCTATTATCCAGTCAGGATCTTGAAGTGCTTCTTCAATTTTCTTTGGCTCAATTTTTGATAGAAAACTGAGATAAAGACATTCAATTTGTGTTGCACTTCTTGTCTCGACTCCTTCCTCTAAATCTCCAATGATTAAATCTGGTGTATGAACTCTCATCCAAGGTCTTTCGGGTGGAAGATTTAGTCTTGAAGATGAGGCTTCATTTTCTAGATTGACATTGTCCAATCTAGTTGTTGGATCAAAGACTGTTCCCCCTAAACCAGTGACTTCTTCATTATTAGCTCCCCCTAAGCTATTTGTCTCATCTTAACTAGTCTCTGGTGTGTTAGTTGTCTCTGATTGTACATTTATGTTACTAGTCTCTTGTGTTTCATCAGATACTAATTCTCTAGTCTCTGATGTATTATTAGTCCTTGGTACCTCATGTACAATCATTAACTCCCCTCATTGATTGGAGGAAAATTGTCATCTAGGAGTAATTCTTCAGTCTCTGATGGATCCATCCATGCATCCAATTCATTTTCAAAACCGAGAGGTTCATGCAATCCTTGTCCAATCATTCTGGAATCTTGCTATCATCAAAAAAAACTTGTATGGATTCCACAATGACCTTTGTTCTTAGGTTATACACTCTATATGCCTTGCTTGATAGAGAATAACCTAAGAAGATTGCTTCATCAGATTTGTTATCAAATTTTCCTCTTATTTCTGATGAATCTCTCAGCATAAAGCACTTACAACCGAACACATGCAAAAACTTGAGAGTTGGTTTTCTCCCAGTCATTAACTCATAGGGTGTTTTGTTGTAAGTCTTGTTAATCAAGGATTTATTCTGTGTAAAGCAAGCAGTACTAATTGCTTTTTCCCAGAAATAGGTTGGAAGCTTTGACTCTTGTAACATTGTCCTTGCTGCTTCAATAAGGGTTCTATTTTTCCTCTCAACAACTCTATTTTGTTGAGGTGTTCTCGGAGCTGAGAATTGATGTGATATCCTTTTTTCAGTGCAGAATTCATTCATTTAGGAATTTTTGAATTCTGTTCCTCTATCACTCCTTATAACCCTTATTGTTTTTCCTGACTCAGTTTCTATTTTCTTGATATGATCAATAATTAACTGTTCATGTTCACCTTTTGAGTGAAGGTATTTGACCCAAGTATACCTTGTGTGATCATCCACTATAACCAGAGCATATCGGTTTCTTAAGATTGACATCACATTCCGTTGACCAAATAAGTCCATATGTAATAACTGTAAAGGGTCAGTGATTGATGTTGCTGGTTTGCTCTTGAATGACACACTTCTTTGTTTTCCTTTCTGGCATGAGTCACACAACCCTTCTTGTGTAAATTCCAATTGAGGAATGCCAGCTACTAAACCTTTTCTCACCAATCTGTCGATGTTTTTGAAATTTAAGTGGGAGAGCTTCTTGTGCTAAAGACAACTTTCATCAGCAGAGGCTTTGTTATACAGACATGTGATTTGATCAGTAGAAGAAACTAAATTTGCAGTGTACAAATTTCCTTTTTTTTTTTCCTGTCAATATCACATTCCTAGATTCCTTGTCACACACTTGGCATCGATCTTCTTTAAAGGTGACAAAGAATCCCTTATCACATAGTTGACTCACACTTAATAGATTGTGCTTTAAGCCATCAACTAGTGATACTTCAGTGAAGATGACATCTCCATGCTCAACATTGCCATAGCCCTTTGTATGACCTTTGTTGTCATCTCCAAATGTTACCTTAAGGCCATTCTTTTTTTCATACTGTTTAAGCAGAGACTTGTCTCCTGTCATATATCTTGAACATCCACTGTCCAAGAACCATGATTTTTTCTTTTTGCCTTGCACAGTAAGAATAACTAGTTAGAAGTTTTTGGGACCCAGATTTTCTTGGATCCTTTCTCACTAGTTTTAAAATCAAGACTTGACTCAGATTGAGTTGATTTTCTTTTAGAATTTCTAACTTTTATTGGACAATCATTAGTCTTGCTTCTTAAAGGTGAGAGATTGCCAAGTTTAGCATTTTCACTATTATTGCAAAGATGGTTAGACGTTTTTACAGGTGAGTTTTCTTTGATTATCTTTGTTAATGCAGTCTCTACAATAGGAATTCTATTTTTACTCCTACAATGTATAGCTATGTGATTGGGATTTCCACATATGTGACATGTCTTTCTAGGAGCATTAGGCATACTTGTATAATTAGTATATTTATTGATGTCTAATTTTCCATTCCTATTTCTTTTCCCACTGCTAGACTCCACTGACTTTTCAATCTTAGACTCAGTAAGATTTTCCAATTTTTTGTTTAATTGTGTCTTTGTCATGAATCCTATATTCAATCTTTTGTTTTCACTCTTTTCAACAGTATTCACTGAATTTTGATCATTTTTTATAATTGCAGTGACATGTTGACTTTGAGTGTTGATAAATTTAGGTTCATTGACTGATGAGACAAAATTAATTCTTTTCATGAGAATTGGTTTGTTAGTCATAGAATTAGTAGCTTCAACTTTTTCTATATATGGTTTTGTTTCTAGGAATTCATCATATCCTAAACCAGATTTTTGACCAACCATTTGATTTTCTACCAAGTCAGTAAGCTTTTTAGAGGATTGATTCCATTGTTTAATCTTAGCTTGTTCATTTTCAATTTGTTCGACTAAGTAAAATTCCTTCTTTTTCAAAGCATCTATCATGTGATGAGCTTTATTCAGTTCTGACTTGATAGTATCAAATTGTATTTGTTTCTCTTCAAGAAATCTATTTCTTTTCAAGAGTTGGACATGTGATTCTTTTACTTTGGCATGTTCAATGGTTAATGATCTAAAACTAACATGCAAATCAGATATATCTTTTTGTATGCTTTCTACACTAGATGTATCAATTAAATTAAGCACATTAAAATTCTAAATTGCATCACATACCTTAGTAGAATCACTTGGTTCATCAGTTTGAACCATCAAGGCAAAGTTGACAATTTCTTCCTCAGAGTCACTGTCAATCCAATCTTTACCTTTTGTAATCAAGGCCTTGCTCTTTGATTTGAATCTTTTGTCAGCAAGATCATTCCTTGATTTTTTGTTCTTGTCATCCTTACATCTTTCTGTAGATCTAGGCTTCTTGCACTCATTGGCAAAGTGCCCTATCCCATCACAATTGCAACATCTAATTTTCTTTTTGTCAAAGGTCATAGTTTGACCTTCTCGTTTTGGGATAGGCTTCCTTGATGATTTTCTTCCTTTCTTGCTAGCTCTAAATTTTTTGAATTGCTTCACCATGAAAGCCATGAATTCCTCCATGTCATCATCAGTGATTGATTCAGTTTCTTCATTAGTCGAGCTTGCAGTATCAGTGTTATCATCAAGCTCCTCATGAGATTTCTTTGTCTCAACCATCAGTGCAGCTCCTTTGTCCCTGCCATGCAGCTTCTGCCTTTGCTCTATTTCTAATTCATATGTCTTGAGATTTCCATAGAGCCTGTCCAATGTGAGAATATCCAAATCATGAGCTTCTCTTATTGTAGTTGTTTTTGGATCCCAGCATGGTGGGAGTGCCCTCATGAATTTGGTAGTAACATCTTCATTGTCATATGACTTTCCAAGTATTTTTAGGTCATTGAGCAAAGCATTAAATCTATCATAAATTGATGTTATTGATTCACCAGGCTTTGCTTGAAAGAATTCATATTGTTGAGTCAACAATAACATTTTATTCTTTCTCACTTGGTCTGTCCCTTCACATAGGACTTTGATGGTGTCCTAGATCTGTTTAGATGTTGTGTAGTTGATTATGCTTGTGAACATATTCTTATCCAGTCTATTGTAAAATATGTTCATCACTTTAGCATCCTTTAACACTTGTAACTTGTCTTCATTGGTATAATCACTTTCTGCAGCAAGTTCAAAGTGTTCAGGGATAATTGTTCCTTCCACAGTTTTTGGAGGAACAAATTTTCTTGGTTGATAGGGACCCTTCTCAATCCTATCAATGTATTCGGGATCTATTGCCCTCAAGTGCATATACATCTTTTGTTTCCAGATTGGATATTTTTCTCTTTTTAAAAGTGGAATTCTGGTTCCACTATCATGACTTCCTGCATATGCCATTATGCTGGAGCTGCTTCCTTCATCATTGGCCATCTTTGGATCTTGTTAATTGAAATTTATTAATTAATTAGCTTTGATACCAATTGTTGTCCGAGTGAAACAACCTAGAACCTGTAGAAGGGGGGGGGGGGGGGGGGGTTGAATACAAGTTCTTGAAACATTTTTGAATTTCTGTTCTTCAAAGTATATTTACTTGCAAAAATTAAAGAACAAAAATAAGAACAAATTTATAAACAATTGCTTTTATTGAAGAACAATTGATTACAAATTCTAACAATCAAAATCTAATTTTCAGCTTCAAAATTTTGTACGCTATTTATAAATCTTTACAAACATACAGCTTCTAATACAATTCTGTAAATTTAATTACAACTTCCAAATCTGAATCGTAATTCAGCTTCTAATCCTATTCAATATATATTTTCTATGTAGAATCGGAATAGGTTATTTCTCTGGTTATTCATCTTCTCCTTGTTTACTAACCAGCTTCAACTTTAATAACTCTTCAAATCTCCATATCAAAGAGGACTTCTAATCCAATTAGAAGTTTGTCTTGTATCAGAGATTAATTTTTACTCTAGTCTCTGACGGCTTCTACTTTAGTCTGTGATCAAATGTTTAGTCTCCGACAACTTAAGCTTTAGTCTCCGATGACTTAATCTTAGTCTCCGATGCCTTACGCTTAGTCTCTGATAACTCAAGATTAGTCTCCGATGCTTTGATATTAGTCTCCGATGCTTTAAGCTGTAGTCTCTAACAAACAATTTCTTTAGTCTCTGATAGACTAAAAATAGTCTCTGACTTGTTGAAATCTCTGATACAATTCTGATAGTCTCTTATAATACAAAGTTTAACTTACTCTCTTATAAAAATAAATTACATAAATCAGAAAGTAAACTATCAGCTACAACACTCTAATGCTATAAACTAGCACTTTCTGTACATTTGTATATCTAAGTATTCTAATTACAATCATTATCAAATGTTATAAAACCTAACAGAATACAATTTCTTATTTCACACACTAGTTACAGTTTCTCTCTGAAATATTTCTATAAAAAACTATTACAAAAATTCTCTGTAATGTATATAAATGATTGAGATATTTCTAAGTATATTTGTATCTTGTATTTTTCTTTCACATCTATCTATTTGGTAGCGTGTAACAACTATTACATATATATGAAAATAGAGATAGAACCCATGTGCTTGTCATGTTTCTTTTTCAATGTAGGCGCAGTATATTCTGTCATTGTCCTTTCAGAGATACACGTATTAGACTGCTATTGGCTATTGTTCCTTCTATTTTAATCCTTGTTTTTCATGCATTTCTGGTATAAAGGTTGTTATTGGACCACAAGATTTCAAGGAATATCTTTTGAGATAGACCCTTTGCTTCCATGCCAAGTATCAGTGTATAGCTTGTAAGTCCTGATGATGAGTAGACTAGATCTTAACTATCCTCTAATGACAAGCCCTGATGTTGACTTGATCAGTACTTTTGGATCCCTTGATGACAAGTCTTGATGTAGACTTGATTAGTGTTTCACTATTTACTGATGCTAATCCCTGATGTAGAATTAGATCAGTACTTCTTGATTCCCTGATATTAAAACCTAATGCTATCCATTGATGTCATCCATTTATATAGTGTTCAGGTTATCCACTGACAGTATCCCCTAATGATATCTTATGACAGTCAAGTTATCCACTGATGGTATCCTTGACAGACAAGTTATCCCCTGATGGTATCCACAGATGACATCCCTTGATGTAGTATTTAGGTCATCCCCTGATGGGTTTATCCACTTATGTCTTTTCAAATATTCACATCTTTCATTATTGTTACTATTTTGGCCTTTTTGTGAATGCTTGATGTATGAAATACTTGAACATTAAGTACAACATACATTCATTAACACTACTAAGTCCTTAAGTTATTCACTGATGACTTGCCTAATGCAGTTTTGGCTATCCTCTGACGGACTAAATCGTCCATTAGTGAATGCTTATTTGTGCAAATATACTAAAACTTATGAAATGGTATTTACAAGTGCACAACTATTAAATAACACTTATATATCATCAACATCATTATACATAACAAAATATATTCTAATTAAAGTTTGCATTATATATTATGTTGAGTTCATTTCAATTTAATTGAAATTTTTAGCACATCAATGTCTTTTTATAAAATTTGGTATTATTATAAAAGTGATAACAAATTTTAGAAATTACACCAAAGTAATTTTTTTTATTGAATCAATTAAATTTTCAAATATAATTTTTTTCTAAACTAGAGAGAGTATATAATTATAAAAATATAATCTATTTTTCTTGTTTACTTTAACATTATTTCTTATTCTATTTTTCTACTTTTTTTTATATATAGATTATTCATTAAAATATTTTTTATTTTAATTCAAATTCATTTATAATAAAAATAGATGTGTAACTATTTACTTTCATATATTTTTTAGAATCTTTCTAATATAGATTTTATATGATTATCTTATCATTATATTGATTATGAAGTATATAAGAATATATATTAGATATAAATAAACATATATGAGATCAAATTTGAATTTATAAAGTCACTTTAACTTGACGAAGTTATGAAATTAGTAATATCCCATAAATAACTTAAAATATTTTTCTATCGTATAAAAAATTAAGTTAATTCATATAAACTTGATATTAAACATTAATTAAATTGACATTATATTTTGAAATAAAGAAAGTATTAGATTATAACTATTAATAAAATAAAAATAATTTGTACCTTAAACCGTGCAAGTTAGTTGTTAGATAATATCTATATATGCAATATTAAGTATTTGTAAGATTAAAATGATAATATAAACATTTTGTATGAGGTGGAGAACTTCTCGAATTGTGATTAGATGGATAACTTCTTGAATGGTGTCGGAGACAATTAAGTAACAAGAGTGTTTATTGCAAACAATTTGAAAATATGATCATCGTAAGAGAACAAATTATTAGGTTCTATAGGGAAAAATATTATAAGAAGAGTTGAATATGATTTTTTAAAATTTAATTTTTTGCTTATAAATCAATATATTATAAAACTTATCATTTAAGAAAAGTCTTACTTAAATTTAGAAAAGAGTTAGCAGCGGAATTTTAGCAAAACAATCTTTAGTAAAATATAAAATAACTAAATTTGTGATACTAGTAAGGTTCTTGTTAAAAGGAGTTAGTAGGAACTAAGTAAAACAAGGGAATAGGCTTAAACAAAGAAAGCAGTAGGCAACAACATAAGCAAAATAGTAGAAAATTTTTATAGTGGTTGGACCAAACTTATTTCACTATTGTTTTCTTTTACTTGAGAATGGATCCATTAAGAAATCACATAGATACACAAAACACAAAGTTCTTACTTATAATTTGGCCACTGAGACCTTACTAGTCACACAAACTTAAAGTAGTGAAATGAAGTCCAAGTGTCTCTATCTTCTACGTAGAAACTCCTTAAAGAACAGATAAAATAACACTTGTTCAAGTTCTTGTTGTTTGTTCCTTACTAAGGTATTTAATATATTAGATGTCAGAGCAATTTTTAATAATTAACTGGTTATAAATGAGATTTATAAGCTGTATTTATACTCCTTTAAAAATTTATCCGTTGAAGTTTGAAATAGATTCATTGGGAGTTGTACTTGTTTGATAATGACTTATACTTTTGCAATTATTTTCCACTTAATCAATAAAATAGTCATTATTTTGTCTTCTAGCGTTTTCAGAAAAACTTTCTAAAAGTTGACTAAGTAAGACTTATAAGAAGACCTTTTTCTGATATATTATTTATTTAGCATCTTTATTTCTTTAATTGTTGAAACCTTGCTGCTTTTAGTATATTGCTTATTTCTATTTTAAGTAAGCACGTACTTGGAAAATTTTCTTCAAGATCTATATTCTGCTTAATTCATAGATAGGGTCTTCGACGATGATCAAAAGATTTCTTCCTTAACTACAATTATTGATATCCATATAACAAGTTAGATATTTTCTAATTCCTTTTGAACTATATTATATCATCAATTCTTATAAAACACATATGATAAAAAATTGTGAGTAAAGTTATAATAAGTAAGAGTGCATTAACAAAAATAAAAAGAAAAACCTAATCATTATACAAGCAACCAAACTAAATTGAGTTCACGTAATTCACAAGAAATTTAATGATAAATTTTAATGTGTAACCACGTTTTAAATAACATAACAATTCCAAATTTAATATATCAATAAATAAAATAAAGAAATAAACAGATCTTTCAAATCCCAATTGTTTAATAGATATTTAGACCATCAGAAAAATTAATTAGATCTTTTAAAACTCATTAATTATTAGTATAATTCATATGAAGTTCAAGAATGATACTAAAATTAACCCAAAACAAAAGCACTTCTTTGAGAGAATTCTATAAATGGGAGATTATAATTCTCGAAAAATAAGTTCTTACTTATATACACACACACACACACACACACACATGTATAAATAGTCGATAATCAATAAGAATTAAAATCCGTTAAAGCCATTATAATTGGACATCTTCCAATATAATCTCGAAAAAAAAATAAATTTACCGCACGATTAGGTATCTTTCTCCCCATTAGTATGATGTAATTAAGACTAAGGCAAATATCATGATCCATTGTTTTGTCATATATGAAAACATTTTCAAATAAAATTTGCGTACTTAAATAATATGATCCATGTTGGCTATTTTTAAAGCATGGACTAGTAGTTTAAACTCATGTGTCTGCTCAGTCATGGACTTAGTATCCACTAGTTTAAAATCCAGGAGCTTAGATACAAAATACTTTTCTAGACCTTGTAAGTCAGTATTATGTGTCTCATCAAGCTTTTCCCACAACAACTCTACAGTTTATGCATCAGATGAATAAACATCAAACAAAGCATTCACTAAGGCTGTCAAAATTGCAGCTCTAGCCACTCCATCCTTTTCAGCCCAAAAGTTCTAAGTTGCCACAATGTTAGGTTGAGGTTGATTTATGACTGGAGGATCATGTTGAACCATTGTCCATAGACCCTTAACAGTTAACCCTAGTTTCATCTTTTTCTGCCAACGAGAAAAATCAGAACCCCCACCAAACTTCTCTGGCATACTAGAAAGATCAGTAGACTGTGGAAACATGTACTAGTCCAATCAAAATCAGTGACAACAACATTGTTATTGGTATTATCTCCGATCTTAATACACACACACACACACACACACACACACACACACACACATATATATATATATATCACATAAGAATACTTCTTCAAAATTGTTAGGAATCTTAAGTCCCCACAAATAATTATGCACAATTAGGCAGATATATTTATGTTGAGAACATGACACAAATATCCAAATAACAAATGAAACAAAATTGAAAAAATGGGTACTCTAATTAACATGAGAACTGAAAAATAGAAAAGTAAGAAGGACTTATCATAACAGAGAAACAATTGAGCCACTGATCCCTATAAAAGGAATGATTGTTCTTGAAGAATTATTTGCCCCACTTACATTGAGATGGGTTGCTCTGAGTCTCCTTCTAGGATAAAACAACACATCACTGCTAAGGCGCAATCCAATACTAGTGCAATGACACCTCAATTCGTTGGAAATCCAAAACAGTATATTATAAATTATATGAGGGAGAATTATATATCTTTTGCAACATATGATAACGAAAGCTTTTTTTTTCAGTAGGCCAATTATCCTCCGATAAACAAATATCATCCGATGAGAAAATTATATGTCGATGACCAAATATCATTCAATGGAAAATTATCCATCGATGACCGAATATCATCCGATGGACAAATTATCCACCGATGACCAAACGTGGATAACTTCATCAGTGGATAATTCTATCATTGGATAAACACACCAATGGATGAACATCAACGGATAAACACACTAGTGGATAAAATACATAAGTGGATGAATATTAGCGAATAATTCCATAAGTGGATAAACTCACTGCAACATATCAAATACGTCCAAACTCAATGTTGCTCATTTATAGGAAGCTACTTCTCATTTATTTATCTATGGATTCCACTAAGAAAATGACTTAGATCTAATAACAATAATTAAAGTCCTCATAGTTAGGATTAATTATCAAGTGTTAGTTTCTGGAAACATCATTAGGAATCCATTTTAATTAGGCCCTAAAGTTTTCATTTTCTAACACAACCATCTCAGAGGACGTTGACGTGGCAACCCATATGGGGGAATACCTCACGTGCCACAACTACCTTAGTCAGTATAGAAGAGACAGAAAGGTGACTTCCCCTTTTAGAGATAATCTACCTTACCTATCACGTTATTGGTATATTTGATGCCACTAATCCACCTATGGAATCCCCCAGGCATGTGCAAGTTACATGTCATCTCTCCTTTAAATAATAGACTTTACCATCATACTAATTCTTACATCGCAGATATCTCAGGTAAATTCACCCGCAACCCTCTAACCTTATTATTGTACAAATTTTATAAAGTTGACCAAGGATTCAAGCCTTCCAGTCATTGTTATGGATTCTCACCTTAACAATATGTGAGTAATAAAGATGTAATTATATAATCGTACAATTATAAATTTTTGATTTTGATTTTTCTCGATTTGATTATAGGCATTAAGTGAATGTTTAAGAAAAGCATGTTGTTTGGTTTATATTGATTTGGTTTTCAATTTTTAAAGCAGTTTGGACCTTTTTGGTTAGATTTCTTAGGTTTTATTGATTTGGTTTTTGCACACCCGTAATCTCACTTAGCTTGTTTAGTTTCACTTGCATCTATTAACATAATACAGTGATTTGGTGGATACCAAAGTATGGAGTATAGTGAGGGAATGGTGAAAAACTTATGCTTTGTTAAATATTGCTTTAGTACTGCAACAGTATCTTTATTTATTTCAGCATTTAAAATAGTAAACCTAGTCAAATAAGTAGTTCCTACTATTTAGGAAGTAGGTAGTTTGTTTATGATTTATAGGATCAGAACTGTTTAGCTAAGTTATCTCATTTTCTGTTATTTTCTGGTAGTATAAATGTAGAGTATGGGTGATGAATAAATTATGAATTCCATTACTGCCTTTTATCTTCTTTCTTCTCTTAAGTTCTCTGCACATTTCTTTCTTGATTATTAATTGTAAGTTTTAACTATTTACCTACAATTGGTATCAGAGCATTCTTCTTAAGGGATCTATGGTATGAAATCTCAAAATAATTTTTCATCAATGGCTCCTCCTGTCTTTGATGGAGAAAACTATCAGCTATGGGCAGTGAGAATGGATACTTATTTCAAGGCTTTAGATCTTTGGGACGTCATGGAGGAGGAGTATGAGATTCCTCCGCTGCCAGAGAATCCAACTTTGGCCCAAATCAAAGCACAAAAAGAAAAGAAGGTTAGAAAATCAAAGGCGAAAACATGTCTTTTTGCTACAGTTTCAACAACCATTTTCATGAGAATCATGTGTCTGAAATCAGCAAAAGCAATCTGGGATTACCTGAAAGAAGAATATGATGGGAACGAAATAGTAAAAGGTGTGGAGGTGCTAAATTGTAGAAGGGAATTTGAGTTGCAAAGGATGAAGGAGTCTGAGTCAATCAAAGAATACTCAAACAGATTACTTGGCATTGTCAACAAGGTAAGGTTATTAGGCACCAAATTCACTAATTCAAGGATCGTGGAAAAGATTCTTTTAACGGTGCCAGAGAGATACAAAGCCTTTATAACCACCTTGGAGAACACAAAGGATCTGACAAAAATTACGTTGGCAGAGTTGTTAAATGCTTTGCAAGCCCGAGAGCAACAGAGGTCTATGAGGCAAGAGTATGTGATCGAAGGAGCTTTGCCTGCAAGACACCATGAAGCCAGAAAGAATAAGAATATAGTTTACATGGAAGCTCAAGCGCAAAGCACTGAAAATACTGCAAACTATCAGATGCAACACAAAGGAAAAAAGTTTAAGAAAAAGTATCCCCCTTGTCAGCATTGCGAAAAATTGGGTCATCCACCGTTCAAATGTTGGAAAAGGCCAGATGCGAAATGCACCCATTGTAATCAGATCGGACATGAAGTTGTAATTTGCAAACAAATTTTAGAAACGCGAAAAAGATGCCAAAGTTGCTGATGACGATGAAGAAGACTAGATGTTTGTGGCAGCTTGTTATTCAACAAAGAGTTCCGTTGAAAGCTGGTTGATTGACAGTGGTTGTACAAACCACATGATGTATGACAGAACTCTTTTCAAGGATTTGGAGCCTACGAGAATAACAAAAGTTAGAATAGAGAATGATGGCTATATATTGCAAAAGGAAAGGGAAACATTGCAATTACTACAAATTCAGGTACCAAAATAATTACCAATGTTCTATATGTACCTGATATTGATCAGAACTTGCTCAGTGTAGGGCAATTTATTGAAAAAGGATTCAAAGTATCTTTCGAAAATGACCATTGCTTTATATATGATGCTACTGGCTAATAAACATTGAGGGTCAAAATGAGAGGAAAAATCTTTTCATTTGAACCAACAGAGGAGGAGCAAACAACTTATTACAACAAAGTTAGTACTACAGAAATCTGGCACAAGCGTCTAGGCCATTGTCATCTTCAGAGAATGTTAAGAATGATGAAGAAAGACATGACAAGAGGCTTACCGGTATTGGCTGATAGTTTACCGAATTGTGATGCTTGTCGATTTGGAAAACAAAATAGGCTGCCATTTCCTAAATCAATACAGAGAGCCTCTCAAAAGTTGCAACTCATTCACATTGATGTGTTAGGACCTCAAAGAACACCTTCATTACAAGGTAATTTGTATTGCATTCTTGTCATTGATGATTTTACAAGAATGTGCTGGATATACTTCTTAAAATTTAAGTCAGAGGTGGCTGGAGTATTTTGGAAATTCAAGAAACTGGTAGAAAATCAAAGTGGCTGCAGAATTCAATATCTAAGATCGGATAACTGAAAGGAGTATACTTCAATAGAATTTAATGTCTTCTGTGAAGAGGCTGGGATTGAACATCAATTAACTGCTCTATACACTCCGAAGAAAAATGGGGTTAGAGAGAGAAGGAATAAGACAGTATTAGAAATGGCTAGATGTATGTTGTATGAGAAGGAGCTGCCAAAAAGTTTTTGGGCAGAAGCAGCCAATACAACAATATTTCTACAAAATTGACTTCCAACCAAGGTTTTGGAAGATAAAACTCCACTTGAGGCCTGGTATGGATATAAGCCTTCAGTGAACTTTCTTAAAGTGTTTGGTTGTGTGTGTTTTGTTTATGTTCCACAGGTTAAGCGTGATAAACTTGACAAGAAGGCAATTCCAGGCATCTTTGTGGGATACAGTTTAGTTTCAAAGGCTTATAAAGTGTACCATCCTCAAACTGGAAAAATGACGATCACTAGGGAT
>CM025785.1:25631104-25663682 GCA_014636745.2 Centella asiatica | reverse complement strand
CTATGTGATAGGGGGTTCATCATTTCATTCATAGGGGATAGGTGGTTGATCTCTAATGAAAATGATGGGAAATTGGTCTTATCAATGGTTAGGAAAGGAGATTTTTATGTTGCTGACTTTGACTCAGCAAATCGAGCCTCATGTTTCTATAGCAAAACAACCCCTAATGAGAGTAGATTATGGCACAAAAAACTCTCTCATTTGAACTACAATCAATGCTCTAGTGAAGAGAGAATTAGTAATTGGATTGCCTCAAATGGAGTTTACTTAAGAAGGATTATGTCCAGCATGCCAACAAGGGAAGCAAAGGAAATCATCCTTTGTTAGCAAGGAATCCGCAATGATCAAAGATCCAATTCAAATGCTTCACATGGATCTATTTGGTCTTGTCAATATCATGTTAGTATTAAAGAAGAGATTTGTATTGGTCATTGTGGATGACTACACTAGGTATACTTGGGTCAAGTTCCAACATGCTAAATCAGAGGTGCCTTAACAAGACATTGACCATATAAAGAAAGTGGAAACTGAGTCAGGGTCGGTGGTTAGAATTTTGAGAACAGACAATGGAACTCAATTCAAGAATATAGTTGTTGATGGGTTTTGTGTGAAGAAGGTCATCAATCATACATTTTCTGCCTTAAGGACTCCTGAACAGAATGGTGTAGTGGAAAGGAAGAATAAAACCTTGATAAAAGCTGTTAGAACAATGTTAGCAGAGGCAAAAATTTCTACCTATTTTTGGGCTGAGCCAATTATCACTGCTTGCTTCACTCAAAATAGGTTTTTGATCAACAAGGCTCACAACAAGACATCATATGAGCTAATGATAGGGAGGAAGCCAAACATCAAGTTTCTACATGTCTTTGGATGCAAATGTTTTGTACTGAGGAACTTTGGTGAGAACTTAGGAAAATTTGACTTAAAGGCTGATGAAGCTATTTTTCCTAGGTTACTCCCTAACATCTAAGGTCTACAAGGTTTACAACAAGAGGCTCCAGGTAGTGATGGAGTCTATACATGTAGCTTTTGATGATCAAGAAATTTTTGGACTTAAAGACCTTGATTTTCATGAAGAGATCAGATTTAAAAATGAAGATGATTTTGATGATTAAGAGATAGACGTTGATGTGTGCAATCAAATAAAGGACTCAACCATCCCTGAAGTGAATTCAAACAACCAAGAAACCCTTTCAGTGGATAGAGTTAATTACCTGGACAACAGATCGGGGAACACTCTATCAGGAGATAACTTTAACTTTGATTTATGCACAAATTCAGAGGGAGTTTTCTCAGAAGCTGATAGTACAGACTTAGGGGGAGAAAATGATAATCATGCAACCTCATCCAGACTCTCCCCTAAGCCCAAATGGTCTAGAAGTAATACAACAGATTTAATCATTGATGATCCTAACCAAAGAGTGCAAACCAATACAGCTTCATCTAATGAGTGCTTATATGTTTGTTTTCTTTCTCAAAATGAGCCAAAAAAAATTGAAAAAGCTATGCAAGATGCTAATTAGGTCATGACTATGCAAGAAGAATTGAATCAATATGAGAGAAATCGAGTATGAAAGCTAGTGCCTAAGCCTAAAGACAGAACTATCATTGGCACCAAGTGGGTGTTGAAGAACAAGATGGACGAAGATCACATTGATATAAAAAACAAAGCAAGATTGGTGGCAAAGGGATATCTTCAAGAGGAAGGGATTGACTTTGATGAGACCTTTGCATCAGTGGCTACACTTAAGGTTATAAGAATTTTCTTAGCCTATGCAGCACATTCAAACTTCAAGGTTTATCAAATGGATATGAAAAGTATCTTTCTCAATGAGAAATTAGACCAGGAGGTATATGTCTAACAACCTCCAGGGTACCAAATGATGTTTACAAGCTAGAGAAAACACTTTATGACTGAAGCAAGCTCTTAGAGCTTGGTATGACACACTATCTAAGTTTCTGGTGGAAAACAAGTTTACAAGAGGTATCATTGACAAAACATTGTTCTTAGACAACACCAAGGTCATTTTATCTTGGTACAAATCTATTTTGATGATATCATTTTTGGATCCATTAATACTAAGCTATGTGAAAAGCTCTCCAAGCTCATGCAACGCAAATATGAAATGAGCTTAATGGGTGAACTGTCTTATTTCTTGGGACTGCAAGTTAAACAAGTCACTGATGGGATTTACATTTATTAGACAAAGTATGCCAAAGAACTTCTCAAAAAATTTGACATGGAGGGTTAGAAAGTAGCAAAGACACCTATGGTCAAATCAACCAAGATTGACCCTGACAAAGCTAGAAAGAAACTCTATTTAAAGACTTACAGGGGAATGATTGGTTCACTGTTATACCTGACATCTAGTAGGCCTGATATTATGTTTGCTACATGTCTTTGTGCAATATATCAAGCTGACCCCAAAGACTCTCATTTTATTGCAGTGAAAAGGATCTTGAGGTATATTAAATGCACAACTGAGTTTGGACTTTGGTATCCAAATGAATCTAGTTTTGAATTGATTATATATTATGATGCTGACTTTGGATGATGCAAAATTGACAGAAAGAGTACCACAGGGAGCTATCAATTTTTAGTTGGAAGGCTTGTATCTTGGTTCAACAAAAAGAAGCATTCCATTTCAATATCTACTGTCGAAGCTAAATAAATTACAGGTGGAAGTTTTTGTGCACAAATCCTATGGATGGAAAATCAGTTGATGGATTATGGCCTGACTTACAACAAGATTTCAATTCCGTGTGACAACACAAGTGCCATAGCTATTGCTGAAAATCATGCGCAACATTCCAAATCCAAACATATAGAAATCAAATATCAGTTTATTAGGGAACATGTCATGAATGGGACCATAGAGCTACACTTTGTATCAATACACAAGCAGCTGGCAAACATCTTTACTAAGACTCTTGATGAAGCCACCTTCAACAATCTGATGGAAGAACTGAGAATGGTGAATTTTACAAGGTAAAGTGTTTGACAGACAAGGTGGTGAAATGGTACAAACGATCATGTGCTAGTATACTGGTATCTCTAACTCATCATGTCATTCATTGATATTGAAATATTTGTATATTTATATGTTCTGTATATAATTAAAAAAAGTTAAAAAAAAAACTGGGTCAGGGGTTATGTTTGTAGTTTGGCTCGTTAAGGGATATTCATCTTTCCTTGATGACACTGCATCAGGGGGACAGTCATTTTCCTTTGATAACACATCATCAAGGGATAATAACTAACCCCTGATGACGTGGCATCAATGTCTTTTGAAAAAGGTATATATGCAATTTCATAATCACTGAAGACATACCAAACATTTAAACTCTCTTTCTAACAACTGTTTGAGCTTTCTCTCTCTCTCTTTCTCTTTCTCTTTTTCTCTCTCTTTTTCACAGAAACCCTAGTTTTCAATCTCCAATAGTTTCAATGGCACCAAGCACTGCTTAAGGAATCTAGTGGTTCCACAAACAAATTTTGTGGGCTTCTCTGACATTGACGAGGTCAATGCTTGCTTCAAACCTATGATGCGCTATCTACTCAATTCGGAGTATAGCAAAGTCATCTTTACTGATGATGTGATGTCAGGTGAAGTAATATCACAACTTTGGTCTAGCGCCAAGTTTATGCATTCCTCGACAAGGCCAGACGTTGTCAAGGAGATCTCATTCAAAAAAATTCCTCCAAAGGATAAAATAACTCCCTCCATAATTAATTCTACTCTGAGATTACCTATATCAGACTTTGTAGAAGTGCCTAATGATGTTGAACTACTGGAGTTCTTGAGAGAACTGGGCTACAATTCTCCAAACAATGTAGCCTTGAAGTTCAAAGATCTCAAGAAAGTGAACATGAAAAGAGATATCTCTTATCTCTTTTAAATAATCACAAACGTGTTCTTAGGTAAATTCTCTAACTTTGAGGTTATAACATCTTTAACTCTGAAAATTGCTTATGTCATTATCAAAAATATAAAAATAGATATAGGTAAATTAATTTTTGTTGAACTAGTTAACAAAATGGGTATTTATACTTCTAGGAAATTAGAAGTGTATTATGTTAGATTTTTATCCATGATCATTAAAGATCAATTACCTAATCTTTCATTTGAGAATGATATAGTTATACAGAGTTATACGAAAACAAAGAAATTATTCATAGAGATAATAAAGAAAGCTTATACGGTAGAACCTTTTATACTTCCATCCCACATAGAATAGGTAATCACTATACCACCTTCTCTTTCTCAACCTCCTACTTCTTCTATTTCAACTACTATGGATGAGATCACTACCACTTTTCAGTTTGCCCAAGTAGTATTACCATTTTCTAGACAACAACTCTCTGTAACTCAACCCTTAGTCTCCCAAAAGACTAAGGACATTAATAGAAAATCCTTAGAAGTAACCACATCTACTGAGGGGGAGCAAGGAGAGAGAGTAGGTGGCTTGGAGAAGTCGAAGAAGAAGAAGAAAGCCAAGAGAGATGACCCCAAACCAGACCAGGCAGTATCCTACCAATAGGATACTGACCTTAATAAGGAATCACACACATTTCTAGTTGTTTCCTCTAAAAAGGACTCATTTATTGAACAAAGTCCCTAACCAGGGACAAAGTTGAGTGAGACACATACACTGACCACATGCCCTAATGAAACTATCATTGTGACGACCCAAAATTTTATTTTCTTAAATAATAGAAATAAAATGTTTATGAGATGTTTTTCCTTTGAGGTTAGAGGTATAAATTTTAAATGCTTGAGTATTATGTCCATGTGATGTCCAAAATTCAATGATTCTAGTTCCTTTGGAAAAAAAAAATCATCAAAGGGATTTTAAATATATTAATCTCAAAATCTTGTATGAGATTAATTTAATCAAGTATGAACAAAGATTGATGTTATGGAATATGAGTGTGGAGGTTAGCAAGTTTCGTTCAGAGCAGTTTGAATGGCTTACGTAAGAGAAATGATCTCAGAAGTACGTATGATGTTTGGGTTAGTAAGCTGCTTGTGTGTCTTTAGTTGATGAAGCTTATGTGCATGTGTGACAGCAGCTGCTTGTTACATAAGGCACCAACAGGAGGAGAAATCTTGCCCAATGGATTGTCGGCTATCCTAGGTGATTGGTTGATACTTTGGCAGCCGCAACACCAGTTCCTCCAGCCAATGATTTTATTCCAAAGCTTAATCTCAGCCTACTATAAATACCTCATTTTGAGGAACATTTTAGTCTCTTTTCTAAAGATTTTCTCTTCCGAAGTTCTTCTTTAAACCTACCATCTTCATACAATTTCAAGTTCTTTCTTTTGGACAATTACTTTCAGTCAAGCTTTAATCCCTTTCGTTAAGACAAGAGGTAAGAATCTTATGTTCTTCTCTATTTTTCTTCGTGCATAGCATCCGAGAGTATGAGTTGTGTGTGCTAAGTCTTCAGGAAAGGATAAAGCTTTTAAAGAATATGTTGTTTTTATGAAAAAAAAAGCTTATGCACCACAGAAAGGATGATTATGTATCATAGGTTGAGTTTGTTCATGTAAGGCCTTCCATTGAAACGGAGACAAGCTCTAAAGTTAGTTTCTGATGAGATAAAGTTAGTCTCTGACGAGATAACATTAGTCTCTGATTAGTTAATGTTAGTCTCCGATGGGTAAATGTTAGTCTCTGATGATGACGTCACCCTTAGTCTCCGATGAGTAAAGATGACGTCAGCCTTAGTCTCCGATAGGCTAAGGATAGTATCTGATGACGTCAGCTTTAGTCTCCGACAGGCTAAGGATAGTCTCTGATGACGTCAGCCTTAGTCTCCGACAGGATAAAGTTTAGTCCCCGATGATGTCATCTGTGGTCTCTGACGGGTAAAATATGTTAGTCTCTGATGGCTAAAGATATTAGTCCCCGATGAGTTTGGCGATGGGCAAATCTTTCCTTATCGATCAGAACTCTTTCTCCTGATGGATGTGTAATGGTCTGAAAAACCCTCAAGCTTGTTTAAAATGAAAAGTCTTAATTTTTCCAATGCAACAAATGATTGCATTAAAAGTCAAGAGAATAAAATGCTCGGACATCACAGACATCACATTTGTACATACTCACATTTATATTCAAGCTTAGCTTTTCCTGCTAAGTAAACACATGTATGTTTTTTAGAGGTTTATCACCAAGAAAGTGAATTAGATTTAGCTCAACTAAGGACGAAGGCAAGTATATTCTCATTCCTTGGCTTATTTCAGCGCATGCTCAATTAATTCGACATGCGTACAAGATTATGACTTTTATGTTTAAATTTCTTTGTGAATCAGTATGCTATGCTTTATTTTTCTGCTAGCATATTATGAATGAAAGTGCATGGATATAACTGAGATTTGATTTATCAGTTATTTTTCAATCTTATATTTGTGCTAATATATGAGATGTTTCCACTTGGGCATTGAGCAAGTGCTTTGTTAGTCTTAAGAGGAGAGATGTCGTACGTAGTTTGCGAGAACCTCCTTTAAGCTAAATAAGACATGCAAGATGATTAAGAAAGGAAGGAAGGAAGAGTTCAAAATCTCAAAATCAAAGATGTTTTAAAAGTGCTAGAGGTTTTGACAATTGAATCCGTCATACCTCACAAGTAGTTTGAACCCTTGTTACCCACCTTATATGATTATATACTTGCTGAGCGTAAATCGCTCATCCTTGTTATTGTTAAAATGTTTTACAGGTGATAAAGGAAAGATACACGGGCTTAAGGTTTCGATGAGTTAATTGTGGGTAGTGATGAGGAGAAGCAGAAGTCTGAAGATGTAAGAGCACGATTGAAGTGTTAAGTTTGTTAGACCTACAAGTCTCAACTTCATGAAAGGATGATGATTAAAACAATTGTAATATGCTTTAGTTTCCGTTGCAAGTTTTGTACTCTGATTAATTGTAAGGATGTACTATTAATCACTTTAGTACATTAGGGTTGTATGGATGTGAGGTTGTGGTTTGTTTCTTTCCCCTAACGGTGCCTGGGTCCCGTGTGGGATTTTTGGGGTCGCCACAAGCATCAGGGTCTGTTTTCCCAGTGAGATGCCGAGAACTTGTAGAATGGGGGGTTGAATACAAGTTCTTTGAAATCTTTTCGAATTACTTGTTCTTTAAAAAATTAAATTTTCTTGAAGAATATAAAGAACATGAACTCAAATATATTTATAAACAATTGTTATATTGATTTCA
Source organism: Centella asiatica (assembly GCA_014636745.2). Taxonomy (NCBI): domain Eukaryota; kingdom Viridiplantae; phylum Streptophyta; class Magnoliopsida; order Apiales; family Apiaceae; genus Centella; species Centella asiatica. The sequence goes on along the minus strand of CM025785.1, from coordinate 25,656,462 downwards.
CAACTGATTACAAATTCTAACAATCACAACAATGTGATCATCAGCTTCTTTTCTATTCTGTATAGGAAAAGATACAAAACTATGAAAAACCTATACAGCTTCAAATTACAGTTCTCTGTAAACCTAATTACAGCTTCTCTTACTAATGAATTCCTATTAACTCAGTTCCTATTCTTAATAAAATTCAGCTTCCTTATTCAAATCAAATACAATCTTTCCTTTTTGATTAGGAAGATATTTCTGGTTAGTTTCCTTACCAGCTACGTCTTCAATAATATCTTGATTTACGTGGAAGATAATCCTTATTTAATTCGAACTCTGTATCTTTTAGGAAATAAATCACGATTAGTCACTGATGCTTCATCTTTAGTCTCTGGTGACGTCATTACTAGTCTCCAGTGCTTTTAGTCCATGATGACGTCAGATTGTGTAGTCTCCGATAGAGTTATTTAGTCTCTGATGCTTTAATGCTTAGTCTCCGATGACGTCAGCTTAGTCTCTGATGTTTTTAACTTTAGTCTTCGATGACGTAAGGTTTAGTCTCTGACTCTTTTAGACTTAGTCTCTGATGACGTAAGCCTTAGTCTCCGACAGACAAAACTAGTCTCCGATAGATAAAGAACCCTTAGTCTCTGACAAGTTTTCCTAGTCTCCGACAAGCCTTTTTGTAAACTCCAACGGATCAAATACACACTTCGACTTTCTGAAGTTTCGATACACCATTCCAGCAGTTACTTACAAATAAGAAATAATTATATCTCTTTACAAAGAATAAATGAATTACAAACAAAGAGATAACTGCTAGCTACAAAACTTCAGTGTTACTAATTAACACTTTCTATACATTTGTACTCTAAGTAATCTAAAGACAATCATCATCAAATGTTCTAAAACCTAACAATCTCCCCCTAATTATGAATATCAGAATGATAAGCATAATTTCAAGGTTGATGATGATGTCAAAACTCAACATTACAATTACTTAGAAAAAGAATAAAGAATTGCTAACTACAAATGTATTCTGAACTAAGATCTTTGATTTGTTGTTCAGCTTCCACCAAGACTCAGGTTTAAATCCTATAAGTCTGGCTTCAAACATAAAAATTACAGCTTAATTAACAACCAACATACCTCCAACTTCAACAACTTCATCTTTTACTTTTCTTCAATACATCCAACCTTTCTATCAACAGTTTTTCTCAGAATAATCTTCATCTCATCTTCAGCATCTTTGAGTAGACTAATAAATCCTTCAATATGTCTCTCATTGGCACTGTTGATATCTCTGTTGTAATTGAAGAAGACTTTCTCTCCATGAAAAGTCTCATACCAAAATCCTAGAAGTTTAGGATTAGCTTCCGGCACTGAATCCACCTTATGTTTCACCTTCATTACCTTTTGAATCTGCCTTCGAAGATCCATGTTGAGATCAGAAGTTCCAAATACAACAGTCAGCAACAATTCCAGATTTTCCTTAGTCTGTCCCTCCAAGGCTGGCTTCTCGAATTTCAAAGACTCTCCATCCTTCAAAAAGACATGAAGAAGTTCTCTGTTGTTCTTACCCTTGATCAGATCTATCTTCTTAGTACTTTTCTTTAGGGCTTTTATTATTTCATCAGCACTTGTCATTTCAACTTTGTAAGACTTCTTTGATGAAACTGTTTGTGGCTTTGTTGGTCCACTCACAGGCACCAAAGCAGTCTCAGTTGACCTTGGAGGATCTTGAGAAGTAGGCTTCTTGATAGTTGCCCTGGTTACAAGTTTCTTTGCAGATTCCTGAACCAAGGGTTTCCTCCTTGATTTCTTTTCAGCCTCTTCCATCTCTTTATTCTTCTTTTTGGTTATGGCTGCTTTCTGTGCACTCGACCTTCTTGATAAAAGTCTCTTCTTCTTTGCCTCCTCCTCCTCCCTTGCTGCTGCCATATCTTCCTCCTCTTGAAGTTTCTGAGCTAATAGTGCATCACATTCTATCAGCTTTTGTTCTTGAGGATAAACTAACTCCACTTTCCCATCCACTATCAGTTCAACTGGAGTGGGAAAGTGAGCTGTCTTCATGGCATCCCCCAGTAACTTGGGCTGTCCTAGTTGAGTAGTAGTTTTCTTCTTTGAATCTTCAACCATGACACCTTTGCCTTTGTCTTTTATTGTTGGGGCTTATGCAGTGGAAGAAGGAGATGCTGTTGTTGCTGTTGTTGCTGTTGTTCTTGTTGTTGGAAGTTGTGTTGTTGTTGCTTTTGTTGTTGCTTCAAGATCCGAATGTTTCTTTAGGATCCTGTCCAACATTGCTTGCAATTCTGCATCAAGGACAGGACCAGACTTTCGCTTTTGTACAGGAACATTGGATGGACCACTCTCCCCCTTTTTGACATCAGCATCTTTGGGTTGAGAGGAGGTGGCCAGATTTGGAATTGTCTGCAGCAGTAGCTGTTCCATTCGGTCTTGTTTTTGGATCAGGAGTTGAATATTTGCTTTAAGGGCTTGAAGTCGACTGTCAATTTTGGACTTGTCTTTGATAAGAGTATCAATTGCAGTGATAGTCCTCCTTGGCAAGTGTCCTTCATAGCACATTCTGATTTTCTCTGTCTCCAACTCCATCCTTTCCTCCATTTTCTTCACTGCACCATTGATACCGATAACCAAGAAGTGGTGAAACTTGGTGTGTTTCTTATCCACCTTGGTTACTTCTTCTAATATATCTTTAACTGATGGTGCAGAAGCAGTTAACCCTATGTTGGTCACATAATCCTGCCTCAATTGGGCGGCTGCATCCTCCAGTGTGTTGGAATAGGTTGCATCCAACCATTCATCAACATTTGTTTCTAGAGCTTCTTCATGCACAGGTTCATCTGCAAGCCTTGTCTTCAATGCAGAAAGGTGGTCCTGTCTTTGTTGCAGACCATATAAAACTTCAAAGTCAACATTAGACATTTCTGATATCACATATAATGTTGCATCCCCTGTGCTTGAAATGTTCTCAGTTTCTTCTGTTTGGATATTTGTGGAGGGAGCAGAAGAAACATGAGCTTCTTGTGAGCTTGTATCAACAGGTTGTAAAAATATACCTGCTGAGAATTTCTTTCTTTTATTTTGTTCAAGGATCTCATCCTTGCTCACACCCTCTCCTTTTGCCTGGGGTTGGGCACCCAGCTTCTCATGCTCTCCTTTTTTCAAGCTATCTAAAGCTTGACTCTCAAGTATGTGTATATTCTCTCCTTTTTCTAGGTCAGGAGCACTATTTATTCTCACATCCTCACTCATTTGGATGGGTACACTCTGTCCTACAAAAGTGGGGGTTGGAGAAGTAGATGTGACTGCATAGATAGGGGGTTCCCTTTGTGTATTTTGGGCTAGGGATCTATCCATGGAATATGTTTGAGAGCTTGTCTCGAGTGTTGGATCCTCTTGGGAAAAATCAAGAGAATTTAAATTTGTAATATCAAAAGAATCAAGTATGGGAGAAGAATGACAAGTATGTACAATGGGGAGTGTTGGTTGTTCCTCAGACATTGAAAATTGAGGAACATCAAAAGATGACTCTGTGTGTGCACTCCTTGTGTCACTCTTTTCTTTTATTTTCTCCCTTTTTGGTTGCTCTTGTTGGTAAACAAGAGTTTGTGCAGACTCTGTACAGGGTGTTCCTGGTTGGAAACTTTCTTCAATGTCAGCATCCTTTTGGGAGGATGGTGACAGTTCACTGCTTGTCCTTATAACCTCCATTGCTTTTTGAGAAGCAATGGATTGATTTTCGCTAAGGGTTATAGCTCTCTTCTTTCTCTAAAGTGGTACTTTAGCTTCCTGCTCTCCCTCTTCGTCACTTACTCCCTTAATTATTTTTCTTTTTATTGGGAGCTTCTTGGCTGTCTTTGTTTTTACAACCACAGTCTTTTGGGAAACTGTGGTGAGGGCTAGGAATTATTGTTGTGAAGTGGTTGGAGGATTAATAGGGTTTTGGCCATCAATATCCTCAAAGAATTGCAAAGAATAAAGGGTTGGAAGCCTGTCAATGAGAATAGCTCTCATGATAGGAGGGAAAAATAAGGGAACCTTTACCTTGGCAGATTTATGCTTCACATCAGTAAAAATTCTTTTACTCTGCAAAATAGTTGGTACAACTTGCAATCCAGTAATATTAAGGTTAGGGATTAGATAATAAGCAATCATCATCAAAAACCTAGCATAATAAATTTTATTTTTATTACCAGATTTCAGTTTTACCAAAAGATTTTTCAGAATTAAAATCCCAATGTTTAGATGTTTATCATACAACACACTAAAAGCAATTTGTTGTGTGAGTGTAGTGATAGCATCATAGCCACTGCATTTTGAAGTAAATGCTTTAGTTATTATATCAAAGAACAGTGACCACTCTTGCCTTAGATGTGGTCGTGTTATAGACCCAACAGAACTAATTTCAGCAGAATAATGTAAGTTTTTAAACATAGAAAGAAGTTCTTCATCAGAAGCAGGAGAGTCAAAGTTTTCATAGATTGACAAGTGTAAAGCATTATTAACTATGGTATAATCTATATTATAAACAGAGTTTGCATACCTGAAACTTACCACAGGAGAGTCAGTGTTCTCATCCTGTATGGTAGCAGTGGGCCAGACAACCGTGAGAACTTCAGCGGCTTGGATGGGAGCTTCATAAATGGCATATGATAGAGTGGAGTTTTGAAGGAAATCCACGAAGGGGTGATACTGGGCTCCAAATTCGTGCTTATTAGCCACCCCTGCATGGTTAGTCTTTATGAAATTGAAATCTCCAAACTGAAAACAGACTGTTTCAGCAGCCATTTGAAGAGATCTGTGAACTTTGAAGAACCTTGAAATAGGGTTAATTTGCAGAGAATTTGCAGAAAGAAAATAATTTCAAAGCTTTGAGAGATTGTGATTGCAAATGTGTTTGATTTTACTTTTAGCAAAGTGTTAGAAACGTTTGCAATTCTAAAGATGGTGAACCATTTTTCAATCGTGGGTAGAATAATTACCAGATTACCCTCGATCGGAGATTGCCCTAATCTCTGATAAGGTCACTCATAAAAGATTAGACCCGATTAGTCTCCGATAGTTCATTTTGATTGAGTCAGAGATTAACCAAAAACGACGTCGGGGACTAAGGTAGTCTTTGATAGTTCAATTTTTTTAATTCAGTCGGGGACTAATTAAAAACAACTGTCGAGGACTAGTTAGTCTCCGATAGTTCAATTTTTTAATTCAGTCGGGGACTAATTAAAAATAATTGTCGGGGACTAAGGTAGTCTCCGATAGTTCAATTTTTAATTTAGTCGAGGACTAATTAAAAACAACTATCAGGGACTAAGATAGTCTCTTTCTCTTAAGCTTTCAGGGACTAAGAAAATGTAGTCCCTGCTACAATTTGTTCTTCAAAACATTTCCAACAATCAATTTAATGATTATTAGCTTCAATAATTCTGTTATTCGATAACAACTACTTTCCAGAAATTAAATTCTAGCTTCTAAAATTATATTCACAAAGAATAGCTTCAAATTCAGAAATAAAATTTCTAGATTCTCACAACTAAACAACTTGTTTTCAAAATTGAATCAATTTTTAAAGGCATAATTCAACATTCCTAATTCAGAAACTAATCTAGAAAAGGTAGATTCATCTAAATGTTTTGTGAATATGTCAGCAAGTTGGTTATCAGTTGTTACCCAGTGTAATTCGATATTACCTTCACTTACATGTTCTCTTATGAAGTGATATCTAATATCTATGTGTTTTGTTCTTGAATGTTGCACTGGATTTTCTGTTATCGCTATGACACTTGTATTATCACAAAAGATAGGAATTTTGGATAATGACATACCATAGTCTAGGAGTTGATTCTTGATCCATAGGATTTGAGCACAACAACTCCCAGCTGCGATGTATTCAGCTTCTGTTGTTGAAATAGAAACTAAATTTTGTTTCTTGCTAAACCAAGAAACAAGTCTGCCTCCAAGAAGTTGGCAGCTTCCACTTGTGCTTTTCCTATCAAGCTTGCAACCTGCATAGTCAGCATTTGAATAACCAATTAGTTTAAAATCAGATTCTTTGGGATAACATAAACCAAGGTTTGGGGTACCCTTTAGATATCTGAGTATTCTTTTTACAGCAATCAAATGTGACTCTCTAGGGTCAGCTTGAAATCTAGCACATAAACATGTAGCAAACATTATATCTGGTCTACTTGTAGTTAGATATAAAAGAGAGCCTATCATGCCTCTATAGCTAGTAATATCAATTTTCTTTCCTTTTAAATCTTTATCTAGCTTAGTGGCAGTAGGCATGGGTGTTTTTGCAGATGTACAATCAACCAAATCATATTTTCTCAATAAGTCTTTGATATACTTGGACTGACTGATAAATATTCCATCAGTTGATTGTTTTATTTGCAAACCTAAGAAAAATGTTAATTCTCCCATCATACTCATTTCATATCTAAACTGCATAAGTTTTGAAAATTTTTCACAAAGTTTTTCATTTGTAGATCCAAATATAATATCATCTACATATATTTGCACCAATATAATGTCAGAGCCTTGTTTTCTATAAAATAAGGTTTTATTTATGATACCTCTAACAAATTTATTTTCAAGCAAAAATTGAGATAGAGTATCATACCAGGCTCTTGGTGCTTGTTTTAAGCCATAAAGTGCTTTGTCTAACCTGTAGACATGATTTGGAAATTTGGAGTCCACAAAACCTGGGGGTTGGCAAACATAGACTTCCTCTTCCAATTTTCCATTCAAGAAAGCACTTTTGACATCCATCTGGTACACCTTGAAGTTCTTATAGGCTGCAAAAGCCAAGAAGATTCTGATTGCTTCAAGTCTTGCTACTGGTGCAAAAGTTTCATCATAATCTATTCCTTCTTCTTGAGAATATCCTTTTGCAACCAGTCTTGCTTTATTTCTTGTAATTGTACCAGTTTCATCCAATTTATTTCTAAAGACCCACTTGGCACCAATTATTGATCTATTCCTTGGTTTGGGTACCAGTCTCCAGACTTTGTTTCGAGTGAATTGGTTTAACTCCTCTTGCATGGAAATTATCCAGTCAGGATCTTGAAGTGCTTCCTCAATTTTCTTTGGCTCAATCTTTGAGAAAAAACTGAGATATAAGCATTCATTTTGTGTTGCACTTCTAGTCTTGACTCCATCCTCTAGACTTCCAATTATCAAATCTGGTGTGTGGTCTCTCAACCATGGAATTGCATGTGGCAGATTTGATCTTGAAATTGAGGCTTCATTTTCTAGATTGATGTTATCCAATCTAGCTTCATGATCAGAGACTGTTCCCCCTAAACCATTGACTTCTTCATTATTAGCTCCCCCTGAGCTGTTTATCTCTATTGTCTATGGTGTCAATATAGTCTCTGATTGTGCATCAGTGACTCTAGTCTCTGGTGAACCATTAGTCTCCGATGGAATACTAATTTCACCAGTCTCTTGAGTTTCATCTAATACTCTAGTCTCTGATAGAGTATTAGTTCTTGGTACTTCATGCATAACAGTTAACTCCCCCACAATTATGTAGGGATCATTGCTATCTTGGGGTTTTTCAGTAGTCTCTGATGGATATTCCTATGCATCCAATTCATTCTCAAAACTGAGAGGTTCATGCAATCCTTGTCCAATCATTCCTGGAATCTTTTTATCATCAAATACAATTTGAATTGATTCCACAATGACCTTTGTTCTTAGATTATATACTCTGTATGCTTTACTTGACAAAGAATAGCCTAAGAAGATTGCCTCATCAGACTTGTTGTCATGTTTTCCTCTTGTTTCTAATGAATCTCTTAGTACAAAGCATTTACAACCAAACATATGTAAAAACTTGAGAGTTGGTTTTCTCCCAGTCATTAATTCATAAGGTGTTTTGTTGTATGCTTTGTTTATCAAGGATCTATTCTGTGTAAAGCAAGCAGTGCATATAGCTTCCTCCCAAAAATATGTGGGAAGCTTAGCCTCTTGTAACATAGACCTTGCTGCTTCAATAAGGGTTCTATTTTTCCTCTCAACAACTCCATTTTGTTGAGGGGTTCTTGGAGCTGAGAATTGATGGGTCATTCCTTTTTCAGTGCAGAATTCAATAACTTGGGAATTCTTGAATTCTATTCCTCTATCACTCCTTATCACCCTTACTGTTTTTCTTGACTCAGTTTCTATCTTTTTGATATGATCAATTATCAACTGAGCAGCTTCATCTTTTGTATAGAGGTATTTTACCCAAGTATACCTCGTGTGATCATCCACAATAACCAAAGCATATCTATTTCTTAAGATTGACATCACATTCACTTGACCAAATAAATCCATGTGTAACAACTGTAATGGATCAGTGATTGATGATGCTGGTTTGCTCTTGAATGATACACTCTTTTGTTTCCCTTTCTGGCATGAATCACACAATCCATCTTGTGTAAATTCTAACTGTGGAATGCCAGCTACCAAACCTTTCCTCACAAGCTTGTTAATGTTCTTGAAATTCAAGTGGGAAAGCTTCTTATGCCAAAGTCAACTTTCATCAGTTGAAGCTTTGCTATAGAGACATGTGATTTGATCAGTGAAAGAAATAAAATTTGCAACATACAAATTTCCTTTTCTTTTTCCTGTCAAAATCACATTATCAGATTCTTTGTCACACACCAAACATTTATCTTCTTTGAAGGTGACATTGAATCCCTTATCACATAGTTGACTCACACTTAGTAAATGTGCTTTAAGCCATCAACTAGTGCTACTTCAGTGAATATGACATCTCCATGTTCAACACTGCCATATCCCCTCGTATGGCCTTTGCTGTCATCTCCAAAAGTGACTTTTGGGCTACATTTCTCTTCATACTGTTTTAGCAGGGACTTATCTCCAGTCATGTGCCTTGAACAACCACTGTCTAAGTACCATGATTTCTTCTTTTTGCCTTGCACAGTAGAGAGTAACTAGTTTGAGATTTTTGGAACCCAGACTTTCTTGGGTCTTTTCTCACTATTTGTAGACTCAAGACTTGACTCATATTGAGTTGATTGTCTTTTAGCAATTTTGACTTTAATTGGATAATCATTAGTCTTGCTACTTGTTTGTGAGAAACTGCCAAGTTTAGGGTTTTCATTGTTAATGCAAAGATTATTTAACCTTTTACAGGTGTTTCATCTTTTATTATCTTTGAAGATGCAGTCTCAATTATAGGAATTTTATTTTTGCTCCTACAGTTAACAGCTATGTGATTGGGGTTACCACATACATGACATGTCTTTCTAAGAGCATCAGGCGTTCTAGCATAATTTGTATATTTATTAATGCCGATTTTTCCATTCCTATTTTTCTTATTTCTGCTTAACTCCACTAATTTTTCAGCCTTTTTGTCTGGAAGATTTTCCAGTTTTTTATTTAATTGTGTCTTTGTCATGAACCCAACATTTAATCTTTTTGTTTCACTCTTATCAACAACATTCACTGTCTTTTGATCACTTTCTGTTTTTGTAGAGATTTGTTGATCTTGAGTGTTAATGAATTTGGATTCAATAACAGGAGAGATAAAATTAATTCTTTTTATAAAATTTGGCTTACTAGTTGAGGAGTTCGCAGCTTCGAATAGATCATTTAAATCTGAACTCTTGTCTAGACTTTCATCATAACCTAGTCCAGATTTTTGACCTATTGTTCAACACCCTACCAAGTCTGTCAACTTTTTAGAGGAAGTATTCCATTGTTTAATCTTAGCTTGAGCATTTTCAAGTTGCTCTACTAAGTAATATTCCCTCTTTTTCAAAGCATCAATCATATGATGAGTTTTGTTTAAGTCAAACTTGATAGTGTCAAATTGTGACAATCTCTCTTCAAGAAACTTATTTCTTTTCAAGAGAATGTCACGTGATTCTTTTACATTGGTATGTTCAATAGTTAAAGATCTAAAACTAACATGCAAATCAGACATATCTTTTTGTATGCTTTCAATGCTAGATGTGTCAAGTAAATTAAGTACATTGAAATTCTGAGTTGCATCACATACCTTTGTAGAATCACTTGACTCGTCACTTCGAGCCATTAGAGCAAAGTTGACAACTTCTTCATCAGAGTCGCTGTCAATCTAATCGTTACCCTCTGTAATCAAGGCTTTGCTCTTTGATTTAGCTTTCTTGTCAGCAAAGTCTTTCCTTGATTTTTCATCCTTAGATCTATCACTAGATCTAGGCTTCCTGCATTCATTGGCAAAGTGCTCTAACCCGTCATAATTGTAACATCTTATTTTCTTTAAGTCGAAGGTTACTTTTTGACCTTCACGTTTAGGGTTAGGCTTCCTTGATGATTTTCTTCCTTTCCTGCTGGCCCTAAATTTCTTGAACTGTTTGACCACGAATGCCATAAATTCCTCCATGTCATCATCAGAATCCAGTTCATCTTCCTGATCAGTCGAGCTAGCATCGAAAGATTCCTCATCAAGCTTCTCTTGAGACTTGCTTGTCTCAACCATCAACACAGCTCCTTTGTCCCTGCCATGCATGCGTTGTCGTTGCTTTACTTCGAGTTCATAAGTCTTTAAGTTCCCGTAGAGCCTGTCCAGTGTGAGTATGTCCAGGTCATGAGCCTCTCTTATGGCTGTTGTTTTTGGATCCCAACTTGGAGGAAGAGATCTCATGAACTTGGTGTTGACATCCTCATTATCATAGGACTTTCCAAGTATTTTCAAATCATTGAGCAAAGTGTTGAACCTATCATAAACTGACGTTATTGGTTCACCAGGCTTTGCTTGAAAGAACTCGTATTGTTGTGTCAACAATGACCTTTTGTTCTTTCGGACTTGGTCAGTCCCTTCACACAGAACTTTGATGGTGTCCCAGATTTGCTTCGATGTAATGCAATTTATGATGCTTGTGAACATATTTTTATCAATTCCATTATAAAGTATGTTCATCACCTTAGCATCCTTCAACACTTACAACTTGTTTTCGTTTGTATAATCACATTCTAGAGCAAGTTCAAAGTGTTCTGCCACTACAGATCCATCAACGGTTTTAGTAGGAATAAATTTCCTGGGTAGATAAGGACCCTTCTCAATCCTATCAATATAATCTGGATCTGTTGCTCTTAAGTGTATGTACATCTTTTGCTTCCACATTGGATATTCTTCTCTTTTAAGAATTGGAATTCTGGTACCACCATCACGACTTCCCGCATACGCCATTATGTTAGAGCTACTTGCTTCGTCGTTGGCCATCTCTTGGAACGTGTTAATTGAATAAATTCAATTACAGGCTCTGATACCAATTGTTTTCCTGGTGAGATGCCGAGAACTTGTAGAAGGGGGGTTGAATACAAGTTCTTTGAAATCTTTTCGAATTACTTGTTCTTTAAGAAATTAAATTTTCTTGCAGAATATAAAGAACATGAACTCAAATCTATTTATAAACAATTGCTATATTGATTTCACAACTAATTACAAATTCTAACAATCACAACAATGTGATCATCAGTTTCTTTTCTATTCTGTATAGGAAAAGATACAAAACTATGAAAAACCTATACAGCTTCAAATTACAGTTCTCTGTAAACCAAATTATAACTTCTCTTACTACTGAATTCCTATTAACTCAGTTCCTATTCTGAATAAAATTCAGCTTCCTTATTCGAATCAAATACAATCTTTCCTTTTTGATTAGGAAGATATTTCTGGTTAGTTTCCTTATCAGCTACGTCTTCAATAATATCTTGATTTACGTGGAAGACAATCCTTATTCAATTCGAACTCTGTATATTTCAGAAAATAAATCACGATTAGTCACTGATGCTTCATCATTAGTCTCTGGTGACGTCATTACTAGTCTCCGGTGCTTTTAGTCCCTGATGACGTCAGATTGTGTAGTCTCCGATAGAGTTATACAGTCTCTGATGCTTTAAGGCTTAGTCTCCGATGACGTCAGTTTAGTCTCTGATGTTTTTAACTTTAGTCTCCGATGACGTAAGCTTTAGTCTCCGACTCTTTTAGACTTAGTCTCTGATGACGTAAGCCTTAGTCTCCGACAGACAAAACTAGTCTCTGATGACGTAAGCCTTAGTCTCCGACAGACAAAACTAGTCTCCGATAGATAAAGAACCCTTAGTCTCTGACAAGTTTTCCTAGTCTCCGACAAGCCTTTTTGTAAACTCCAACGGATCAAATACACACTTTGACTTTCTGAAGTTTCGATACACCATTCCAGCAGTTACTTACAAATAAGAAATAATTATATCTCTTTACAAAGAATAAATGAATTACAAACAAAGAGATAACTGCTAGCTACAAAACTTCAGTGTTACTAATTAACACTTTCTATACATTTGTACTCTAAGTAATCTAAAGACAATCATCATCAAATGTTCTAAAACCTAACAGGGTCTCTGAGAATCACTTGCAGATAATGGACATAGTGAGTACACACACAACTTCTTTTGATGGATCACATCCTCATTCTGTGATTCAGCGAACATTCCCCTCTACACCTCTCCCTTTTTTTTCTTTACCTCAAATTTCTTCATATGTTATGACACAAACACTAAGTGTCATGACATTAGATCCTCCAATTTTTCATTTCATGGAGGAGCCCATTAGAAATGATTCAGTGATTGAGAGTCATAATCTGTTAATGATTGACTCTTTTATAAATGACCCAATAACTGATGATCAATTAGGAGATATAGGAAACCTTGTAAATACTTCTTCAATAACCACTTATACATCCCTAATTGTACATACACATAAATCTCCTTCCACTTCTCAACTCTCAACTGTGGATTCTTTAATTGTAAATGTTTTGTTAACACTATCCACAGTTGATGAGATCATAGCCCATAGGAGTTCTAGTAGGACAATTTTGAATGAGGGTGAGAAAATATATAGTGACGAGAGGCAAGGTCAACCCTCTGAGAGGACCTTGGCAAAAGGAGAGACAAAGAGTATTGCCTTAGAAGGCAATGAAAAATAAGAGATAAAACGTGATGCCTTAGAAGGCACAGAAAAAGGAGAGCTTGAGGTAGATAAGAATGAGATCCTTGTAAATAAAGAACATAGACAAAACACAAATGATGTACATAAACCAGGTTCTTCAAGTAGTGATAAAGATGACACTCTAATGGGTGATTTTTTACAACCCATGGGAGTTGATTTGTACTATCTACCAAATGAGATGTCATATACAATAAAACTTCTCAAACAGGAGCTCTCACGTGCCACAGATCCTGTCCTAGTCAAGATTCTAAAATCACAGATCATGTTAGGTGAGTCTATTGACGTTAAATCTCATAAAATACATAAATTTGTTTCAGAGAAAATACAAAATGTCTAGACAGTTGTTGATTCTTTTGCCACTAGTCATTCTTTGCTCAAATTTAGGAAGCTCGCAGATAGTGTTGACCAATAATTATCAACATTCAACACCCGACTCTCAAGCATAGAAACTCTGCAATTATCTATGGCTGACACTCTTCAACAAATTCTTCAAGTCACATCCCAACTCTCAACTTCCACTAATAATGTTGTCAAAAAGGGGGAGAAATCTTTAAAGTCATCGTTAGGGGTTGTTGCTGAGAAACCTACAAGTCAACCATCAGGGGATGTGACTGCTTTTTCTTCACAACAAGCTCCAAAAGCCAAGGACAAGGGCAAGGATATCCTAATTGAAGAACCCAAAAAGAAAACCCTTACTCAATTAGGACCCAAGCTACTTGGAGATACCATGAAGACAACTCACTTTCCAACACCAGTTAAAGCCCTAATTGATGGGAAATTGGAACTTCTCTTTCCTCAGGACAAGAAATTGGTGGAAATCGATGCACTCTATGCACAACAACTTCAACATGAGGAGGAAATGGCTACGGAGAAAGAAAAGAAGTGTCAAGCCAAGAAACTCCAGGAAAACTCAACCCAAGCAATCTAAGCCCTCTAAAGGTGCATCAGGGATAAAAACAAAGAAAATCCAACATCCCCTGATGTTACCAAATTTGAGTCATCTAAAGTTAAGCCCAAGCTCCTACTCCTGTAACATATAGACAACTCACTCTTGTTGAAACTCTAAAGGAAGATAGACAAATGAGCCTGACATTTATGCACTCCATAAAAAACATAAATGTCAGGGTAAAAAGCAACAAAGAGAAAATAATTGTCATCCAGATGAAAAGTAAGTCAGAGTTCACAGTCACTCTTGACTGGTTTAGGAGAATGGATGCTGAACAATTGATACTTATAAAAAAAACAGTGTCAGATACAATAGTGCTAAATAGAGACTTGTGGGGGGTAATTGAGAAGCTGAGGAAAGCCATCAACGACAATAGAAACTTTCTCACAGCCATGGAGAAACCTTTGAAGCTATACTACACAACTATTGATGGGCAAGAGAAGAATATGAGGACTAATGAAGTTGATAAGCTTGACCTCGAGGAGGTGATAGATGTTCTAAGCCAAATTGCTTATCACAAAAATGAACATATCATCAAGTTCAGAACCCTGCTTCTAAAGAAGGTATTGAAGGAGATTGAGGAAACCATAGCTAATGATGAGAACTCAGCAGTTGTAAGGGATCTTCCCCCAGTAAAAGGATTTAAAAAATATCCAAAGATGATCACAAAACCCATAGGCGTAGAGTTTAAAATTCAAAAAGAGGGGAGATTTTCACCTTTTACTGGTCACAACTTGTTGCAGCCAACTTGCAAGAGATTGGGTATGTCCTTGAAGCTTTGGAATCCAGTAGGAACGTCAACATTGTCAACTTTAGAAGACTACTTCAAAAAGAGCTAGAACAATTGAAGGCAAGAGAGGAAGACAACAAACTCAAGATTCTAGAATAAAATCCAGATCAGAGAAGACAAGGCCTTGGAAGTGACTCACAACCAATTGAATCAAGTCATCCATTGCCATTTGTTTCTGCTCAACAAAAGTGAATTCTGAAGTCTAAAGTGTAAATACTATAATAGATTTGTAAACACTTATAGACAATTATTCTTTCAATATATAAAAATACAGTTAAATCAATGTAATTGCATTTCTCATTTTTGATCTTGTATAGTTTTGGTTTTGATATCATCATTAATGTACCAATTAGATTTATGGTTATGAAACTGATAATTATAAATAAAGGGAGATTATTAGGCTTAATGTTGAGAATGATGATGATGTATTTATTCTATAGTTCCTTTAATAAATGTGCACTTGTAAATACTCAAGGTTTTTGTCAAACCTTAGTATATTTGCACAAATAAGTATTCACTGATAGACAACTTAGTCTATCAGGGAATAGTAGGCATCACACTAGGCAAGTCATTTGTGGATAGTTCAAGGATTTGATAATGTCAGGCAAGGTCTGATTGTACTTAAGAAGTCGAGTATTCTACACATTAGACATTCAAGATAAATCCAGCAAAGTATCAGTTATCAAAAATGTTAGTGTCCAAAAAGACATCAGGGAATAGATTGATTGTCAAGGGAAACCATCAGGGGATAGCTTGACAGTCAGATGAAATCATCAGGGTATAGTCTGACCGTTAGTAGATAACTTGCTAGTCAGGAGAAATCATTAAGGTATAGTCTGACTATCAGGTAATACCGTCAGGGGATAACCTATACACTACATCAATGTAAAACATCAGTGAACAACGTTGAGTCTTAACATTAAGGGATAAAGAAACACTGCTCAAGTCTACATCAGGGTTTGTCATCAATGTAAAGTGAAGCACTAATCAAGTCTACAGCAGAGCTTGTCATCCTGATCAAGTTAACATTAAGGTTTGTCATCAGGAGATTGTAAAGACCTAACTCACATGTCCTCAGGGATTAAAAGACATTCACTGATACTTGACAAAGAAACAAGGGGTATGACTGAAAAGATATTCCTTTAAATATGGTGGTCCAATAGCAACATTTTCACCTGAAACGCATGGAGAACAAGAACAGAAGAAACAATGGCCTATAGCAGTGTGACACGTATATCTTCAAAAGGTCAATGACATGACATACTATGGCTACGTTGAAAAAGAAACATGTCTTGCACATGGGTTTTAAATCTTTTCTCCTATATATGTAAGAGTTGTTATATGAAACCACATAACTTACACACCAAATATAAGTTTTGTAATAGTTCTTGAGAGATATTCAAAGAGAAAAACGTAGTTAGTGTGTGAGAAAAGAAGCTGTAAACCTTTACTGATTTGTAAATGTTTAATCTCTTTTTGATTATAACAGATTTCCAAAAAAAACACAAGTTATAATACAAATATTTTAACTTGAATTTTTATGTATTCATCGTAGGATATTGTACCTTTTCCAATTTGTGTTTGACACGTTTTTAAAGAACGAAAAAATTGTAATGTTTGTATTTAACCCGTTTTACAAATACTTTTGCTTATTTTACTCTAACATATTTAAAACTTAAAAAACTTGTCCTTAAAAGTTGTCATTTTTATGATGTAGTTTAATTTTTTAACAAACAAAAACTTTATCCTTAATTATAGGATTATAAGATTTTCTAGAAACAAGATCCGACTTCTGATTGTAACGAACTTCCCGGGACAAAAAAAAAAAAAAAAAAAAAAAAAACAAATCATGCGACTTCCACCATGTTTTAAACACCAAATAATAATAATCATAAACTCTTGCTCTTGCTTCAATAAATAGAAAATTGATTGACACTTCATCATCATTATTGTTGTGATGGCTTCTGCAGCCGAGTTGCTGCCATTGATGGGGAGTAATCTACCAGAAAAACCATCTTTTAATTATAGCACCTTATAACTTTTTTGTTGCTGTTTGTTGGTTTTTTTCCCCTCGGTTTTCGGACCGAAACAAATTGGTTAAACTAATTCTGGATTACATGTGACTGCGTTGAACTCATCCACCCAATTGTTTTGCAGAGATCGAGTCTACAGCACTTGAAGAGATTGTATAAATAACTGTAGTTTAAGAGAAAAGGAATAGTGGCTACGTCAATGACCTGGCAAAAGGAATGAATGAATCTAAAAGAAGTAAAGGAGTTCGATCCCTTGTTTATTAAATAGGAAATATAACATTAGTTTTAGGACATACCATATTTTAGAACTATATTTTTGACAAAAGCTTCATTGTCGTCATTATTTTCGGTTACAAATGATGATGCTAAATGAATTAATCACCTATTATAAAATATGAACACCACTTCCTATTCATATCCTCCTCCCAAATGTTGCATCATTTTCATCAACAGTTGTATTATTCTCTCTCTATGAATTCTAGGACCATCATCTTTTGTTACTTTATTTCCACCTTATCCTAACCAACTAATGTAAGTTCTCATCTATTTCTTCTATTCCTTTTCCTTCTTCAACCAATTTCTGAACCAATATGCATCATGCTACCATCAGGCTAGAAGTAACCATTCCTTTGACACGTGGTGGAGAATAAACACCCCCCCCCCCCCCCCACCCCCACCCCAAAAAAAAACCCCAAACCCACCCACCCACAAAAACAAAACACACACACCGCCGACCTTTCCATCTATCAAATACAGAGTATAGATCGTAGTTCTCTAATTGATAGGAGCCTCCCTAACTGTGACAATCTGAAGGCACAGATAATTCATGCAGCTACTTAATGATTTCGTACATATGACTATATGAGCTGCTTTTATTCTTATCCCTACCAGTAACAGTCATGTGCATGCAGTGTTTAGGATCAAAGATATGAACTAGAGTTCATCCCTAAAAGTATTGGAGAGGTAGACTTAGTCTATCTCAATCAGGAACCACAATTGAACATAAGAAGTGAGGGATGTATGAGTCAAAAAACATATTTTCCAAGCATTAGAAGCCACAACGTATCCTACGCATGCAAATCAGTGACCTGTTCATCGAACAGTTTGATGATATAGGCTCCAACATGTTTTTGTTTAACAAACATTAATTCAATTCGAGACTTGACTTTCAAACAATCCGAGCTTCAACATCAAAAAGGTAAACCATGTGTGGACAACAAAAATTTGACAAAAAGAAGATATAGCTTGAATGAGTACATATAAAATACATCCAATAATAACTTGCACAGCTTTCACATATTGTTACCAGCTTGAGACATGTAATGAGCAACGTTTAAATCTATCACATTTAATATGATTTAATCAAAATTTTGAGTCATTAAGCATAAGTATAGCACTAATTTTTATTCAGTATATTAAAATTTTAAACTTTAACAGCCTTAAGTAGTTCTGGAATTCATCCAAATAGAAGACTCGATTAACCTGAGTTAGTCTGAGACTCAAATTATTTTCAGAGAGCTCAAATAGAATTTTTATGCTTGTTTAATCAAGCAGAGCTTAAACACCATTTCAGGTTATTAAACGAACCGTGCCTGAAAATACTAGAGCTCAACTCAGGCTTGAATCATTTGCAGCTAGCTGTTTGGATGTTCCTAATATACGAAGATCCCTTCATGGTCTCTTCCATCAGTGGGTTATAAGATAACGAAAAAAAAAAAAAAAATCTAATCTTAGATAGTCAGCAGATAACTCACAAGAGAAGTGCAATATAAACTGATTTTCAAAATCAATATTCATAAGTATTAAAATAGCAGAAATTGGCTTCACAATATTGTAACTAATCTAAAAATAAGAAAACATACAAGTAGATATCAGAGGATAATTTGTTCATGTGCAACAACATAGGAGAAATTCTGCCAAACAAAATGTAATTGTGCTTACTGTACTTGAACAAAAACACAAGTATTACTATATGTATACTAAGATCTGACAAGCGAAAGAAGTCTATGAGCACTCTATTTATAGTTGAAGATGAGAAAATTAATTGTCACACTATAATAAGCAAACCTCTGAAATCCAACAAGAATAATCCAAAATCCAAACTATATGGCCCTGCACAATTCCACCTGCATATCCAGACCTTTAAAATTTTAAAACTCTATAATAATACAATCCAAAAGCTGTATCCTTTACAATAACCATCAAGAAACAGAAGCAGGGAAGCACCTGTAGTTTAAAGACTTGGATGAAGATAACAAAGAAGGCAGGGCCACAAAGCAATATCCAGTGCTTATGAAATTCACCAAAGTTGCAATCATCTTCTTCACATTTGCAATTATACAATACCAAAAACCATGTTCACCTTTTCAAGCTCCTCTTAAATTCGAACATCTTCATCCAAGTCTATTACTCAGACCCTTGGGAATTATCCTTAGAAGAGGGCTGCTCTTGATTCTGATCCTGATGCTCATGCTGATGTTGATGCTGCTCTTGCTGATGCATTCTAGCATGACCCATCTGTTGATAAATCTGGCTCAAGACTTGAGAATTCAAAACCCCAATTTGCCCATCTTGTGATAGCCCAAGCTCCAAACCAGGAAGCTGCTGCTGCTGCTGCTGATTTTGATTACTCGCACCCAAAATTGAAGCAAAACTCATATGACCCAAATTACTGGCTGGCAAGTCAAACCCGGGAAACCCAATTTTCTGCAAGTAATTTGAACTTTCATGTCCCAAATTGGTTGTCAATTGACCCGATGACGATGACGATGATGGATGATACCCATAAGCATTGACTGCAGGAGGGGGCCATAACCCTGCTGTGGCCATATGGGGTCTCCCCAAATTTCCAGCAATCATGGGCCAACTGGTCCTACTACTACTTCCACTTCCGTTTCCACCCAATTCATCAACCTTTTGGTACAAACCTGCGGATAAAGAAACCCCCTGTTGCGA
The DNA here is from genome assembly GCA_014636745.2 of Centella asiatica. Lineage (NCBI taxonomy): Eukaryota > Viridiplantae > Streptophyta > Magnoliopsida > Apiales > Apiaceae > Centella > Centella asiatica. The sequence goes on along the minus strand of CM025785.1, from coordinate 25,636,744 downwards.
AACAGAGCCCCCTGCAGCTGCTAAAGCCGATGCCGGAATCGTTCCGGTCCCCGTGGCGGCGATTATCGACGGCTCAGCCTGTTGTAACAGCCACTGGATGGTCTCACCGTCAGATTTGTGACCCAATTCTCTAGTGAGCTGGAAAATTCTGGCAGCACAAAGTGCTGGCATCCTTATTCTTCTTCCTCTGCCTTCAACTTTGGTGTGCCTGTCTTTGTTTGAGCTTCTTTTAGGTGCCAACTGTTTGTTCTTGCCTTCTTCTTTATCTGCAATCATAATCTGTAAATCTTTAATTTCTGAAGGTTTGTTCTCACCCATGTTGATTTTGTGGTGGGGTTGCTTTGCTCGCTGTGTCTAATTTTGGGAGGTTCAAGATTGGCACCACGTCTAGCTGCTGGCTGATGTTTTGTGCTTTTCGGAATTGGGATCCATGAACAGGTGTTTTTGCAAAATTTTTTATTTTTAATAAATTTACTGAAAAGAGGTTTGTTTCTTTACCTTTTGTTTTTTTCAGTGTTTTGTTTACTTTGAACATTATTGTAGCAAACTACCGCAGGGGGAAAAAACAAAAGAAACGTCCTTTTATTTTGAGGGGTGAGATTGTTCCAAAATTTTCTCATGTTTTTTTTTTAATTTGTTTTATAATTGACTTGATTTCAGTGAGCAAATTAAAATTTTATGTTATATATGAAAATCATGGAAAAAACGTTACAAAAATAAGAATATTTTGAGATAATAGATTCCATTCCACTTTCGATTATTTTCTCTAGTATTATAACAAATACTGAAATAATTAGAAAAGTAAAGATAAGATACTACTTAGCATTCATAAAAAAATCAATTTTAAACAAATGAAACATAATTAAAATAGTATTCTATTTGATCCAAATATGGAAAAATTAAATAACATCTAACAAGTAAGTCAGGAATTAATTGAAGTAAAAGAAGATTAACTACTCTCTTAAAAACAAAAAAGGCTGGGAGACCAAAAAGTACATACTGAAATCCCAAGGCATCAGTTTATGTTTGCGATCGGAACGAAAAGTAGAAATCCTCTTTAATGTTAAATGAAAAGAAAATTAGTGTTGTGATATGGGTTGTGACTCATCTATATATATTTATATATAAAACAATTTATGCTATATTTTTCTTCTTTTATTAAATGTCCAAAAATAATTTAAGTATTTTGTTTTAATTTCTTGTAAAATAAATAAAGATTCAATATTAAGAAAATCTATAATTCTTCGTCACTAGTATTATTCATATAATTAAAATACTTTTTTTTCTAATGTTATTTTGGTTACATAAAGTATAAATAATCTAAATTACATTAAAAAATCTTATTATATATAATATACAAGTACTGACATAATAAAATTTTCTTAATATAGTACTAAATTACTTTATAAATTATGTTAAGAAAATAATAAATTTGAGTAAATTTTTAATTTTTAATGGCCTATTGCTCAACATTTATTCAATTACTTACCATTTCGTACTACTAAGAATGCAAGATTTAGAAAAAGTGGATATTGTCATTTTTTTTTTCTAAATTAAAATTTTATGGGTATTTTATTTGTAACCTTTTAATGGGAACTATGTTTTATATTTTGAATTTGTAAAAACTTGATAAACTCTGTAATTCTTTCATATTTTATCTTTTGGTATAGTTAAAATTATGTAAAATAATTTATATTAAAGGTTATACAGTTCATTGAAATAATTAAAAATGATAATGAAAAAGAAGTAAGAACATAAATTTTTATTGTGACAAAAAAAATATGACAGAAAATGTATTTAATAAAAAATTATAATAACATACAAAACTTATACATCAAAATCATTAAATCTAAAAATTTTAGAGTAATAATTAATGAAAATTCTCTTTCAAATTTTATTTATCCGTGAAAAAATATAGTAGATTTAAAACTCACTTTCTAATTGTCACCATGTTGGCTAAAAAAAATTTTATGTCATATTTTCTAGTGCAAATAAAATTTGAGCTAATTTGTGCAGAATATATAATTTTAGTGTCAAAATATACTTGATTGTTTCTCATGTTTATAAATCAATTTCGATGAACTTTTCACATTACTATAAAATATTCTTTGTAAAGTTTTTTTGTCTGACAAGATTATGCGATAAACGTTTAATATTTTAAGTGATATTGTACTAATGTTGTTATCTTTTAGAAAAACTTATGCTATTAAGATTATGAACTTTGGTTTGAGAATTTATATATATTAGAACAAAATAAGTTAAAGTGTTTGTAGAAGGTGGGGTTGAATACAAACACAATAACTTTTTTGGTATTAAAAAACTAAATAAGCACAAATTGAAATATCTACAATATCAAAAAAATAATAAAAATATTTTAATATGAGTACACAAAGATTCAAGTCAAAATAGTTGTATTATAACTTGTATTTTTCTGGGAATCTGTATAATCACAAAGTGATTAAATAGCTACAAATCTGTAAGTGTTTACAGGTTCTTGTTTCACACACTAGCTACGTTTTTCTCTCTGAATATTTCTTAAGAACTATTACAAAACTTCTCTTCTAGTGTGTGTATTTTGATAGAGATATTTCCAAGCTTTTTCTTAATATCTTGTGTTTTCCTCTCTCAACATATTGGTGGTAACATGTTACAACTTTTCCATATATAAGAGAACATATGTAGAACTCATGTGCAAGTCATGCTTATTTTTTAACGTAGTTGTAGTATGTCACGTCATTGTCCTTTCGGAGATACACGTGTGACACTGCTATTGACTATTGTTGCTTCTGATTCTGTCCTTGTTCTCCATGCCTTTCTGGTGTAAAAGTTGTTATTGGACCACCATACTTTAAGGAATATCTTCCTAGTTATACCCCTTGCTTCTTAGCCAAGTATTTGTGATTTGCATGTAAGTCTTGATGACGAATGGGTTAGCTCATAACCATCACCTGATAACAAGTCCTGATGTTGACTTGATCAATACTTCTAGATCCTCTCATGACAAGTCCTGATGGAGACTTGCTTGATTAGTGCTTCACTATCCACTGATGTTACGACCTACTTGTATCCATTGATGACACCCACTGATGCAGTGATTAACATATCCCTTGATGGTTCCCCTGAGGGGTTTTTTCACCTATGCTATCCTCTGATATAGTATTTGGACTTCCCCTGACGGTTCCCTTGACAGGTTGGTCCTTTGATGTCATTCCCTGATGCTGAGTTTGCTTTCCCTGACAGGTTGATCTTTCAATTTCATCCCCTGATGCAGTATTTTATGTTTACCCTGAGGGGTTTTCCTTACGGATTTTTTCACTAATACCTTTTCAAATACTAAAACCTTTAACCACTACTACTTTGTTAGCTTTTACTAAAATGCCTAATGTGCGAAATACTTGAACGTTAAGTACAACATACATACCCTAACACTATCAAGTCCTTTTTAGTTATCCACTGATGACTTGCTTAGTGTAGTTAAGGTCATCCCATGACAAACTGAGTTGTCCATCAATAAATGCTTATTTATTCAAATATACTAAGACTTATAGAATACTTTGATATTTACAAATGCATAGTTATTAACTAACATCTAAATTATAATCAACATCGATTATACCTAACAATATATTTGATATAATCTATTTTCTATTTTACGAAATAAATAAAAGAGTGATTTTATATTTGGTATTTTGGCAATTTAATATGTGCTACACACACACACACACATATATATATTCATTTTGCTTTTCGTATTTTAGTTGGGGAACGAGAAATTAAGGGTACAAATTGTTGAAAAGTATCCATTTATATTTTAGCTGCAACTTTGTATCCAAAGTTCTCTAATTTTTACATGTGCTGAAATCGAAAGTAAAGAAAACAAGAGTCAACTGCAAGAAACACAAATGGGAAACCAATGCGTTTTCACATCAATTAATATATACAATTGTCAAATGCAAGAAACTATGCTTTATATAAAGTATTATCATACCATTTATTGTCATCCTAATTCTAAAATAATAACACAAATGAAGGATTCATGTGGTCAAACATGCCCACAACTATTTCCAGTACCAGATTGAGTTCGTGAGTACCTTATGATACAATTGAGGAGAAATATTAAGATTATTTTGAATTATTATTAGCATATATTACTGAATTCATACCATTCTTAAAAATTTTAGTTGATTCCTAACTCAAATGCATGTGGTCAAATATATAAATGTTACTTCTTAATTAATGTGAAAAATTCAAACAATTAAAAGTGGAGACGTGAATGATTCATAATATGAAGTTAATCTGGCTGCTATTCCATTCTAAATTTTAGCAACTCTTGCCCTCGTTTTTCATCGAGTTCTGAAATTGTTCGAAAAGGAACAACTAATGTACTCTATTTTTGAAAAATAGTTGCGACCTAGAAATTAAATCCTACCTTCTCAACTTCTAATAACTTTTTACTCTGTATCTCTCAATATCTAACTCTCTGTGTATTTGATATGGTTGTTGTCTTTGTAAATCAATTACTACTTATTTCTATGAATTAATTATTTTTCTATCTAATTTGAATCTAAATATATACATATTTTTGACAATCTTAATTCGACTTCTAAATTTGGAATAATCTTCACATTTGATTTTGCGTTGGATCTTGATTTCCTAATTCGATTAAAATCAGTTGCCCGACCTTGTGAATCCTAATTCAACTTTATATTGGATATTGATCGGTTTCTTGTTTTCAATTTCAAATCTTATTCAGATCAGGATTTGCTGCATTCCAGTCAGTCATATGTCATCTTCAATATCCACTGATAACTCTGTATCTGTTGACGAGTTTATCTGCCAATGGTCATTTATCTGCTGATGAACATTTATCTGTTGATGACCATTTATCTGTTGATGAGATTTATCTGCTAATAGCCATTTATCCTCTGATGCAACTTATCCATTAATGAACAAAATATCCATCGATGAACAGATTTATCCACTGACTGGCTACTTGGATTATTTATCCACTGATGTACAAATTACACCGTTAATGGATAAATATCCACTAGACCTAACTATTATCTGCTGATGAACAAATTACTTCTCGAAGGATAATACTTAGAAAAATCTAGCTTCGAAAACTTATATGCTGATGTTTATACTGCATATCAATAGTTAATATATAATTGAAAAATAAACAATTCTAAGTATATACATCATTATCAAATGCTATAATTCCTAACAATCTCCTCCTATTTATGGTTATTAGTGATAAACATAAATTAAGGTTTGATGATGATGTCAAAACACAAAATTTATAACAACACTACTTAGAATTGAAATTTGAGTTTGTAAAACTAAGATGGACATTCTTGAGTTCAGTATGTAGACCATTGACCATGAAGTATTGGAGCTCCATATCTCTCTTCTCAGGGTTGATCAATGCCTCATGTACTGCGTGTGGAGTGAGCTCAACTGCACTTGACCCTTAGTATGGTCAAATAGTCCTGTCGAAGTAGTACAATTGCCTCATCAAATGTATTTGTGAAGCTTGCAGTCAACCATCCATAATTTGATTTTTTAGGTCCATCTGCAGTTTGTCTGAATTAAGTACTAACAGTCTATCTTGATGTTTGTTGAAGACCCTCAAAGTCTTGA
>CM025785.1:25518496-25623530 GCA_014636745.2 Centella asiatica | reverse complement strand
ATTAAATATATATATCTAATAAATATAAAATTCGGATTTTAAGTCTCCTAATTAGATTAGGTTTTGGAATTACTCTATAAAAGGCTATATATATGATATATCAGCAATTCTCTCTAACTGACGTTTCACGTATTCTAAGAACCCTAGTTGATCATAAGAGAGAAACTAGAGTTCAGAGATATAGAGAGAAAAGAGAGATACAGATCGTACAGCTAGTACTATAACTCTTCTTGTTCGAATCGTGAGAAGGTTCGTGTGGATACCGTAGAGACGTAGTTCTGTTGGATTGCGTTAAAGATCTGGAGACGATCAACACCTTCACCAAAGCTTCAGATTCGCACAATTAATCGGTAAAATCTTAAACTATCTATATTAAATTGTTTCGCATAGATCCTTGGGTTTGGGTTTCGTTTTGTCTTATTTTAGTCGTATTTTTTCCACTGCGTTTTATTCTACAAAACCCAACATAATCACCATAAGGATAAGACATTAAATGAGGTGGCATCATGAATACATGTGGTGGATAAAGGTTTTAAATAGGAATTGCACTTTCTTGAAGTTTAGTGCAGTTAATTGCAAAGTGGTTGGTGTTCCCACACTTGTGACATGTCTTCCTAGGATTATAAGGCATTGAGACATAATTGTTACATTTGTTGATTCCCACTTTACCATTCCTATTCTTCTTCTTCTTTTTATCCACAAATAGGTGTTCTAAGCTTAGATTTAATTCTTTGTTGGTTACATTGACAGGAGGAGCAGTGGAAATCTTATTCTCAATTTTAAGATTATCCACTGATGGAACAAATTTGATTTCATAAGCAGTGGATTTTGTGCTAGTTTTTCCAAGGTTAGGGAACAAGTTATCTACTAGTCTCTTGTCAGCAGATTTATCATAACCTAAACCTGATCTCTGATTTAGGCTTTGCTTTTCAATCAAATCCTTAACCTTGGTTAAGGATTGGTTCCATTCCTTGATTTTATCTTGCTCAGTTTTAAGTTTTGTCTTAAGCCATTCTTCTCTTTGAAGAGCAAGAGCAAGATTTTCTTGTGCCTTGTTGCACCATGTTAGAACTGAAACAAGCACAATAGTTATACATTGCAAACCTGATCTCTTCCTCTGATCAAATCACATGCCTCTATAGCAAAGCCTTTGTTGATGAAAGCTGGCTTTGGCACAAGAAGCTCTTCCACCTAAATTTCAAAAACATAAACACTTTGGTGAGAAAAGGATTAGCAGTTGAAATTCCTCAATTAGAGTTTACACAAGAAAGTTTGTGTGATTCATGCCAGAAAGGAAAACAGAGAAGCGTGTCATTCAAGAGTAAAATAACAACATCAATTACTGACCCTTTATAGTTATTACATATGGACTTGTTTGGTCAAGTAAATGTGATGTCAATCTCAAGGAACATATATGGTTTGGTTATAGTGGATAATCACACAAGGTATTCTTGGGTAAAACACCTTCATTCAAAGGATGAAGCTGCTCAATTGATTATTGATCATATCAAGAAAGTAGAAACTAAGTCAGGAAAGACAGTAAAGGTTATAAGGAGTGATAGAGGTACAAAATTCAAGAATTCCCAAGTCAATGAATTTTGCAATGAAAAACGAATAACTCGTCAATCCTCAGCTCCTAGAACTCCTAAACAAAATCAAGTTGTTGAGAGGAAAAATAGAATCCTTATTGAAGCAGCAAGGACAATGATAGAAGAGTCAAAGCTTCCAACCTACTTCTGGGAGGAAACAATCAGTACTGCATGCTTCACACAAAATAGGTCCTTGATCAACAAGACTTACAACAAAACACCTTATGAGTTAATGACTGAGAGGAACTCTTAAGTTTCTTCATGTGTTTGGTTATAAGTGTTTTGTTCTGAGAGACTCATCAGAGACAAGAGGGAAATTTGATAACAAGTCTAATGAGACAATTTTCTTAGGTTACTCTCTATTGAGTAAAACATATAGAGTGTATAACCTAAGAACAAAGGTCATTGTGGAATCTATACAAGTAGTATTTGATGATAGCAAGATTTCAAGAATGATTGATAAAGGACTACATGAAACTCTCAGATTTAAGAATGAATTGGATGCATGGAAGTATCCATTAGAGACTGATGAACAACCCCTAGATGACTATATCCCTTCAATTAGTGAGGGAGAGTTAACAGTTGTGTATGAAGTACCAAGGAGTAATACTCCATCAGAAACGAGAGTATTAGCATCAAATGAATCACAAGAGACTGGTAATATAAGTGCATAATCAGAGACTAATAAAACACCAGAGACTACTGAAGCTAATAGTCAAGAAGATACTACCAACTTAGGGAGCTAATAATCTAGAAGTCATTGGTTTAGGGAGAGCAGTCTCTGATCCAACAATTAGATTAGACAATGTCCACCTAGACTCTAAAGCCTCTTCTTCAAGATTAAATCTGCCACCTGCAAGACCATGGTTGAGAGACCACACACCAGATTTAAGAATTGGAGATTTAGAGGAAGGAGTCAAGATAAGAAGTGCAACACAAAATGAGTGTCTTTATCTCAGTTTTCTTTAAAAAATTGAGTCAAAGAAGATTGAAGAAGCACTTCAAGATCCTGACTGGGTAATAGCCATGTAAGAAAAACTAAACCAATTCACAAGGAAAATTTTTTGGAGACTATTGCCCAAATCAAGGAATAAATTAATAATTGGTGTCAAGTGGGTCTTCAGAAACAAGTTAGATGAAGCTAGTACAATCACAAGAAACAAAGCAAGACTGGTAGCAAAGGGCTATTCTCAAGAAGAGAGAATTGATTATTATGAGACCTTTTCACCAGTTGTAAGACTTGAAGCTATAAGGATATTTCTGTCATATGCAGTTTATAGAAACTTCAAGGTGTACCAGATCGACGTCAAAAGTGCTTTCTTAAATGGAATGTTGGAAGAAGAGGTCTATGTTGAACAACCACTAGATTTTGTAGATCCCAAACTTCCAAACCATGTCTACAGGTTAGATAAAACACTTTATGGCTTGAAACAAGCTCCCAAGGCCTGGTATGATACTCTCTCTCAGTTTTTAATTGAAAATAAATTTGTTAGAGGTATCATAGATAAAACACTTTTTTATAGAAAATTACGTTCTAATTTAATACTTGTGCAAATATATGTGGATGATAATATATTTGGGTCTACAAATGAAAAACTGTGTTAAAAATTTTCAAAGCTAATGCAGTCAAGATATGAGATGAGTATTATGGGTGAGTTAACATTTTTCTTAGGATTACAGATAAAGCAACCAACTGATGGAATTTTCACTAGTCAGTCTAAGTACATCAAGGACTTACTAAAAAAATATGATTTGGTTGATTATACATCTACAAAAACACCCATAGCTACAACCACTAAGCTAGATAACGATACTAAAGGAAAGAATGTTGATATAACTAGTTATAGGGGCATGATAGGCTCACTTTTATATCTAACTACAAGTAGACCTGATATAGTGTTTGCTACATGTTTATGTGCAAGATTTCAAGCTAATCCTAAAGAGTCACATTTAATTGTTCATAAAAGAATACTCAGATATCTAAAATGTACCCAAACCCTGGGTTATGATATCCTAAAGAATCTGATTTTAAACTAATTGGCCATTCAGATGCTGACTATGCAAGATGTAAGCTTGATAGGAAAAACACAAGTGGAAGCTGCCAATTTCTTGGAGGCAGACTTTTTTCTTGGTTTAGCAAGAAATAAAATTCAGTTTCAACCTCAAAGGCTGAAGCAGAATACATTGTAGCCGAAAATTGTTGTGCTCAGATTTTATGGATCAAAAATCAACTTCTAGACTATGGTTTGTCATTATCCAAAATTCTCATTTATTGTGATAATACTAGTGCTATAGCAATAACTAAAAACTTAGTACAACATTCAAGAACAAAACACATTGATATTAGGTATCACTTCGTTGGAGAACATGTTAGTAAAGGTACCATTGAATTGCATTGGGTTACTACTGATAAGCAACTTGCTGACATATTAACAAAGCCTTTAGATGAACATACATTCACTAGGTTAGTCTATGAATTATGTATGTTGAATTATGCTTCAAAAAATTGAGTAAGATCTTATAAAGCAAGCTCTTAGAACTTCAGAAGCTAGAATTTAATTTCTAGATTGCAACTGTTATTGATGAACAGAACTTAAGAAGCTAATAATCATTTAATTGATCATTAGATAACTTTGGAAACAAAGTTGTAGTAGAGACTAAAGAATAAACGTAATAGGATATTATCTTTTATTTGAATTAAAATTTTTAGTCCCTTATAGTTTCTATTTATTAGTCTCTAATTGGTCAAATTGAATTGGAGACTACTTAAACTTAGTCTCTGAGAAAAATCAAGCAAGAGACTAAAATAGTCTCTAATAGTTATTTTACTAGACCTCGACAAGTCAAATTGAACTATCAGACACTACCAAAAATTAGTCTCTGATAGTTGTTTTTCATTAGTCTCCGACTAGTTAAAAATGAACTATCAGAGACTAACTTAAATTGGTCTCTGGTAGTGAACGAGGGAGAGACTAAGTTAGTCTCTGATAACTTACATTAAAAAGGGCAAAATAATAATTAACCATATTACCTTTTTTAATCTTTGAAAGCCATTCATTATCTTTGGAATTGCAAATGTTTTTAAACTATAATAAGGGCGAAATCAAATTCAACTGCAATTCCATTCACCCAAAGAATTTTCTTTCTCTGATATATGTGTGAACTCATTGCTTGCAAAAGAATTTCTTCAAGTTTTCATAGAGATTGACAATGGCATCCAAAATAGTCTGCTTCAAGTTTGGTGACTTTGACTTCATCAAGACAAACCACGCTAGAGTTTCCGACAAGAATGAGTTTGAAGTGCAATACCACCCATTCATAGATTTCCTTCAAGCCTCACCATTGTCTCATGCCATTTACCACACTCCCACACAGGCCGCTAACATCATCATTGTGATGTGGTCTACTACTACAATCCAAGACGAGAGTGATGACTCTCATGTGGTAACCTTTAGTTATGTTAATGTTGTTTATAATATTGATCATGCAGTAGTTAAAGATGCTTTAAACTTACCTACATATGATATATTTGACTCACTTGTTTCTGATGTGGAAATTTTTGACATGTTTAAAAACTTACACTATGATGAAGTAATTGCATCAGTAGGTTCAATGACAACACCTTATCTTAGGCGGTAATGGTCTCTATTTTTCGATATTATCACAAAAACATTCACATTTAAATGCAGTGGTTATGATGACATCACAACACTGACACAACAAATTGCATATAGTGTGTTGTTTGATATGCACATAAACCTAGAGTTATTGATTTTGAAAAACTTAATGGCTAAACTTAAGACTGGTGATAAAAATAAAATTTATTATGCTAGGTTTTTTATGAAGATTGCTAATTATCTGATTCATAACATAAATATCATTGGTATGCAAATTGTGCCTACAGTTTTGCAGAGTAAGCGCATCTTTTCTAATGTGAAGAGGAAAGCTGCAAAGATAAAGGTTCCACTTTCTTTTCCTTCTATTACGAGATCAATTCTCATAGATAAATATCCCAACCTTTATTCTTTGTCTTTCTTTGAGGATCAAAAACAACAAACTAGAAACTCAACTGATCCTCCAATAACATCTTCACAATAACAATCTACAGCCCCTTCCATGGTCTCTCGAAAGACTGTGGTTGAAAAACCAAAGAAAGCCACAAAGTTACCCATAAAGAGAAAAAAAAATGAGGGTGATAGTAAGGTTGAGGAAGTAAAAGAAGTTGAGGTGGCACCTCAGAGAAAGAAGAGATTGATAACCCTAAGCCAAAAGCAATTCATTGCCTCTCAAAAGGCAATGAAGGTTCAAAGGGAAAACAACAAACTAGAAACATTCTCTCAAAAGGATGTTGACATTGATGGCAGTTCCCAACCAGGAACAACAGGTACAGAGTTTGCACAACCCCTTATACAAAAACAAGGGAAAATTCATTATGAGAGAAGAACAAAAAGAAAGAGTGACACAAAAAGTGCACATACAGAGTCAACTCAAATTGATGCTCCTCAAATTTCTCTTCTTGAGGAGCAACGAAAACTCCAATCTATACTTTCTCCTCCTAACTTTGATTCTTTAAAACCTAATAGTTCAAATCTTCTTGAATTTTTCCAAGAAGAGCCAACAGTCATGGCAGATCAAGCATTGACCTTGGAGAGATCCCTAACCACTTCTTTATTAAGGGAACCTCCTTTCCTTGGTGTCATACACAATTCTTCTTTACCTCCTCCTTCTTTAGGACAAAGTGCACTTATTCAAATGAGTGAGGAAGAGAGAATACTTAGTGAGAGTCAAGCTCATGACCTGGAAAAAAGAGAGATACATCAAAATCTAGAGAGTCAAGCTTTAGATAGCTTGGAAAAAGGAGAGAGAGAGAGAAGCTGAATGTTCAACTCCAGGCAAAAGGAGAGGGTGTGAGCAAGGATGAGATCCTTGAACAAAATAACAGAGAGAAATCCACATCCTCAGTAAGTGATTTTTTAAACCTATTGAGCCATCCACCTTTACCGTAGCTCAATTTTCCTCTGCTCCACCAACACAACATCAATCAGAGGATACTGAGGGAAGGTCACAGCCAGGGGATGCAACACTTCACATGCTGGCTGATATGTCCAATTCAGACTTTGAAGTCTTATATGGGCTTTAACAACATAAAGATAGGATATCAGCCATGAAGACATAAGTTGCAAGTGAACTTGTGCCTATTGAGGACTTTGAAGAAAATGTGGACACTTGGTTGGATGCAAGCTACACTAATACATTGGATGATGCAGCTGCCTAACTCCGATAAGATTATTTGACCACATTAAGGTTTGGTGCAGCTAAACTCACTCCTAGTGTTGTCTATGAGGAGTTGATCAAAACTGATAAGAAACAAATGAAGTTCTAGCACTTTTTGATCAACGATCTCAAGGCTACACTTCAAAATGTCGAGACCAGATTGGAGCTGGAGACAAACAAAATGCGACAGTGCTATGAAGGCCATCTTCCTAAGTAGATGCTCAAGTTAATTGAAATATAACTACGAGAGCAGACCACCACTGAGAGGAGGCTTCAAGCACTGAAATCCAATGTTTAGTCCATTCTGCACAAACAAGCCCAATTTTCAATCGACATACAAGCCCTCACACAACTTTTACACAAAGTCATCCCTACTCTAGCAACTACTTCTTCTTCCTCTCAAGATGTTGATGTCAAAAAGGGGGAGAGTAGTCAAGTAAGGTCTGAAGTTCAACCATAACCATAAGGAAAAGAAGTTGTCGCTTAGGATGCAAGCTTGGCTAGCTTGATGATTGAATTAACAAGGTTACAATATGTAAATAAGGAACTTGATGCACCCATCAAGACTAGTATCTCAACTGATTTCACCACTATAACAACAACAACAACAGTTCCTCGTACTAGTGCAATAGCCCCAACCATCAAACAAGACAAAGGCAAGGGAAGCCTGGTTGCAGAACCAAAGAAGAAAAAGTCCATTCAACCATGGCAACCTAAGCTATTGGGTGATGTTGTTGCCCCAGTGAAACAACCTAGAACTTATAGAATGGGGGGTTGAATACAAGTTCTTGAAATCTTTTTGAATTTTTGTTCTTCAAAGTATATTTACTTGCGGAGTGTACAAATTTCCTTTTCTTTTTCCTGCCAATATCACATTCCCAAATTCCTTGTCACACACTTGGCATTGATCTTCTTTAAAAGTGACAAAGAATCCCTTATCACATAGTTGACTCACACTTAACAGATTGTGCTTTAAGCCATCAACTAGTGATACTTTAGTGAAGATGACATCACCATGCTCAACATTGCCATAGCCCTTTGTATGACCTTTGATGTCATCTCCAAATGTTACCTTAGGGCCATTCTTTTCTTCATACTATTTATGCAGGGACTTGTCTCTTGTTATGTGCCTTGAACATCCACTGTCCAAGAACTATGATTTTTTCTTTTTGCCCTGCACAGTAAGAATAACTAGTTAGAATTTTTTTGAGACCCAGATTTTCTTGGATTCTTTCTCACTAGTTTTAAAATCAAGACTTGACTCAGATTGAGTTGATTGTCTTTTAGAATTTTTAACTTTTATTGGACAGTCATTAGTCTTGCTTCTTAAAGGTGAGAGATTGCCTAGTTTAGCATTTTCACTTTTATTGCAAAGATGGTTAGACCTTTTTACAGGTGAATTTTCTTTGATTATCTTTGTTAATGCAGTCTCTACTATAGGAACTCTATTTTTACTCCTACAATGTATAGCTATGTGGTTGGGGTTTCCACATATGTGACATGTTTTTCTAGGAGCATCAGACATTCTAGCATAATTAGTATATTTATTGATGCCTATTTTTCCATTCCTATTCCTTCTTCCACTACTAGACTCCACTGACTATTTATTCTTAGACTCAGTAAGATTTTTCAATTTTTTGTTTAATTGTATCTACGTCATGAATCATATATTCAATATTTTGTTTTCCCTCTTTTCAACAATATTCACTAAATTTTGATCATTTTTTATTACTGCAGTGACATGTTGACTTTGAGTGTTAATAAATTTAGGTTCAATGACCGGTGAGACAAAATTAATATTTTTCATGAGAATTGGTTTGTTAGTCATGGAATTAGCAACTTCAATTTTTTCTATTTTTGGTTTTGTTTCTATGAGTTCATCATATCCTAAACCAGATTTTTGACCAACCATTTGATTTTCTACCAAGTCATAAAGCTTTTTAGAGTATTGATTCCATTGTTTGATCTTAGCCTTTTCATTTTCAAGTTGTTCGACTAAGTAGTATTAGTATTCCCTCTTTTTTAAAACATCTATCATATGATGAGCTTTATTCAATTCTGACTTGATAGTATCAAATTGTATTTGTTTCTCTTCAAGAAATCTATTTCGTTTCAAGAGTTAGTCATGCGATTCTTTTACTTTGGCATGTTCAATGGATAATGATCTAAAACTGACATGCAAATCATATATATCTTTTTGTATGCTTACTATACTAGATGTATCAATTAAATTAAGCATATTAAAATTCTGAATTGCATCACATACCTTAGTAGAATCACTTGGTTCATCAGTTTGAACCATCAAAGCAAAGTTGACAATTTCTTCCTCAGAGTCACTGTCAATCCAATATTTACATTCTATAATCAAGGCCTTGCTCTTTAATTTGAATCTTTTGTCAACAAGATCATTCCCTGATTTTCTGTTTTTGTCATCCTTAGATCTTTCTGTAGATCTAGGCTTCTTGCACTCATTGGCAAAGTGTCTTATCCCATCACAATTGAAACATCTTATTTTCTTCTTGTCAAAGGTCACAGTTTGACCTTCTCGTTTTGGGATAGGCTTCCTTGATGATTTTCTTCCTTTCCTGCTAGCTCTAAATTATTTGAATTGATTCACCATGAATTCTTCCATGTCATCATCAGTGATTGATTCAGTTTCTTCATCGGTCGAGCTTGCAGTATCAGTGTTATCATCAAGCTCCTCATGAGACTTCTTTGTCTCAACCATCAGTGCAGCTCCTTTGTCCCTGCCATGCAGCTTCTGCCTTTACTCTATTTCTAATTCATATGTCTTAAGATTTCCATAGAGTCTATCCAACGTGAGAATATCCAAATCATGAGCTTCTCTTATTGTAGTTGTTTTTGGATCCCAAGTTGGTGGGAGTGCCCTCATGAATTTGATATTAACATCTTCATTGTCATATGACTTTCCAATTATTTTTAGGTCATTGAGCAAAGCATTGAATCTATCATAAACTGATGTTATTGATTCACCAGGCTTTACTTGAAAAAATTCATATTGTTGAGTCAACAATGACCTTTTATT
Organism: Centella asiatica; assembly: GCA_014636745.2. Lineage (NCBI taxonomy): Eukaryota > Viridiplantae > Streptophyta > Magnoliopsida > Apiales > Apiaceae > Centella > Centella asiatica. Next base: position 25,613,621 of record CM025785.1, on the reverse strand, counting down.
CTTTCTCACTTGGTCTGTCCCCTCACATAGGACTTTGATGGTGTCCTAGATCTGTTTAGATGTTGTGCAGTTGATTATGCTTGTGAACATATTCTTATCCAGTCCATTGTAAAGTATGTTCATCACATTAGCATCCTTTAACACTTGTAACTTGTCTTCATTGGTATAATCACTTTCTGCAGCAAGTTCAAAGTGTTCAGGGATAACTGTTCCTTCCACAGTTTTTGGAGGAACAAATTTTCTTGGTTGATAGGGACCCTTCTCAATACTATCAATATACTCAGGATCAGTTGCCCTCAAGTGCATATATATCTTTTGTTTCCAAGATTGGATATTCCTCTCTTTTTAAAGCTGGAATTCTGGTTCCACCATCTCGACTTCCTGCATATGCCATTATGCTGGAGCTGCTTCCTTCATCATTGGCCATTTCTGGATCTTGTTAATTGAAATATATCAATTAATAGGCTTTTATTCCAATTGTTGTCCCAGTGAAACAGCCTAGAACTTGTAGGGGGGGAGGGGGGGTTGAATACAAGTTCTTGAAATCTTTTCGAATTTCTGTTCTTCAAAGTATATTTACTTGCAAAAATTAAAGAACAAAAACAAGAACAAATTTATTGATGAACAATTGATTAGAAATTCTAACAATCACAATCTGATTGTCAGCTTCAAAATCCTGTATGCTATTTATAAATCTTTACAAACATATAGCTTCTAAAACAATTCTGTAAATGTAATTACAGCTTCCAAATCTGAATCGTAATTCAGCTTCTAATCCTATTCAATGTGTATATACTAAAAACAAAATGAATTGAATATTTCTCTGGTTGTTCTCGTTCTCCTTGTTTCCTAACTAGTTTCGACTTTAATAACTCTTCAAATCTCCATTTCAAATATGACTTCTAATTCAATTAGAAGTTTGTCTTTGTATCAGAGAGTAATTTTAATTTAGTCTCTGACGGCTTCAACTTTAGTCTCTAATCAAATGTTTAGTCTCCGACAGCTTAAGCTTTAGTCTCCGATGACTTAATCTTAGTATCCGATGCCTTACGCTTAGTCTCTGATGACTCAAGATTAGTCTCTGATGCTTTGATATTAGTCTCCGATGCTTTAAGCTGTAGTCTATGACGAACAATTTCTTTAGTCTCCAATAGACTAAACATAGTCTCTGACTTGTTGAAATCTCTAATACAATTCTGATAGTCTCTTATAATACAAAGTTTAACTTACTCTCTTACAAAAATAAATTACATGAATCAGAGAGTAAACTATCAGCTACAAAACTCTAATGTTATAAACTAGCACTTTCTGTACATTTGTATATCTAAGTATTCTAATTACAATCATCATCAAATGTTATAAAACCTAAAAATCTCCCCCTATTTATGATTATCAAAGTGATAAACATAAATCAAGGTTGATGATGATGTCAAAACTCAAAAATTATAAGAATAACTTAGAATAAAAAATTTAAAGAATTTGCTAATTACAAATGTACCAAGATTCAGGTTTAAATCCTATAAGTCTGGCTTCAAAAATAAACAATCAACAAACAACTTCAACCTTTCTTTTTGATCTCAGCAACTTTATCCTCTAACAATTTTTTGAACTTAATCTCATTTTCATCAGTCGACTCTTTGAGTAGAGCAATGAATCTTTCAAGTTCCCCCGGACTAATTGTACTAATCTGCTTCTCATAATCAAAAAATATTACATCACCATGAAAATTCTCATACCATAATCCATAAGCTCTCGGAGGAAGATCGAGTCGAGGTAAAGTTGTCAACCTTCTCATTTCTTCAAGTTCCTTCTAAATTTGGCTTCGAAATTTTAGGTTAAGTGCAGAATCTTCAGGGACAACAGACAACTGCCACTCCATATCTTTGAATGACCTCATCTCTAGGCTTGGCTTTTATAAATGCAGAGTCTCTCCATCTTTTTGAATGACTTTGAGATACTCCTTGTTGTTTTCATCATTTTCTATATTAATGGACTTAACACTCTTCAATGCCTCCTTTAATTCAAAAGTGTTAGCCATTCCAATCCTGGAGATTCTACTACTTGGCACTTATGTAGATTGTCTTGGTTTGAATAATGTTACCAAAGCAGTAGACTTCTTTTGAGATTCATCCATCAATGGCTTTCTCCTTGTCCTTTGCTCAGCCTGCTTAATCTCCTTATTTCTCCTTCTAGTCATTACAGATTTTTGAGCTTTTGACTTCTTTACAATCATGGCCTTCTTTTTCTTAGCTTCCTCCTCCTCCCTTGTTCCAGCCATTTCCTCCTCCTCTTGTAACTTTTGAGAAAGTAATGCATCAGCTTCAATAAGTTTTTGCTCTTGAGGATAAACTAACTCTACTTTCCCATCCACTATCAATTCAATTGAAGTGGGAAAGTGAGCAGTTTTTATGGCATCACCTAATAGCTTAGGTTGTCTTGGTTGTGCAGATTTTTTTTTCTTTGTTTCCTCAACCAGAACACCTTTGCCTTTGTCTTTTCTGGTGCTTGGAATTATTGCAGTAGAAGGAGTTGTTGTTGTTGTTGTTGTTGTTGTTGTTGTTGTTGTTGTTGTTGTTTTTGTTGTTGTTGTTGTTGCTGTTGTTGTTGTAGTAGCTATGCTTGACTTGATGGCTAAATCCATATTTTTCTTGACACCTTGAATTCGTTGGAATTCAGTCATCAAGGTAGCATAACTTGGCCTCTCAGCCACTGCTGCTTTTGATTTCACTGCTTCTGCTGCTTCTTGTGACTGACTACTCTCCCCCTTTTTGACATCAGAATCTAAGGGTTTAAAGGAAGTAGTAGCCAGTGTTGGAATCACCTTTTCTAGCAGCGTTGTAAAATGTTAAAGAGTGTGATCGAGTTTATCTTGTTTCTGCATAATGGACTGGACATTGGCCTCCAATGCTTGAAGTCGCCTTTCGGTGGATAATTGATCTTTTAATCTTGACTCTATTGAATTCAGCATCCGCCAGGGAAGGTGTCCTTCATAGCATCTTCGGATCTTTTCTATCTCCAGCTCCATTTTCTTTTCAATATGCTGTAGTGCAGCCTTGAGACCCGTGATCATGAAGTGCTGGAACTTTGTATGTTTCTTGTCAATTTTGATCACGTCCTCACAGACTGCATTTGACCCCAGATTGGTCAAAAAGTCTTGCCTTAGCTGGGCAGCTGCATCATCCAATGAATTTGTAAAGCTTGCATCTAGCCAAGCATCTACATTTTCATCTTCAATCTCTATAGGCTCAGGATCATCTGCTAGCCTTGTCTTCAATGCTGAAATTTGATCTTGATGTTGTTGTAGACCATAGAGCAATTCAAACTCAGCATTGGACATTTCTGCTAAAGCTTGTAATGTTGCATCCCCTGGCTGTGAACTTCCTCCAATTTCCTCTGTTAGAGTAATTTCTGGTGAAGCAGAGGAAATTAGAGCTTCTTCGGTGGTGGAGGTCCCAGCATGTTTGAAAAATTCACCTGATGAGAATTTATTTTTCTTTTTTTTATTTTCTTCAAGGATCTCATCCTTGCTCACTCCCTCACCTTTTGCCTGGAGTTGGACATCCAGCTTCTCTATCTCTCCTTTTTCCAAGCGATCCATAGCTTGACTCTCATAAATGTGTATATCCTCTCCTTTTTCCAGGTCAGGAGCCTGACTCTCACTATTTATTCTCACATCCTCACTCATTTGGGTATTTTCACTATGTCCTATAGAAATGAGGGTTAAAGGAGAATTATTTGAGACTGCATGGAGAGGGGGTTCCCTTTGCATTTATGTGGTTAGGGATCACTCCATGGAATGTATAGGAGAACTGACTGCACTTGTACTTTGAAAAAGTGGTTCTTGTGTGTCAGTCTCTTTTAGTATTGGCTCCTCTTGGAAAAAATCAAAAGGATTTGAACTATCAAGTTCTAAAGAATCAAGAATGGGAGAAGAGATAGGAGAATGTACAGTTTGGAGTGTTGGCTGCTCATCAAGAACAAAAATTTGAGGAGCATCAATTTGAGTAGACTCAGTGTGTGTACTCTTTGTGTCATTCTTTCTTTTACTTCTTTTCTCTCTTTGGGCTTGCCCCTTTGTATGTACAAGGGATTGTGCAGACTCTGTACGTGGTGTTCCTGGTTGGGAACTTTCTTCAATATTAGCATCCTTTTGGGAGGATGTTAACAGAGTACTGTGTTTCCTTTTAACCTCCAAAGCCTTTTGGGAGGCAAAGGATTGTTTTTGGCTCAAAGTAATCACTCACTTTCTTTTCTGAGTAGCCAACTCAACTTCCTTTTCTCCCTTAGCCTCACTGTCACCCTCTATTATTTTTCTTTTTATGGGTAATTGTTTGTTCTGTGTGAGTAATTGTAGAATGGGGGTTGAATACAATTACAAACTTTTCTTCAAAACTAAAATGTTATGAATAATTTAATTTCCAAGAATAGTTATAAAACTTTACTGAAATGATACAACAATAGAAACAGTAAAGCAAAATTGCAAGATATAAATTGTAATCAACAATAAAGAATGATATTGTCAATTGAATTGAATCTTTGCAATTTCTTCTGTTTAAAAAAAAACAGCTTCTCAAATTGTAATAACTTGCTTCTTTTTCTATAAAACTAATTACAGCTGCTAACTTTCTATATATGTGGAAGTGTTGTTTTGAGAGATATGTGATCTGAGATAAGATGTATTCTTTTTGTTAAACTCAGAGTTCTCAGCTTTCTCAGATATTTTACCTCAGCTGCTCTATGTCTACTTATAGACACAGCTTCCATATACTCCAAGCTTCTATTCTGAGCTTTTTACCAAAATATCTCTGTAGTTTCTTGGTACTTGTAGCTCTGTCACACAACTTTCTTCATTATACAGCCTCCCTTGGATGCCAGTCTGTTTATGTGACTTTTCTGGTGTATATTCACTACATCAACTTCCATATTTCTTCTTGGAGTTCCCAAGATAAGATATCAACAGAAAATAACGTATCTTTGTGGGCTTCTCTAGACATAATTAGTCCAGCTTCAATGAACTTCTTGCTTCAAGTTGTTATAAGTTGTCTCTGCAGTATTTCAACTTGTTGTTTTGCAGGTTTCATGCTTGCGGCTTTGCAGGTTTCATACTTGCAACTTGATGTGTGTGTGTGTGTGTATAACTTATTTCCTTGAAGCTTTCTTGGTAGCCAATCTCTCCTTATTGGACAAACATCCTTATCTTTATTTCCACCGTCTTTAGTCATGTGTCATCCCTTATGTCAGTGGACATTTATTCTCTGATGGATAGTCTCTGATTGCTTCAACATTAGTCTCTGATGAACAAACACTTAGTCTCTGATAGACCAAAAACTTAGTCTCTGACAGTTCAAAAAACATAATCTCTGACAGTTCAAAAACTTAGTCTCTGATAGTTCAAAAACTTAGTCTCCGATAGCCAAAAAACATAGTCTCTGACAGACAAAAAACTTAGTCTCCGACAACCAAAAAACTTAGTCTCCGACAGCTAAAATCTTAGTCTTCGATAGACAAAAACTTAGTCTCTGACAGACAAAAAACTTAGTCTCCGACAGGCAAAAAGCTTAGTCTCCGATAGACAAAAACTTAGTCTTTGATAGGCTAATTTTGCTTGATCAACTTTGACATTTGTTGAACTGTCCAAGTGCATTCATTGTAGTCTCTGATGCTTTCCTGCAGTTTCTTGATAGTAAATTCTCATAGTGCATTACTGCAGGTACTTGTACATTTACAAAATTTATCAATTCTAAGTGTTATACATCATCATCAAATGCTATAATTCCTAACAATCTCCCCTTATTTATGTTTATCAATGATAAGCATAAATCAAGGTTTGATGATGATGTCAAAACACCAACCTTATAACTCCATAACTTAGAATTGAATTAAAACAAGTAAAAACATAAATGTACAAAAACACAATCAATGATGGTTTTTTTTCAGTTCTTCAAAGCCCAACCATTATTCTGTTAGCCTTTTTAACAATTCTACCCCTGTCTTCATCAGAATTACTTTGTTTCCCCTGCCTTGATTATTCTCCCGTTCGCCCCCTTTTTGACATCAGCATCTTAATGTTTGGAAGGTAGGAATCATCAGTAGAGGTTGACTAGAAGGAAGAAATTGTTTAAGCTTTGTTTTGAAGATCATTGATTATGAAGTGTTGGAGCTTCATATTGTACTTTCTTTTATCAATGCTTCAAAAACATTTAGTGAGTACAGCTGCACATGATCCATGTGTGATCAAATATTCTGATACTAAGTGTGCTGCTTTCAACATTCAAAAATATTATGTTGTTTGCATCCAACCAAACAATCACAAATTCTTTTCTCAATATCCTCTGATTTTTTATCAGAATGGAGATCAGAGAATACATGAGCTGCAGAGGTAGTGAGTGAAACAATTTCTCTCTATTCTTTTCTTCAAGGATCTCATCCTTGCTCACACCCTTTCCTTTTGCCTGACTTGTATAAGTCAACCTCTCACACTTGTCTAAAAAATTCTTTAATTTCTTTTTCCTCACCTTTTTCCAGACACAAGATCTGACTCTCATTTTGAATTCTCTCAGGCTCACTAAATATAAAATCTTCCTGTTGTGAGTGACCTGGAGTGGTGTAGAAAATATAGTAAGAAAGTGTTTTACATCAGTGGATGTTGGATAAAGAATTATTGTAGTATCCACTAATGATTTGAGAGTTGCTCTTTGTTTCAGCTTCAAAAAATTGCCTTCTTTGATAATTAAAATATCAAAGAATCTGAAACCAATGGAATTAAGAAATTTCCATTGCTTCTTAAGAAATATGAAGAAGAATGAATAAGGGTAGAATTTTGAATAATGGATGCTCCTCTTGAATAGAGAAAAGAGAAACATCAATGTGACACCTTGTATGTGCATTAAGTGACAGGTTGATCATTGATCAGATCTTGTTTCTTCTTCTTCTTTTGAGAGGTATTTATAGATGTGATCATTGTAGACTTAAATACCTGTGTCCTTGGAGGTGGACTATTTTCAATAGATACAGCCTTTTGAGAGGTTGCACCTAGAAATGTATTTTTTCCTTTCAGAACTTAATATCCTTTTGAGCGTATATTAAGCAGTCTCCAAGGGTTCTCATTGTTCCTTATTTCTTCCTCATAACTTTCTCTAAATGCTCACCCTCCCCCTCAACTAATGCTGGTAGTGATTGTTTTGATTTTACAACCTTTATCTTTTGAGAGATAGAGGAGGTGACTTTTGATATAGACTTGTGTTTAGAGGGTTTTGCTACTTGGGTAGAAGACGTTGGTTCATTACTAACATCCTTCATTGTAGCAGAATTAGAAGAAATAAAGAATAATATAGTAGAGAGTTAAGACAATACCTGAAACAGCTATGACAAGATCCTTAAAAAGATGAAGAATATTAAACATAGGGTATCCTGCATAAAATATTAGTTTCTCTACTATATATATATATAATCAGTAGTTAATTATCTATTAACAATTAAAGGATAATTAGCCACTGCTGCAATATCATCAGGTAATAATTATCCTTTTAAAAGAATAATTATTGACTAATGCTTTTTAGTGTTATTATCTTTATGAACAATTAATTTTGTCAAAAGATAATTACAACTACTTCAATCAGCTGTTAATTAGTCTCTGGTAACTAAGTCATCAGAAAATAATTAACTATTGCTGCAATTATCAGACTTGCACAAAATTTTCAAAGAATCTTATTCACCAAAATTGAGCATACCTAACTCACTTACCAACCTGTTAAAGGTGGCTTCATCCAATGGTTTGGTGAATATGTCTGCAAGCTGCTTCTCAGTTGGAACAAAATGAAGTTCCACTGTACCATTTATCACATGTTCTCTGATGAAGTGGTATCTGATGTCTATATGCTTTGTTCTAGAGTGTTGCAAAGGATTCTCTGTAATGGAAATGGCACTTGTGTTGTCACAATAAATAGGAATATGATTGTATACCATACCATAGTCCATCAGTTGATTTTTCATCCATAAGATTTGAGCACAGTAACTCCCAGCAGTAATGTATTCTACTTCAGCTATTGAGGTTGACACATAATGTTGTTTCTTGCTAAACCATGATACTAGTTTGCTTCCAAGAAATTGACAGCTTCCTGTTGTGCTTTTCCTGTCTAATTTGCAACCTGCATAATCTGTATCTGAATAGCCTATTAGATCAAATCCAGAATCTCTAGGATACCAAATTCCAAGATTTGGAGTACCCTTGAGATATCTGAATATTCTTTTAACTGCAATTAGAAGAGATTCTCTAGGATCTGATTGGAATCTTGCACATAAACAAGTTGAAAACATTATATCAGGTCTACTTGCAGTGAGATATAAAAGAGAGCCTATCATGCCTCTATAACTTGAAACATCAACCTTTTTACCAATTGAGTCTTTGTCAAGTTTAGTGGTTGTTGCCATGGGAGTTTTAGAAATTGCAACATCTTGTAAATTAAATTTCTTTAAAATGTCTTTTAAATATTTTGTTTGACTGATGAAAATTCCATCACTGGTTTGTTTAACCTGTAAACCTAAAAAGAAAGTTAATTCTCCCATCATGCTCATCTCATATCTACTTTGCATGAGTTTAGAAAACTTAGAACATAAGCTCTCATTTGTAGAACCAAGTATAATATCATCAACATAGACTTGAACAAGTATAATGTGATCAGCATGTTTTCTGTAAAATAAAGTTTTATCTATGATACCTCTAGAAAATTTATTATCAATTAAAAACTGAGATAGAGTATCATACCATGCTCTTGGTGCTTGTTTAAGTCCGTAGAGTGCTTTGTCTAAACTGTAGACATGATTGAGAAACTTCTGATCTTCAAAGCTAAGAGGTTGCTGGACATACACCTCTTCTTGTATTTTCCCATTCAAAAAAGCACTCTTTACATCTATCTGGTACACTTTAAAATTTGCATGAACAACATAGGCAAGAAATATTCTGATGGCTTCCAATCTAGCTACTGGTGCAAAGGTTTTATCATAGTCAATTCTTTCTTCTTGTGAATAACCTTATGCAACCAGTCTGGCCTTATTTCTTGTCACTGTACCAGCTTCATCTAGCTTGTTTATGAAGATCCATTTAGTACCAATGATTGATTTATTTTTTGGTTTTGGTACTAGTCTCCAGACTTTGTTTCTTTCAAACTGATTGAGTTCCTCTTGCATAGCAATTACCCAATCAGCATCTTGTAATGCCTCCTCAACCTTCTTAGGCTCAATCTTTGATAAAAAGTTGAGGTATAGGCATTCATTTTGAGTGGCACTTCTTGTTGACACACCTTTAGTTGGATCTCCTATGATTTGATCCCTAGGATGATCTCTTGTCCCTTTTATTTGTGGAGGAAAACTTCTTGAAGAAGAAGCTTCTTGATTATAGTTTCCTTCATGATGTTCAGTGCTCTCAGCTTGATTGAAAACTCCCCCTAAATTAGTGCTCAGATCAGGGTTTTAAGTTTTCTCCTGATGATGCATTCCCTGATGAAGCTTCTAGATGACTTGAATTGTCATCAGGGATTACTAGATTTTCCATTGATTTGCACACATCAGCTTCATCATCTGATGAGTCAATTTCAACATTTGTTGACTCATATTCATTTTCAAACCTTAGTTTGTCATGGCTTCCTTCTGCATTATCATTCATTCCTTCAACCTTTTTATCATTAAAGGCTATATGAACTGATTCCATAACAATGTGGAGTCTAAGGTTGTAAACTCTATATGCTTTGCTTGTTAAAGAATACCCTAGGAAAATTGCCTCATCAGCTTTGGCATCAAATTTTTCTAAGTTTTCTCCATGACTTTTGAGAACAAAGCATCTGCAACCAAACACATGAAGAAACTTAAGTGTGGGTTTTCTACCTGTCATGAGCTCATAAGGAGTCTTTTGATGAGCTTTTACAATAATTGATCTGTTCTGAGTGAAGCAAGTAGTAGAGATAGCTTCAGCCCAGAAGTAGGTAGGTAACTTAGCTTCTTCAAGCATGGTTCTTGCAGCTTCAATCAAGGTCCTATTTTTCCTTTCAACAACTCCATTTTGTTGAGGAGTTCTAGGAGCTGAAAAGGTATGTGAAATGCCTTTTTCCACACAAAACATTTCCACTATTGAATTCTTGAATTCAGTCCCATTATCACTTCTTAAGGCCTTGACTTTCTCTCCAGCTTCAAGTTCTATTCTTTTAATGTGATCAATGATCATCTGGGGAGCTTCATCCTTGGTATGTAGATACTTAACCCATGAGTATCTTGAGTATTCATCAACAATTACAAATGCATACCTTTTTCTGGATATTGACATCACATTAACAGGACCAAATAAATCCATGTGAATTAGATGAATTGATCTTGTTATTGTTAATGCTTCTTTACTTTTGAAGGAAATTTTCTTTTGTTTTCCCTTCTGACAAGATCCACAAAGACCATCTTGAAAAAATTCAAGTTGTGGCATTCCTGTCACCAATCCTTTTCTCACGAGACTATTGATAGTCTTGAAGTTTAGGTGAGACAACTTCTTGTGCCATAGCCAACTTTCATCTGCTGATGCTTTGCTGTAAAAGCATGTGTATAGTCTTTCATTTGTTGAGCAGAATTCAGTTATGTATACATTGTCTTTTTTGACTCCAGACAATGTAACATCTCCAGTTTTTCTGTTGCTTATAAGGCATTGTTCATCCTTAAAGACAACTTGATAGCCTTTGTCACAAACTGACTAATACTGAGTAGATTGTGCATTAGACCATCAACCAGAGCTATATTTTCAATGATGACATTTCCATGAACTACTTTGCCATATCCCATAATGTATCCAATGATGTCATCTCCAAAGGACACTTTAGGGCCAGCTTTTTCCTCAAACTGTGAGAGCAAGGACTTATTTCCAGTCATGTGTCTTGAACAACCACTATCCAAGTACCACAACTGCTGCTTCTTCTTGCCCTGCACACATATGTAAACTAGTTAGATCTTTTAGGAACTCAAGCCTGCTTGGGTTTAGATTTAACAGTTTTAATCAAAGGTTTACACTTAGTCATTGGTTGTGTATTCTTTTTCTTTTCTTTCCTCTTTTTAGGAGGTGAAAGATCCACCTTGGTCCTAGGTGGTTTATGGACAACCTTTGACATTTGAGGAGATTTTCTCCTTGTGTTATTATAAACATTAGGCATTGAGGGATGAGCATAATAACAATTTCCACAAGCATTGCAAGCATATAATGGATGTTTAAAGTCACCACAATTATAACATGGCATATATTAAGGTGATGCAATGTATAGACAAGGAGCTGCAATTGAAACAGAAGGAGCATGCATGTTATTAGTATTTTTTGTGCATTTAAAAGCAAGATGGTTGGAGTTCCCACACTTGGTGCATGTCTGCCTAGGTGCATTAGGCATTCTTGCATAATTACTGTATTTATTAATACCTAATTTGCCATTCCTGTTTCTCTTAGGCTCAGATATTGGACTGCTTTTTAGCTTTTCTTTTAATTGATTGTTAGAAAGCAAACCAACATTTTTAGTAGCCTTTTTCTCTAGCCTAGGTTCCAAAGTTTTCTTTACAGAAGTCTAATTTTTACCTTTAGAATTCTCACCTTTTTCAATCTCAGTAGGTTTAACAAATTTGATTGGTTTTAATTTTCCTACCGATTTAGGCTCTAAGCTAGCTTCTGTTTCTTTATCAGTGGTAATGGGTTGTTCACCAACTGATACAACAATGGGCACATCTGAGTATCTTAATCTAGCCTTTTGATTTGGATTTTGTGAGTTTAAAAGATCCTGCACTTTGTGTGAGGATTGTTTCCATTGTTTTATTTTATCTTGTTCAACCTTGAGTTTTTCAACTAGATACGCTTCTCTTTTCAAGGCATTGTCAAGATGTCTCTTAGCATTAAGAGCTTCTATTTTGGCCTCTTCTAGAATTAACAAATCAAATTCTAGTAAAATATTTAGAAATAATATTATTGGTCTCAGTAATCCTATTGTTTTCTTTTGTAAGGGATCTTAAACTAGCATGCAAGTCATAAATCTCTTTGGCCATTTCTTGAATGATGGCATCACATTCAACTTTAGAAATTGAAGAAATATTGAAGTTATGTACCTTAGATGGTGATGAGTTTTGTGATTCAGCTTCTCCTTCAGAATTTCTTGAAGATTTAGCCATTAAAGCCAAATTTACAAACTCTTCCTCATCATCAGATTCATCTGAATCTACCCAGTCCTTGCCTTCAGCTATGAATGCCTTTCCCTTTTTCTTGAGAAGGTCAAAGTACTTCTTTTTGTAATCTACTTGATCATCCTTGAAGTCTTTCTTTTTCTCAGTGCTGGGCTTCTTGCATTCACTGGCAAAGTGACCAAACTCATTGCAGTTATAACACCTGATTTTAGATTTGTCAATCAAAGTTGATTGACTTGGCTTGACAAAAGTAGATGTTGATGTTGATGAGGTTTTCCTGGACTTCCTCCCTCTTTGAAATCTCAGGTTTTTGAATCTTCTAGCAATGTAAGCCAAGCTTTCATCAATTTCATCTAGCTCCTCAGGTGTGTAGCTTCTAACTTCATTTTCTTCAGACTCACTCTCTTCTTCTTTCTCATCATTGGAATCTTCTTTCTTAATGGAAACCTTCATGTGTCCACTAAGCTTCTTTTTCTTTGGCTTTACAATCAAAGCAACAGATTTATCTTTGGAGTGTTGCTTATTCCATTGTTGGATTTCCAACTCATAGGTCTTCAAATTTCCATATATCTCATCTAGTGTTAGAAGACCTAGATTTTTGTTGGCTTCTCTGATTGTAGTAGTCTTTGGATCCCAATGTCTGGGAAGAGCCCTTAGAAATCTGTGATTCACTTGAAGCACAAAATACTCCTGGCCATAGGTAGATAAATCATTAATTAATTGGATGAATCTCTCATATAGATCATCAAGAGATTCACCATCCTTGGCAGTAAACAACTCATATTGTTGAATCAGCAGGAGTTGCTTATTCAGCTTGATTTGGTCATTTCCTTCACATAGGACAGTGAGCTTGTCCCAAACCTCCTTTGATGTTTTGCACTTCATAACTTTGTATAGTATGCTGTTATCAAGTGATGTGATAAGGATATCTTTGACCTTTTTATCCTTGGCAGCCTCTTCCTTTTCTGATTGAGCATATTCTTTTGGAGTTTTTGCTTCATACTTGTCAGGTGCAGTAACTCCATCAGAGGTGCTGCCAGGTACAAACTTCTTTATTTCTGGAGGACTTTTTTCAATAATCTCCAAGTATTGGTCATCTTTTGCATCAAGATAACTCAAGATCCTTTCTTTCCAGAATGAGTATTCACCCTTTCTAAGTTGTGGAACTCTGGTGTTGTCCTTTGAATTACTCATGATCTCTAGATTGAATTAATCTAGAACAGCTTTGATACCAATTGTTTCTCCCATGTGAGTAATTGTAGAAGGGGGGTTGAATACAATTACAAACTTTTCTTCAAAACTAAACTGTTATGAACAATTTAATTTCCAAGAATAGTTATAAAACTTTACAGAAATGATACAACAATAGAAACAGTAAAGCAAAATTGCACGATATAAATTGTAATCAACAATAAAGAATGATATTGTCAATTGAATTGAATCTTTACAATTTCTTCTGTTTAAAAAAAAACAACTTCTCAAGTTGTAATAACTTGCTTCTTTTTCTATAAAACTAATTACAACTGCTAACTCTCTATATATGTGGAAGTGTTGTTCTGAGAGATATGTGATCTGATATAAGATGTATTCTTTTTGTTAAACTCAGAGTTCTCAGCTTTCTCAGATATCTTACCTCAGCTACTCTATGTCTATTTATAGACACAACTTCCATATACTCCAAGCTTCTATTCTGAGCTTTTTACCAAAATATCTCTGTAGTTTCTTGGTACTTGTAGCTCTGTCACACAACTTTCTTCATTATACGGCCTTCCTTGGATGCCAGCCTGTTTATGTGACTTTTCTGGTGTATATTCATTTCACCAGCTTCCATATTTCTTCTTGGAGTTCCCAAGATAAGATATCAGCAAAAAATAACTTATCTTTGTGGGCTTCTCTAGACATAATTAGTCCAGCTTCAATGAACTTCTTGCTTCAAGTTGTTATAAGTTGTCTCTACAGTATTTCAACTTGTTGTTTTGCAGGTTTCATGCTTGCGGCTTTGCAGGTTTCATACTTGCAACTTGATGTGTGTGTGTGTGTATAACTTATTTCCTTGAAGCTTCCTTGGTAGCCAATCTCTCCTTATTGGACAACCATCCTTAGCTTTATTTACATCGTCTTTAGTCATATGTCATCCCTTATGTCAGTGGAAATTTATTCTGTGATGGATAGTCGCTGGTTGCTTCAACATTAGTCTCTGATGAACAAACACTTAGTCTCTGATAGACCAAAAACTTAGTCTCTGACAATTCAAAAAACTTAGTCTCCGACAGTTCAAAAACTTAGTCTCTAACAGTTCAAAAACTTAGTCTCTGATAGCCAAAAAACTTAGTCTCTGACAGACAAAAAACTTAGTCTCCGACAGCCAAAATCTCAGTCTCCGATAGACAAAAACTTAGTTTCTGACAGACGAAAAACTTAGTCTCCGACAGGCAAATAGCTTAGTCTCCGATAGACAAAAATTTAGTCTCCGATAGGCCTATTTTGCTCAAGATTCTCAAAATATGAAGAAGTGTAAAGGTTGGGAAACCTATCAATGAGAGCTTGTCTCATGATAGGAGGAAAAGAAAGGGGAACCTTTACCTTTGCTGCCCTTTTCTTCACATCTGCAATTATTCTTTTACTCTGCATAATAGATGGCACAATTTGCATACTAGTAATATCTAGGTTATGAATTAGATAATTGGCAATCATTATCAAAAACCTAGCATAGTATATTTTATTTTTATCACTAGTTTTAAATTTAGCAATCATGTTATGCAGAATAAGCAGCCCTATATTTATGTGCCTATCATGCAGTACACTATATGCAATTTGTTGTGTGAGTGTAGTGATGGCATCATAACCACTGCATTTTGAAGTGAATGTTCTAGTGAAAATATCAAAAAATAGAGATCACTCCTGCCTAAGGTGAGGTCTAGATATAGTTCATACAGATGCAATTTATGTATCATAGTGCAGAGAACAAAACATATCTAGAATTTCCTCATCAGAGGTAGTAGGGTCATATGCATCATGAACAGGTAAAAGCAAAGCATTATTGACTACGACATGGTCAATAGCATATGTAATATTATCATAAGTAAAGTTTACCACAGGAGAGTCACCACTCTCATCTTGGATGGTAGTTGTTAGAGTTAATTGATGATGATTATATTTAGAGAATAAATTGTGGATCTGTAAATACTTAAGATACTTTATAAACCTTAATATCAGCACAAGTTTTGCATCCACTAATGATAACATTATTCATTAGGGGATGATCAAGCACTTCACAAGACAAGTCGTAAAAAGGATCATCTAAAGGACTTGACAAAGTGAAGAGGAATGTCTGTTGTTACTCTAAAAAGATTGAAGTATTCTGCACATCAGATGTTCCAAACAAAGCTTTAATGATTAAGTATCATCAGGGGAACCCATCAGTGGATGACTGAGGCAGACCAACCCATCAGGTGAACGCGTCAGGGTATGGCAGTGGCTGGCCAAACTCATCAGGGGGAATGCGTCAGGGCATGGACAAGGCATGTCACCTGTCAGGGTAAAACTTCAAGGTATCACAGTGTCAGGTTAACCCATCAGGGGAAATCTCAACACTGCATCAGTGGAAGCCGTCAGTGTATGTCTTAAGTCATAACATTAGTGGATCAAAAAAGCACTGAGTAATACTCAAGTGAAGGTTGAAGCCCTGATCTAGTCTTTATCAAGACTTGTTATCAGGGGATCCAGAAGCACTGATCAAGTTCATCAGGGCTTGTCGTCAGTGGATGGTTATGACAGCATGCACCCGTCATCAGGACTTGCACTCAAATCAACGAAGCTTGTTATAGAAGCAAGAGATATTAACTAGAAAGATATTTCTTGAAGTTTGTTTTGGTCCAATGAGAACTCTCGAACATTAAATGCACGCAGATAAGGGGAAGAAAAAGAAGCAACTAAAGTAGCAGCAGTTTGACACATAGTTTCAAAAAGACAACGATGTGACATATATGCGGCAAAGTTGAAAAGAGTAGCATGTCTTAGCACGTGATTTCAACCATTGATCTTCTATATATGCAAAGGAGTTCTCATTACATACAGAGAGAGATCAATCCAACAAATCAACAAACATAGAAGCACACAAATCACTAGAGCCGCTTTGTAATGTATCTTGAGAGAAATATTTCAAAGAAAGATTAGAAGCTAGTGAGTGTGAATTAGAAGCTATAATTTTATTACAGATTTTGTAGCTGTTTAATCACATTTGTGATTATACAGATTTCCAAAAACATCAAGTTTTAATACAACTATTTTAACTTGAATCTGTGTGTTCATATTTTATAGTTTTTCTGTTCATTGAAGCTGTTTCCAATCAGTGCCATCTAAAGTTTAAAAAGAGCAAAAAGTTTGAAGTGTTTGCATTCATCCCACCCCCCCCTTCTACAAACACTTGAGCTTATATTGCTCTAACAATTGGTATCAGAGCCTCTTAGCAGATTATACTCGCTAACAACGATCAACATGGGCCAACAAAGCTGGAAACAGTAAAGTCCCCGTGTTGGAAAGGGAAAAATACCTCTTTTGGAGACAACGCATGACAGTTCATCTTAGAGCAATCGATGATGAATATCTTCAAATCTTAGAAGAAGGCCCTCACATTCCAAAGAAGCTCATTCCTCAGGAGGTGGTCAATGGAGTCAATGTTCTGAAAAAATTAGTTCCAAAAACAACTGAAGAGATGACTCCAGAGGAAAGAAAGAAAGTGAAAAAGGATCTCAAAATCACAGGCATCCTATATAATGGCTTAGACAATGATATGCTGAATAGTATAATGAATCTTACAACGTCTAAATCTATATGGGATACCATACAAATCCTTTGTGATGGAATGAAGGAAGTGAGGGAGAATAAACTGCAGCTGTTGACACAACAGTATGAGTGGTTCATAATGAAAAATGGTGAAACACTCACTAAAATGTTCAACAGATTTAACAGGTTGGTAAATGACCTGAGATTATATGGGAAGGCCTACGCTAACAAGGATATGAACAGAAAGTTCATGAGAGCTCTTCCCATATCATGGGATCCTAAGATGACAGCCATCAGGGAATCCAAGGACTTGAATCTCCTAGACTTGGATAGGCTTTATGGCACCCTAAAGACATATGAACTTGAGGTTCAACAAAGATTTTAAATGTCAGGGGATGCTAGGAAGCTTAAATCTGTAGCCCTGATGGCTGCCAAGAAGGAGAAAGAAGAAGCAAGACCCAGTGTCTTGATGAAGCAGCAGTCAGGGGATGCTGAACTTGAAGGGGACAACGAAGCTAACTCCAAGGAAGATGAATACACTCCTGAAGAGTTAGAGGAGTTGGATGAAACCATGGCCTTTCTTGCAAAAAGGTTTTCCAAGCTAAAATTCCAAAAGCCTGTGGGATCCAAAAGATTTTCAGCAAGGAAGCCTAGTAGCACTAAAAACTTTATTGACAAATCGAGAATAAAGTGCTACAAGTGCAATGAGATGGGCTACTTCGCAAATAAGTGCCAAAAGGCCACAAAAGAAGGTGAATCCAGAGTCAAAGAAGCTGAAATGGATTACAAAAAGAAATACTTTGACCTTCTTAATGTAAATAAGAAGGGAAAATCATATATTGCAGAGGGAAAGGACTGGGCTGACTCAGATGAAAAAGATGCTGAAGAATATGTCAACCAAGCCCTGATAGCCTCATCCACTGACAGTAGTAGCTCACAAGTAAGTCTTGAAATTTCCTCTAACATGTCTAAAAATGATTGTGTTAAAACTGTTAAGGAAATGGCTTGTGAGATAAAGGATCTCTATGACACCCTGAGGAGTGCAGTAGTTGAAACTGAAAGAGTGCAGAAAATAAATGAACATTTGACTACAAGAAACACTCATTTAGAATAAGAACTTTCCAAACTTGAAAGTCTTGAAAAAGAACTCTCAAGGACAAAAAAACTTCTTGACTGTGCTATCAAAAGAGAGGAATGGACCTCAAATCTTCTAAGTCAAGAAAGGGAAATCATAAAGAGATGGAATGAGTCTGGCAAGAAACTAGAGGATCAATTAAAAAGTCAAAAATCTGATCCCAAATCTGGTTTAGGCTATGAAGAGACTCTTGTGTAGCAACCTCCCATTGAGGTTGAAATTGCAGCTAGCTTTGGAAAAAGGCCAATACAATCTATCAAGTTTGTAAAGGCTGCAACAAAGTTAGAAAAAAGGAATGTTTTCCCGAGGAGTGAAGCTTCCACAAGTGGTGGGAGTGGCAAGAAAACTATTCTTGCCAAAGCACTCAAACCTCCTGTCAGAAGAGAACCAGACTGTGCATCAGTAGATACACAGTCATCATGGGGAAAAAGTGTATCAGACCGTCGTAGCCTTTCAAGGGAAAAAGGTCTGTCAGGGGATATTAAAAAGAATAGGAATGGTAAGCTAGGTGTTAATAAGGATAGCAATTACACTTCCATTCATGAAGCCCCTAGGAAAGTGTGCTGAAATTGTGGTAACAATAATCATCTATCCTTTCAATGTAAAGAGAAACCACAAATTTTGACTAGCACAATTTTATATGCTGATGATTTACCAACTGCTAAAGCTTGCTCCTCTAAGGGTAAAGGCAAGATAACTGTTGAGAAATCAAAAACATATATTGAAGCTCTTAAAAAGGAGAAAGTTTTAAATTTGCCAAAACCTAAAGTCACTCATAAAGAAAAGGCTGTTTTACCTACCACTGTGACTAACCTAGAGGACCTAAAACCAATTGGGTACCAAAAACAAATTAAATATTTTTTTTTGTGCAGGAAAAAGTAAAAAGCAGTCAAATCTGGTTTCTAGACAGTGGCTGCTTAAGGCACATGACAGGAAACAAAGCCCTGCTCATAGAATTTCAAGAGAAGGATGGTCCAGTGATCTCATTTGGTGATAACAACAAAGGACTGACTCTTGGCTATGGCAAAGCAACAAATGGGAATGTCTCATTTGAAAATGTAGCACTATTTGATGGGCTTAAGCACAATTTATTAAGCATAAGTCAACTATGTGACAAAAGTTACATCATTTCCTTTAAAGGGGATCAGTGCTTGATCTCAAATGAGGATGATGGGAAGCTGGTTTTATCAGGGATAAGGAAAGGAGATCTCTATATTGCTGATTTCAATTCAGTAAGTGGATAATCATGCTTCTACAGCAAGGCAACCCCTGATAAGAGCAAATTGTGGCATAAGAAGCTCTCTCACTTAAACTTCAAAGCTATAAATGATTTGGTGAAGAGAGAGTTGGTAACTGGACTACCTCAAATGGAATTCATCCAAGAAGGATTATGTCTAGCTTGTCAACAAGGGAAGCAAAGGGAAACATCCTTTGTTAGTAAGGAAGCCACAATGATTAAAGATCCAATTCAATTGCTACATATGGATCTCTTTGGTCCTGTCAATATTATGTCAGTGTCAAAGAAAAGATTTGCAATGGTTATTGTGGATGACTACACCAGATATACTTGGGTTAAGTTTCAAAATTCTAAATCAAAAGTACCTCAACAAATCATTGACTATATCAAGAAAGTGAAAACTGAATCAGGGTCAGTGGTTAGAATTTTGAGGACAGACAATGGAACTGAATTCAAAAATGCAGTTGTTGATGGATTTTGTGTGGAGAAAGGCATTAATCATACATTCTCTGCTCCAAGGACCCCTCAACAGAATGGTGTAATGGAAAGGAAGAATAGAACCCTGATAGAAACTGTTAGATCAATGCTAGCCGAGGCAAAGATTCCTACCTATTTTTGGGCTGTGGCAATTTCTACTGCATGCTTCACTCAAAATAGGTCATTAATCAACAAGGCTCATAACAAGACACCATATGAGCTAATGACATAAAGGAAGCCAAACATCAAGTTCCTACATGGTTTTGGATGCAAATGTTTTATACTAAGGAACTTTGGTGAGAACTTAGGAAAATTTGATCCAAAGGCTGATGAAGCAATTTTCCTAGGTTACTCCCTCACATCTAAGGCCTACAAGGTTTACAACAAGAGACTTCAGGTGGTGATGGAGTCTATAAATGTAGCTTTTGATGATCAAGAGATTTCTGGACTTGAAGACTCTGGTTTTCATGAAGAGCTCAGATTTGAAAATGAAGATAAGTCTGATTATCAAGAGATTGAAGCTGATAAGTGCAAACAAATGGAGAACTTATCCATTCCTGATGTCAATCCAAACACTATAGAAGCCCCTTCAACAGATAGAGTCAATTTCCTGGTCAACGGATCAGGGGATACTCCATCAGGGGATCATCCATCAGGGCATGCACCATCAGGGGATAACTTGAACCTTGATTTAAGCACTAATTCAGGGGGAGGGTTTTCAGAAGCTGGGAGCACAGATTTAGGGGGAGGAGATGATAATCAACCAACCTCATCAAGATACATCTCCAATCTCAAATGGTCTAGAAGTCACACAACAGATTTAATTATTGGTGACCCAAACAAGAAAGTGCAGACCAGAAAAGCAATATCTAATGAATGCCTATATGCTTGCTTTCTTTCACAAGTAGAGCCAAAGAAATTTAAAGAAGCCATCCAAGATGCAGATTGAAAAATGGCTATGCAAGAAGAGCTAAATCAATTTGAAAGAAATCTAGTATGGAAGTTGGTGCCTAAACCCAAAGATAGAATCATAATAGGTACCAAATGGGTATTTAGAAACAAGATGGATGAAGCTGGCATTGTTATTAGAAACAAAACAAGACTGGTTGCAAAGGGTTATCTTCAAGAGGAAGGGATTGACTTTGATGAAACTTTTGCACTAGTAGCCAGACTTGAGGCTATAAGAATTTTCTTAGCCTATGCAACACATTCAAACTTTAAAGTTTATCAAATGAATGTGAAAAGTGTTTTTCTCAATGGGAAATTAGAACAGGAGGTGTATGTCCAACAACCTCTAGGGTTGAATTTTCAAAATTCCCAAATCATGTCTACAAACTAAAAAAGGCACTTTATGGATAGAAGCAAGCTCCTAGAGCTTGGTATGACACTGTCAAAGTTTTTGGTGGAAAACAAATTCACAAGAGGTATCATTGACAAAACATTGTTCTTTAAACAACACCAAGGTCATCTTATTTTGGTTCAAATTTATGTTGATGATATTATCTTTGGATCCACTAACACTAGACTATGTGAAAAGTTCTCCAAACTCATACAAAGCAAGTATGAAATGAGCTTGATGGGTGAGTTATCATATTTCTTGGGATTGCAAGTCAAACAAGTCACTGATGGAATTTACATTCATCAGACAAAAGTAGCAAAGACACCAATGGCCACTGCAACCAAGATTGACCCTGATAAGAATGGAAAGAAAGTTGATTTAAAGACTTATAGGGGAATGATTGATCTTTGCTGTATCTAACAGTAAGCAGGCCTGATATAATGTTTGCAACATGTCTTTGTGCAAGATATCAAGCTGACTCAAGGGAATCTCATCTTATTGCAGTGAAAAGGATCTTGAGATATATCAAGGGCACTACAGAGTTGGGACTTTGGTATCCAAAGGAGTCTGGATTTGAATTGATAGGATATTCTGATGCTGATTTTGGAGGATGCAGAATTGACATAAAAAGTACAACAAGAAGCTGTCAGTTTCTAGAAGGAAGGCATGTATCTTGGTTCAACAAAAAGTAGCACTCAATTTCAACATCAACTGCTGAAGCTAAATATATTGCAGCTGGAAGTTGCTATGCACAAATACTATGGATGAAAAATCAGTTAATGGATTATGGCCTGAACTTAAACAATATTCCAATCAGGTGTGACAATACTAGTGCCATTGCCATTGCTGAAAATCCTGTGCAATATTCCAGAACCAAACATATAGAAATCAGATATCATTTCATCAGGGAACATGTTATGAATGGAATCATTGAACTACAGTTTGTGCCATCGCACCAACAGCTGGCAAACATATTCACCAAAGCTCTTGATGAAGCCACGTTTTTCAAACTTGTGGGAGAGTTGGGAATGGTGAACTATGCGTCAGGGTCAAGGTCAAAATTCTATGTTGTGGTACTCCTAACTCATTTCATAAGTTCCTGATGAAATCAATTGATATATGATTATATATGTTAATACTGTAAGTATGTATATATATACTTGTATATTCTGTATTTTTGTTTGGTTGTGGTTGTTTTTGACTGATGCATCAGGGTCAGGGTCTCCGTCAAGACGCATCAAGGTCAGGGTATCTTACTCTCGCATCAGGGTTAGGGTATCTTACTCTCGCATCAGGGTCAGGGTATCTTTCTTTCAAATCAGCGTCAGGGCATCCGACTTATGTATCAGTATCAGGGTATGTATTTACAAAGAACATCAGGGTAAGGTAAAATGTTTTTAACTGCATTAGGGGATTACGCTCAGTTAAGTGATGACAACTCATCAGGATGTTCTTCTCTCATTGATAACGTGTCATCACATAACTGAAATGACTCCCTGATTGCGTGTTTTCAGGAGCAGTTTTCAAACATCAACAGGCGGGTATTTATACTCTATCTCTCCTACTTTCTAAACACCTTAACTCATTTAATCTTTCTCTGATATTTGCTCGAGTTTTCTTTCTTTCTCTTTCTCATTTTCACAGAAACCCTAGAACTTCAAACCTTCAACAACATCAATGGCACCCAGCAATGCTCAACAACTTCGAGGAAATCTGGTGGTTCCACCCACAAACTATGTGGGTTTCTTAGACATTGACGAGGTAAATGATTGCTTCAAGCCGATGATGAACTATCTACTCAAATCTGAGTATAGTCGAGCAATATTTACCAATGAAGAAATGTCGGGGGAAGCACTATCACAACTTTGGACAAGTGAGAAGTTCATGTACTCCACAACAAGGCATGGCGTGGTAAAGGGAATCTTGTTCAAAATTTCTTCTGAAAAAGGAAAAATAACCCCTTTTAGAATTAATTCTGCTCTGGGACTACCTACCCAAAATCTTGTGGAAGTACCTGGTGATGCTGAACTGCTCAACTTTTTGAGAGAACTAGGCTACAATGCTACTCCTAGCACGGTGTTGAAGTTCAAGGACCTAAAAAGGGTGGACGTGAAACGAAAGATCTCTTACCTTTTCGACACCATCACCAAGGTGTTCTCAGGTAAGTCTTTTAACTTCGAGGTAATTACCTCCTTAACTTTAAAAATAACGTATGCAATTATTAAAACTGTACATATAAATATAGGTAAATTAATTTTTGATGACCTTGTAAATAAATTAGGTAGTTTTAATTCTAGGAAATCAGAAGTTTGTTATGCTAGATTTTTGTATATGGGTATTAAGGAACAAATTACTGATTTTTCTTTTGAGAATGATATTACTATATAGACATACAAGCAAATAAAGAAATTGTTTGCAGAAATAATGAAGAAATCATACACAGCCAAACCATTTGCACGTCTACTGCATATGGCACAGGTAGTACATACTTCTTCATCCTCTACTTCTTAACCTATAAATTCTTCACCTTTATCTACTATGGTAGAGAACACAACCACTTCTTTGCCTACCCAAGTAGAACAACCAATTTCAACACAACCACTCTCTATAGCCCAACCCATAGTTTCCCAAAAGACTATTGGGATTAAAAGAAAACCCAGTGAAGTTACCACATCAACTGAGGGGGAGCAAGGAGAGAGAGTGATTGGATACAGGGGTATGAAGAAGAAGAAGGGAGCCACGAGTGTTACTCAAAAGCCTGACTAGGCAGTATCCTCTCAAAAGGATACTGCCTTTAATAAGGAATTAACCATATCTCTAACTAGTTCCTCTCAAAAGGAATTAGTTATTGAAAATAGTCCTCAACCAGGGACACAGTTGAGTGAGGCACATACACTGACCATAGACTCGGATGAAACTAACATCAGGGTCTCTGAGAGCCATTTGCAGATATCTGACACAGTGAGTGCACACACTACTCGAGATGTTGTAGTTCAGAAGCTTCTTAATAAGACCAACATGAGTCATAAGCATTCTTCTACAGCGTCTTTTGATGAATCACCTCCTCATTCAGTGATTCAGCCAACACTCCCTTCTACACCACTTCCTTCTTTCTCTATTCCTCAAATTTCTTCAGATATTATGACACAAACATTGAGTGTCATAAGATCAAATTCTCCAATTTCTCAATTCGTGGAGGAGCCAACACTCCCTGACACAGTGATTGATAGTCACCACACCTAAATGGTTGACTCTTTTTGACTTGATACAATCACTGTTAATCAGACAGGGGACATAATTTCTAATGTATATACAACAGCAATAAGTCTTTATGTTCCCCCAATTGTAAAGACTTCTTCTATAGAGACATACACTTATCCAATTGTACATATATATATTACTTCCACTCCTTCTCCTATCACTTCTGTGGAACCAGTAACTGTACATAACTTACTTGAGCTGGCCACAAAAGCTGATCTCACAGCCCATAGGAGCCCTTCTAGGACAATTTTGAGTGCGGATGAGAAAATACTTAGTGTAGAGAGGCAAAGTCAAACCTCTTAGAGGACTCTGGCAAAAGGAGAGAATGAGAGTACTGCCTTAGAAGGCAAAGAAAAAGGAGAGTATATGAGTGATGCCTTAGTAAGCACAGAAAAAGGAGAGCCTGAGAGAGATGAGGGTGAGATCCTTGTAAATAAAGAACAGAGAGAAAACACAGATACTGTAAATAATAAAAGCTCTGAAAATGATGAAGATGATGCTCCAACAGATGATTTTTCCCAGTTCATTGGAGTTAATTTGTACTTTCAGCAAAATCAAATGGTGGATACTGTACAGTTATGAAAGCAAGAGCTCGCAAGGACCACTGATCCAATCTTAATCAAAGTGTTAAAATCACAAATCATAATTGGTCAGTCTATAGATATTGAAAACAAGAAGCTCTATACACACTTACCAAGAAAATCAACAATATACAACAAGTTGTCGACTCCTTAGTGACCAGCCAGACTTTACTCCGGATGAAGAAGCAAGCTGACAATGTGGACAAAAAACTTGTTGATCTCACCACTCAACTGTCCAGCATGGAAACTCTGCAACAATCCATGGCTGACACTCTGAAGCAAGTTCTACAAGTCACATCCTGACTCTCAACTCCCACTGATGATGCTATCAAAAAGGGGGAGAAATCTACCAGGCCATCGTCAGGGGATGTTGTTGAGAAATCAACAAGTCAACCATTAGGGGATTGATTGCTCCTGTTCCTGCTCCTAAACCCAAGGACAAAGTCAAAGGCATCCTGATTGAGGAACCAAAGAAGAAATCCAACACTTAATCAGGGCCTAAGCTACTTGGAGATGTCATGAAGACAGCCCACTCTCCAACTCATGTTGAAGTTATGATTAATGGGAAAGTGGAGCTAGTCTACCCTCAGGACAAAAAGCTCGTAGAAGCTGTGCACTATATGCAGCAACTTCAAGAAGAAGAAGAGAGGGAATTGGCAAAGGAACAGGAGGAAGAAAAGGAGAAAAAGAGTCTCAGGCCCAGGACCTCCAAGAAACCTCAGCCAAGAAGATCTCAAAATCCCAAGGGTGCATCAGGGGATAAAAAACAAGATAGAACCGAAGACCCTGATGCCACCAAACCCAAGTCCTCTGAAGCCAAGGATCAAGCACCTTCTCCTGTAACCACAACATATGGTCCAGCCACCCTAGCTGAATCCCTCAAAGAAGAAAGGCGCAAAAACCTGACATTTATGTTCTCAATAAAAAGCATAAATGTCAGGTTCAACAATAAAAGGGATCAACTAATTTCAGTGCAACTAAAGAGTGGGTCACAATTCACAGTTACAATCGACTGGTTTAGGAGAATAGATGTTGAAAAATTGGGACTGATCCTAAACCTAATCTCCAAATCTTCAGCGGCCAACAGAGACTTGAGGGGGATGATCGACAAGCTAAGGAGAGCCATTAACGATGAAAAGAGCCTGCCCACAGCTTTAGAAAGACCATTAAAGCTGTTCTACAGATCCACTGATGGGCAGGAAAAGAGTATTAAAATCAAAGATGTTGATGGCCTCGATCTGGAGGAAGCGATGCATGTTCTAAGCCAAATTGCTTATCACAAAAATGAACATGTCATCCAGTTCAGAATCCTGCTGATTCAGAAAGTGCTAAAGGAGATTGAAGAAACCAAAGCTGATGATGGGAATGTTGCAGTAAGGGATATGCCACCAGTGAAGGGATTCAAAGAATATCCAAAAATGATCATAAATCGGGAGATCATTACCTTCCACTGGTCACAACTTGCTACAGCCAACATAGAAGAAATTAAATTTGTCCTTGAAGCTTTGGAATCCAGCAAAAATGTCAATATCGTCAACTTTAGAAGACTTCTTCAAAGGGAGCTAAAGTAACTGGAGGCTGGAGGGGAAGATAATAGACTCAGGCTTCCTGATCAAAACCAGAACAAAGGAGACAAGGCTTTGGAAATGACACTCAACCGATTGAATCAAGTCATCCATTGCCCTTTGTCTCAGCCAAAAGGAAAATGGGTTCTGATGTCTAAAAATGTACTTTTTTGTTGTAATAGATATAGGAAATACTTGTAAAGAAATTCTTTTATTAGGTCATACACAATTCTTTCTTGTATTTAGTATTGGTTTTGACATCATCATCAGTGCATCTAGGAATTTATGGTTATCAAAATGATAAACATAAATAGGGGGAGATTGTTAGAATTAATTGATGATGATGATGTTTAGAGAATAAATTGTGCATCTGTAAATACTTAAGGTACATTATAAACCTTAATATCAGCACAAGTTTTGCATCCACTAATGATAACATTATTCATTAGGGGATGATCAAGCACTTCACAAGACAAGTCGTAAAAAGGATCATCTAAAGGACTTGACAAAGTGAAGAAGAATGTCTATTGTTACTCTAAAATGATTGAAGTATTCCGCACATTAGATGTTCCAAACAAAGCTTCAATGATTAAGTATCACCAGGGGAACCCATCAGTGGATGACTGAGGCAGACCAACCCGTCAGGGGAACGCGTCAGGGTATGGCAGTGGCTGGCCAAATTCATCAGGGGGAACGCGTCAAGGCATGGACAAGGCATGTCACCTGTCAAGGTAAAACTTCAAGGTATGACAGTGTCAGGCTAACCCATCAGGGTAACCCGTCGGGGGGAAAGCTCAACACTGTTTCAGTGGAAGCCGTCAGTGTATGTCTTAAGTCATAACATCAGTGGATCAAAAAAGCACTGAGTAAAACTCAAGTGAAGGTTGAAGCCCTAATCCAGTCTTTATCAAGACTTATATCAGGGGATCCAGAAGCACTGATCAAGTTCATCAGGGCTTGTCGTTATTGGATGGTTATGACAGCATGCACCCTTCATCAGGACTTGCAATCAAATCAACGAAGCTTGTTATAAAAGCAAGAGATATTAACTGGAAAGATATTTCTTGAAGTTTGTTTTGGTCCAATGAGAACTCTCGAACATTAAATGCACGCAGATCAGGGGAAGAAAAAGAAGCAACTAAAGTAGCAGCAGTCTAACACAAAGTCTCAAAAAGACAACGATGTGACATATATACGGCAAAGTTGAAAAGAGTAGCACGTCTTAGCACGTGATTTCAACCACTGATCTTCTATATATGCAAAGGAGTTCTCATTACATACAGAGAGAGATCAATCCAACAGATCAACAAACATAGAAGCACACAAATCACTAGAGCAGCTTTGTAATGTATCTTGAGAGAAATATTTCAAAGAAAGATTAGAAGCTAGTGAGTGTGAATTAGAAGCTGTAATTTTATTACAGATTTTGTAGCTGTTTAATCACATTTGTGATTATACAGATTTCCAAAAAAACATCAAGTTTTAATACAACTATTTCAACTTGAATATGTGTGTTCATATTTTATAGTTTTTCTGTTCATTGTAGCTGTTTCCAATCAGTGTCATCTAAAGTTTAAAAAGAGCAAAAAGTTTGAAGTGTTTGCATTCATCCCCCACCCCCTCTACAAACACTTAAGCTTATATTGCTCTAACAGTAGTAGTGGACCACATGGCTATGATGACTTCAGCAGCCTGAGCGGGAGCTTCATAGATGGCATAGGTCAGCGTTGATGTTTGTAGAAAATCTACAACAGGGTGAAACTGTGCTTCAAACTCGTTCTTGTCTATGACCCCAGCATGGTTAGTCTTGATGAAGTCGAAGTCGCCAAACTTGAAGCACACTGTCTTAGATGTCATTGATGATATCTGTGAAAAGCTTTAAAAAAATTCTTTGCAAAAGGTTAAATCGTACAGATATGAGAGAGAGAGAGAGAGAGAGTTCTTTGAGTGAATGAAATTGCAATTGTGTTTGAACTGTGTTTGAATACAGTATTAGAAACGTTTGCAATTCCAAAGATAGTGAACGGTTTTCGATCGTGGGTATGAGTAACTACTGATTTACCCCTTTATCAGAGATTGCCCTAGTCTCTGTTGTGTTCACTTATCAGAGACTAATGTTGACTAGTCTCCGATAGATTATTTTTAACTAGTCAGAGACTAATTAAAAACAACTATCGGGGACTAATTTTAACTAGTCTCTGATAGGTTATTTTTAAATAGTTAGAGACTAATTAAAAACAATTATCGATGACTAATTTTAATTAGTCTCTGATAGATTATTTTTAAATAGTCAGAGACAAATTTAAAACAACTAAAAATAAAAATAGATTATTTTTAAATGGCCAGAGACTAATTAAAAACAACTATCGGAGACTAATTTTAACTAGTCTCCGATAGGTTATTTTTAAATAGTCAGAGACTAATTAAAAACAACTATCGGTGACTAATTTTAACTAGTCTCCGATAGGTTATTTTTCACTAGTCAGAGACTAATTAAAAACAACTATCAGAGACTAATTTTAGTCTCTCACTCAAATTTCTTCAGAGACTAAATTAAACTAGTCTCTGCTTCATTTTTATTTCATTAGTTCTCCAATAATCAATTCAATGATTATTAGCTTCAAAGATTCTGTTTGTTCATAACAGCTACATTCCAGAATTTAAGTTCTAGCTTCTAAAATTTTGTCCACAAGAATAGCTGCAATCTAGAAATTAAATTCTAGCTTCTAACAGTTTTACAAACTTGCTTTTAAAAACTTTACTCAATTTTTAGAAGCATAATTCAACATACCTAATTCATAGACTAACCTAGTAAATGTAGGTTCATCTAAAGGCTTTGTGAATATGTCAACAAGTTGTTATCTGTTGTAACCCAGTGAAATTCAATGTTTTCTTCACTAACATGTTCTCAAATGAAGTGATATCTTATATCTCTATGTTTTGTTCTTGAATGTTGTACTGGATTTTCAGTTATGGCTATAGCACTTGTGTTATCACAATAAATAGAAATTTTTGATAATGCCATACCATAGTCTAGGAGTTGATTTTTGATCCACAAGATTTGAGAACAACAACTCCCAGCTGCAATGTATTTAGCTTCAACCGTTGAGGTTGACACTGAATTTTGTTTCTTGCTAAACCAAGAAACAAGTCTGCCTCCAAGAAATTGGCAGCTTCCACTTGTGCTTTTTCTGTCAAGCTTACATCCTGCATAGTCAGTATTTGAATAGCCAATTAGTTTAATATCAAATTCTTTAGGATACCATAACCTAAGATTTGGAGTACCTTTTAGATATCTGAGTATTCTTTTAACAGCCACTAAATGTGACTCTTTTGGATCAGCTTGAAATCTTGCACACAAACATGTGGAAAACATTATATCAGGTCTACTTGCAATTAGATATAAAAGTGAGCCTATCATGCCCTTATAGCTAGTGATATCAACTTTCCTTTCCTTTGTATCCTTATCTAGCTTAGTGGCAGTAGCCATGGGTGTTTTTGCAGATGTACAATCAACCAAATCATATTTTCTTAGTAAGTCCTTAATGTATTTGGACTGACTAATGAAAATTCCATCAGTTGATTGTTTTATTTGTAATCCTAAGAAAAATGTCAATTCACTCATCATACTCATTTCATATCTAGACTGCATTAATTTTGAAAATCTTTCACATAATTTTTCATTTGTAGAACCGAATATGATGTCATCCACATATATTTGCACAAGTATTAAATCAGAACCTTGTTTTCTATAAAAAAAAGTGTTTTATCTATGATACCTCTAACAAATTTATTTTCAAGTAAAAACTGAGAGAGAGTATTGTTTTAAGTCATAAAGTGTTTTATCTAACCTGTAGACATGGTTTGGAAACTTGGGATCTACAAAACCTGGTGGTTGTTCAACATAGATCTCTTCTTCCAATTTTCCATTCAAGAAAGCACTCTTGACATCCATCTGGTACACCTTGAAGTTTTTATAGGCTGCATAGGCCAAGAAAATCCTTATTGCTTCAAGTCTTGCAACTGGTGCAAAGGTTTCTTCATAGTCAATCCTTTCTTCTTGAGAATAACTTTTTGCTACCAGCTTTGCCTTATTCCTTGTGATTGTACCAACTTCATCCAATTTATTTCTGAAGACCCATTTGGCACCAATTATTGATCTATTCCTTGGTTTGGGCACCAATCTCCAGACCTTATTTCTTATGAATTGGTTCAATTCTTCCTGCATGGCTATTATCTAGTCAAGATCTTGAAGTGCTTCTTCAATTTTCTTTGGCTCAATTTTTGACAGAAAACTAAGATAAAGACATTCATTTTGTGTTGCACTTCTTGTCTTGACTCCTTCCTCTAAATCTCCAATGATTAAATCTGGTGTATGATCTTTCATCTAAGGTCTTGCAGGTGGCAGATTTAATCTTGAAGGTAAGGCTTCATATTCTAGATTGACATTGTCCAATCTAGTTGTTGGATCAGAGATTGCTCCCCCTAAGCCAGTGACTTCTTCAGTATTAGCTCCCCCTGAGCTATTTGTCTCATCTTGACTAGTCTCTGGTGTGTTAGTTGTCTCCGATTGTACATTTGTGTTACCAGTCTCTTGTGTTTTATCAGATACTAATTCTCTAGTCTCTGATGTATTATTATTAGTCCTTGGTACCTCATGTACAATCATTAACTCCTTCTCACTTATTGGAGAAAAATTGTCATCTAGGAGTAATTCTTCAGTCTCTGATGGATCCATCCATGCATCCAATTCATTTTCAAAACTGAGAGGTTCATGCAATCCTTGTCCAATCATTCCTGGAATCTTGCTATCATCAAAAACAACTTGTATGGATTCCACAATGACCTTCGTTATTAGGTTATACGCTCTATATGCCTTGCTTGATAGAGAGTAACCTAAGAAGATTGCTTCATCAGATTTGCTATCAACTTTTCCTCTTGTTTCTGATGAATCTCTCAGTACAAAGCACTTACAACCAAACACATGCAAAAACTTGAGAGTTGGTTTTCTCCCAATCATTAATTCATAGGGTGTTTTGTTGTAAGTCTTGTTAATCAAGGATCTATTCTGTGTAAAGCAAGTAGTACTAATTGCTTCTTCCCAGAAATAGGTTAGAAGCTTTGACTCTTGTAACATTGTCCTTGATGCTTTAATAAGGGTTCTATTTTTCCTCTCAACAACTCCATTTTGTTAGGGTGTTCTTGGAGCTGAGAATTGATGTGATATCCCTTTTTTCAGTGCAGAATTCATTCACTTGGGAATTTTTGAATTCTGTTCCTCTATCACTCCTTATAACCCTTACTGTTTTTCCTCACTCAGTTTCTATTTTTTTGATATAATCAATAATTAACTGAGCAGCTTCATCTTTTGAGTGAAGGTATTTGACCCAAGTATACTTTGTGTGATCATCCACTACAACCAAAGCATATATGTTTCTTAAGATTGACATCACATTCACTTGACCAAATAAGTCCATATGTAATAACTATAAAGGGTCAGTGATTGATGTTGCTGGTTTGCTCTTGAATGACACACTTCTTTGTTTTCCTTTCTGGCATAAGTCACACAAACCTTCTTGTGTAAATTCCAATTGAGGAATGCCAGCTTCTAAACATTTTCTCACCAATTTGTTAATGTTTTTGAAATTTATGTGGGAGAGCTTCTTGTGCCAAAGCCAACTTTCATCAGTAGAGGCTTTGCTATACAGGCATGTGATTTGATCAGTAAAAGCAACTAAATTTGCAGTGTACAAATTTCCTTTTCTTTTTCTTATCAATATCACATTCCCAAATTCCTTGTCACACACTTGGCATTGATCTTCTTTAAAAGTGACAAAGAATCCATTATCACATAGTTGACTCACACTTAACAGATTGTGCTTTAAGCCATCAACTAGTGATACTTCAATGAAGATGACGTCACCATGCTCAACATTTCCATAGCCCTTTGTATGACATTTGCTATCATCTCCAAATGTTACCTTAGGGCCATTCTTTTCTTCATATTGTCTAAGCAGGGTCTTGTCTCCTGTCATATGCCTTGAACATCCACTGTCCAAGAACCATCATTTTTTCTTTTTTCCCTGTACAGTAAGAATAACTAGTTAGAATTTTTTTGGGACCCAGATTTTCTTGGATCCTTTTTCACTAGTTTTAAAATCAAGACTTGACTCAGATTGAGTTGATTTTCTTTTAGAATTTTTAACTTTTATTGGACAATCATTAGTCTTGCTTCTTAAAGGTGAGAGATTGCCTAGTTTAGCATTTTCACTTTTATTGAAAAGATGGTTAGACCTTTTTATAGGTGAATTTTCTTTGATTATCTTTGTTAATGCAGTCTCTACTATAGGAACTCTATTTTTACTCTTACAATGTATAGCTATGTGGTTGGGGTTTCCACATATGTGATATGTTTTTCTAGGAGCATCAGACATTCTAGCATAATTAGTATATTTATTGATGCCTATTTTTCCATTCCTATTCCTTCTTCCACTGCTAGACTCCACTGACTTTTTATTCTTAGACTCAGTAAGATTTTCCAATTTTTTGTTTAATTGTGTTTTCGTCATAAATCTTACATTCAATATTTTGTTTTCCCTCTTTTCAACAATATTCACTGAATTTTGATAATTTTTTATTACTGTAGTGACATGTTGACTTTGAGTGTTACTAAATTTAGGTTTAATGACTGGTGAGACAAAATTAATATTTTTCATGAGAATTGGTTTGTTAGTCATGGAATTAGCAGCTTCGATTTTTTCTATTTCTGGTTTTGTTTCTATGAGCTCATCATATCCTAAACCAGATTTTTGACCAACCATTTGATTTTCTACCAAGTCATAAAGCTTTTTAGAGGATTGATTCCATTGTTTAATCTTAGCCTTTTCATTTTCAAGTTGTTTGACTAAGTAATATTCCCTCTTTTTTAAAGCATCTATCATATGATGAGCTTTATTCAATTCTGACTTGATAGTATCAAATTGTATTTGTTTCTCTTCAAGAAATCTATTTCTTTTCACGAGTTGGTCATGTGATTCTTTTACTTTGTCATGTTCAATGGTTAATGATCTAAAACTGACATGCAAATCAAATATATCTTTTTGTATGCTTTCTATACTAGATGTATCAATTAAATTAAGCACATTAAAATTATGAATTGCATCACATACCTTAGTAGAATCACTTCGTTCATCAGTTTGAACCATCAAAGCAAAGTTGACAATTTCTTCTTTAGAGTCACTGTCAATCCAATATTTACCTTCTGTAATCAAGGCCTTGCTCTTTAATTTGAATCTTTTGTCAGCAAGATCATTCCTTGATTTTCTGTTTTTGTCATCCGTAGATCTTTTTGTAGATCTAGGCTTCTTGCACTCATTGGCAAAGTGTCTTATCCCATCACAATTGAAACATCTTATTTTCTTCTTGTCGAAGGTCACAGTTTAACCTTCTTATTTTGGGATAGGCTTCCTTGATGATTTTTTTTCTTTCCTGCTAGCTCTAAATTTTTTGAATTGCTTCACCATGAATTCCTCCATGTCATCATCAGTGATTGATTCAGTTTCTTCATCAGTCGAGCTTGCAGTATCAGTGTTATCATCAAGCTCCTCATGAGACTTCTTTGTCTCAACCATCAGTGCAGCTCCTTTGTCCCTGCCATGCAGCTTCTGCCTTTGCTCTATTTCTAATTCATATGTCTTGAGATTTCCATAGAGCCTGTCCAATGTGAGAATATCCAAATCATGAGCTTCTCTTATTGTAGTTATTTTTGGATCCCAGCTTGGTGGGAGTGCCCTCATGAATTTGGTATTAACATCTTCATTGTCATATGACTTTCCAAGTATTTTTAGGTCATTGAGCAAAGCATTGAATCTATCATAAACTGATGTTATTGATTCACCAGGCTTTGCTTAAAAGAATTCATATTGTTGAGTCAACAATGACCTTTTATTCTTTCTCACTTGGTCTATCCCCTCACATAGGACTTTGATGGTGTCCCAGATCTGTTTAGATGTTGTGCAGTTGATTATGCTTGTTAACATATTCTTATCCAATCCATTGTAAAGTATGTTCATCACTTTAGCATCCTTTAACACTTGTAACTTGTCTTCATTAGTATAATCACTTTCTGCAGCAACTTCAAAGTGTTCAGGGATAATTGTTCCTTCCACAGTTTTTGGAGGAACAAATTTTCTTGGTTGATAGGGACCCTTCTCAATCCTATCAATATACTCAGGATCAGTTGCCCTCAAGTGCATATATATCTTTTGTTTCCAGATTGGATATTCCTCTCTTTTTAAAGCTGGAATTTTGGTTCCACCATCTCGACTTCCTGCATATGCCATTATGCTAGAGCTGCTTCCTTCATCATTGGCCATTTCTGGATCTTGTTAATTGAAATATATCAATTAATAGGCTTTTATTCCAATTGTTGTCCCAGTGAAACAGCCTAGAACTTGTAGAGGGGAAGGGGGGGGTTGAATACAAGTTCTTGAAATCTTTTCGAATTTCTGTTCTTCAAAGTATATTTACTTGCGAAAATTAAAGAACAAAAACAAGAACAAATTTATAAACAATTTCTTTTATTGATGAACAATTGATTATAAATTCTAACAATCACAATCTGATTGTCAGCTTCAAACTCTTGTACGCTATTTATAAATCTTTACAAACACACAACTTCTAAAACAATTCTGTAAATTTAATTACAGCTTCCAAATCTAAATCGTAATTCAGCTTCTAATCCTACTCAATGTGTATATACTAAAAACAAAACGAATAGAATATTTCTTTGGTTGTTCTCGTTCTCCTTGTTTCCTAACCAGCTTCGACTTTAATAACTCTTCAAATCTCCATATCAAAGATGACTTCTAATTCAATTAGAAGTTTGTCTTGTATCAGAGAGTAATTTTAATTTAGTCTCTGATCAAATGTTTAGTCTCCGACAACTTAAGCTTTAGTCTTCGATGACTTAATCTTAGTCTCCGATGCCTTACGCTTAGTCTCTGATGACTCAAGATTAGTCTCCGATGTTTTAAGCTATAGTCTCTGACGAACAATTTCTTTAGTCTCCGATAGACTAAACATAGTCTCTGACTTGTTGAAATCTCTAATACAATTCTGATAGTCTCTTATAATACAAAGTTTAACTTACTCTTTTACAAAAATAAATTACATGAATCAGAGAGTAAACTATCAGCTACAAAACTCTAACACTATAAACTAGCACTTTTTGTACATTTGTATATCTAAGTATTCTAATTACAATCATCATCAAATGTTATAAAACCTAACAGATGCCATGAAAACTGCTCACTTGCCCACGCCGGTGGAGTTGATAGTTGATGGGAAACTAGAGTTAGTTTATCCTCAAGAGCAAAAATTGGTCAAAGTTGATGCACTGTATGCTCAACAATTACAAAGGAAAGAGGAAATGGCAGCAGCTAGGGAAAAGGAAGTAGCTAAGAAAAAGTCAACATCAATTAAAAGAACAAGAGCTCCAAAGTTTACAGAGACTAAAAGGAGAAAAAAGGAGATTGAACAAGTTGAAAAAAGTGTCAGAATGAAGCCAGTGATGGGTGAGCCTCAGAAGGAATCTAAAATTTCTTTGGTGACTGTGTTTGAAACTCAAACATCCAAACCAATTCCAAGTAGTAAAATCTTCAAGATTGGAATTGCCAACAAGTCTGAAATCAAAGAAGACTTTAAGAAGAGTGTTGATGCCATCAATGTTGAAAAGGATGAAAATGGCAAGGAATATCTCAAATTCATTCAAAAGGATGGAGAGACTCTACATCTAAATAAACCAAGCTTAAAGATGAGGTCATTCAAAGATCTGGAGTGGCTGTTGTCTGTTGTACCTGAGAATTCTCTGCTAAATTTGGAATTCAGAAAATAGATCCAAAATGAACTTGAAGACATGGAAAACTCCTTCACTTGTTTTTGGATTACTTTATGAGATTAACTGAAGGCATAGTTTTCTTTGACTATGACAAATAGATCAACAAAGCAATCCTAGGTGAACTTAAAGGATTCATCGCCTTACTCAAAGATTTAATTGATGAAAACGAGATCAAGTTCAGGAAACTGCTAGAAAAAAGGGTTAGACAAATCAACATGAAGAGAAGAAATTAAAGAAAAGGTTGCAGCTAAAATTTTTATTTTAGAACAAGAAGCCAGACTTAAAAGATTTAAATCTGAGTCTTGGTGAAGCTGAATTTTATGATCAAAGATCTTAGTTCAGGTACATTTGTAATTAATACATTCTTTACATTTTTGTTTATGAGTAATTATTGTAATTTTCAGTTTTGACATCATCATCAACCTTGATTTATGTTTATTACTTTGATAATTATAAATAGGGGGAAACTGTTAGGTTTTATAACATTTGATTATGATTGTACTTAGAATACTTAGAAATACAAATGTACAGTTACTGTTAGTTTATAGCAATTGAGTTTTTGTAGCTGGTAGTTTACTCTCTGATTGTAGTAATATATTTTTTATAAGAGAGTAAGTTAATTTGTATTGTAAGAGACTACCAGAACTGCATTGGAGAATTCAAAAAGTCAGGGATTATGTTTACTCTATTAGGGACTAACTATCAGAGACTAAAGATTAAGCCTATCAGAGACTAAGCTAAGCCTATTGGAGACTAAGCTATGTCTGTCGAAGACTAATTTTACTCGACTAAAGATTATTGTTGAAGTCATAAGAGACTAAAGTGAAGTTTAATCTCTGATGCAGTACAAAGTTCTAATTCAACTATAAGTTGACTTCGACATAGATAAAGAAGTTGTGTTGAAGACAAAGTTGGTTAGGAAAGATAATAAAGTTGTTTTTCGTATTAAAAATTAGAGTTACTATTTAGATTGTACAAAGAATAATATTATCGAATAGGACTAGAAGTTGGATTACGATTCATATTCAGAAGCTATAATTGAATTTACAGAAATAGTAGAAGCTATATGTTTTCATAGATTTGTATATATATACAGTACATAAAGTTGAAGTTGACAGTCGATTTGTGATTTTTAGAATTTGTAATCAATTGTTAATCAATAAAAGTAATTTTTTATAAATTTATCTTGTTCTTTATATTCCACAAGTTACATTACTTTAAAGAACAAAAATTCGAAAAGATTTAAAGAACTTGTATTCAACCCCCTTTCTACAAGTTCTAGGTTGTCTTATTGGGACAACAGAATTGGTTAGCAAGATATGTCTTGGGGTCGAGGCCAGCTTTCGTAGCATCTTTTATGAGCAGGGCTTTGATGAGTTCTTCAAATTTTTGTTTAATTCTCCTTTTAAGTAGGAACTTCATCATCGCTATTGTCCAAATTACTGCTGCTAAAAGTTATAAGTTTTTTTTTCCTTGCCCTTCCCCTTAACAGCAATGTGCTTTCTTTTAGATGGGTGCACAATTTCTCTAATTACAATAAGAAGTAGCACAAGTATCCTTGCTACTACAAGTTTTGTAACTGAAGTCTTTACTGATGTAGTGGTCTTTGTTGCTTTAGAGGGCTTTGCTAATTGATAGAAAAATTCTTCCTCTGTAATAGGTTCTGGCTTGATCAGGTCAGCAAGCTTTATATTTGTGTGTTGCTGCTCTCCAGTGATCTCCACATCATTAGCATCTTCCTTCACTTCTAGAGCCGTGAGATTACCAACTGTGTCAGCAAGCTCCAATATTTCAATGGTGCTGATCACTTCAGCAAGAGTGGCAACATCAAGAGTGAAGGGTATTTCAGTTGTGGTTTCCTCCCATATGGGAATTGTTTAAACTGCAGCAATAATGACCTCGGTTACAACATCAATTTCTTTGAAAAGTTCATC
Source organism: Centella asiatica (assembly GCA_014636745.2). Lineage (NCBI taxonomy): Eukaryota > Viridiplantae > Streptophyta > Magnoliopsida > Apiales > Apiaceae > Centella > Centella asiatica. Next base: position 25,575,223 of record CM025785.1, on the reverse strand, counting down.
AGACGAACTTTTCACTAGAGTGCTAGCAGCACTTCTGGAGACTTCTTAGTAGGTTGATAGCTCTCGATCTCTTCAAATAGTTCATCATTCTCTTCAGCAGCTTTCTTATCATTAGGTATTGCAGTGATGAGGACTGCAATAGGAATTTCCTATTGGTCTTCTTCTTCCTCCTCATCATCAGTAGGAGGCTCGATGTTTGACCCTCTTTTAGGAATAGCCTCAGCAATCTTGTCTTCATCGTATAGTTCTATAAAGAAATCATATATTTCTCTTTCTTTTAGAATTAGAGTAGCTGAGTCAAAATTCTTATTAAAAATAACAGACTTCTTCTTTTTGGGTCGTGGTACTTGAGCAGCAGCACGCCTTTTTCTGGTGGTTCTTGGTTTGTCCTTTGCGGCAACAACAAACTTCACTTCAGCAGTAGGCTGTCCATCAGCAGGTTGTTCAACTTCCTCCTTACCTTTAGTAACCTCCTTAGCATAATCTGCTACTTTCTTGGATCTTCTTTCAGTAGCAGTCATTGCTAAGGCAACATGGTTCCTTTTGTAATTTTGAAGAAAGGAAGGCTTGATAATTTTACTCTTGGGAAGTTTCTTTGGCCTAGTTCCTATTGGAAAGTTGTCCCCAAGAATTCCTTTTACCAGCAGAGAAAAAGTTCGCCTAAGCCTGATTTTGGTTTTCTTGTAGTTGGAGAAAAATTTTTTTAGCCCTTTAAAGAAGATTTGGGCCCAGTTTATCTCTTGCTCAGACTTCAGCAAGGCCACTAAAGAGATGACCTTAACAGTTGCCTCATTCTGTGATGTGAATTTTCATAGTAGGGTTTTATGCAAAATGTCCATAGGGAAATCCTATTTTCTAGAAAGGCCTTTCTTTTCTTGTTGCCATGGTTCTTCACATAACCAAATTCCTCGAGTACAACAAGGATTAATGTAGCTGGAATCAGCAATCCCTGACTTGTCATCTAGAGCGTATCCCTGATGCTTGCTGATGTAATAGAGACCTGTTGTCCATTTACTTCACCTTTGATGTTGTTGTGATCTATTCTCACACTTTGGCAGAGTTCCCTGATTACCTCTTTGTATATCTAGCAATCAGCAGTGATGACATGTAGGATCTTGTTGTTCCTCAGCAACCTTATAATATCACTTATCTTTGCATCGAATTGGTTATCAACAAAGGAATCCAAGTGAATTATTGACTCAAACTCAAATTTATTTAGCTAGTTTATCATTTTGCTGAAACATATCAGAGAAAGTGGTGGTTTAAGACAGAGTTTTGATGGATTCTTCAAAAATTCTTAGAAAGAGAACTTTTGAAAGAGAGAGTTGAGAGAGTTTTGGGTAAAGGTAAAAATAAAATAAAAATGAGAAGGGTGAATGAGTTTATGTAAGAGGTGAAGAGAAGTTGAAAAAGTTAAGTTGTTACTGATATGAGAAGTGGAGGAGTTAATGGGAGAGGAATATGTGGTAGTGGTGATAATTTATTATTGACATTACAGTAGTCATTATTTAATAATGGGGCAAAGTTGCATTTAATTAGGAGAGAGAAAATAAGCGGATAAAGTCATGATGGCTATTTTTATTGCTATAAAAGTAGAGATGATGTCATTTTTTGATGAGTTAGAAAAGTGGATAACTGAACTAAATGGTTAAGGTTATCATGAACATCAGCACGATGTAGTCATAGGTCTTTGTTGGGATCTTGGTTTCTCACGTATTGATAGGATTCAGCTGGAGTTGACACTTGTCTTGCTTATCAACAACAAACAATTATCCTTACTGAACTTTAGTTGTGGTGAACCTTCCTTGGGAATGGGAGACTTGAGCAAGAATTGTGAATGTTTCAGCAACGACAGCATCCTTGCTTTGTTGGATTTTGTACTCTTTTGGATTCTAAAATTTCAGCTTCGTTGGACGGTCTCCCGTTTTTGACAATTTTTTAGCGGCGTTGATGTAGATTGAGACAATAGAAGAAATATCCGCCAAACAAATATCTGCTGAGCAAAATTATCCTCCGGTAAGATATCCACCGATAAGGAGAGTTATCCTCCGATGATAGCTTTGATGAATGCTGCTTAGTTGATGTCAACAGGATCTTTTCCTCCACCTGAGCAAGGAGTTCATTTTGCTAAAGATAAATGTCTTTTCTAAGAGATTTGTTAGTTCAACAAAATATTAGTTTAAATTTAGAATGCCTAATTTACTTATTAGTGTATTAAATCTCGAATCATCAAGAGGTTTGGTGAAAATATCAGCTAATTGATTTTCAATAGGAATGCAATGTATTTCTATAATACCTTGTTGAACATGATCTCTAATGAAATGATTTCTTATATCTTTATGTTTAGTTCTAGAGTGTAAAACATGATTATAAACAATGACAACAAAATTAATATTATCACAAAATATATGAATAGATTTGAAATCAAACTCATAGTCAGCAAGTTGATTCTTTATCCATAAGATTTGTGCACAACAACTTCCTGCTAATATATATTATGCGTCACCAGTGGAAGTTGATATTGAATTTTACTTCTTGCTGAACCATGATACAAGTCTTTCTCCTAGAAATTGGCATGCTCCACTGGTGTTTTTTCGATCAATTTTACATCTAGCAAAGTCACCATCCGAGTATCCAGCAAGATCAAAGTTCGATTCTTTTGGATACCAAATTACTAAGTTTGGTGTGCCTTTTAGATACTTGGAAATTTTTTTTACTAATGCTAAATGTGATGTTTGTCCCGTGTGAGTAATTGTAGAAGGGGGGTTGAATACAATTACAAACTTTTCTTCAAAACTAAATTGTTATGAACAATTTAATTTCCAAAAATAGTCATAAAACTTTACTGAAATGATAAAACAATAGAAACAGTAAAGCAAAATTGCAAGATATAAATAGTAATCAACAATAAAGAATGATATTGTCAATTAAATTGAATCTTTACAATTTCTTCTGTTTAAAAAAAAACAGCTTCTCAAGTTGTAATAATTTGCTTCTTTTTCTGTAAAACTAATTACAGCTACTAACTCTCTATATGTATGGAAGTGTTGTTCTGAGAGATATGTGATATGAGATGAAATATATGCTTGTTTTTATCAGTTGTTTCTCAGTTCTCAGATATATTCTCCTCAGCTTCTCTATGTCTATTTATAGACACAGCTTCCATATACTCCAAGCTTCTATTTTGAGTTGTTTACCAAAAATATCTCTGTAGTTTCTTGGTACTTGCAGCTCCGTCACACAACTTTCTTCATTATACAGCCTCTCTTGGATGTCAGCCTGTTTATGTGACTTTTCTGGTGTATATTCACTGCACCAGCTTCCATTTTTCTTCTTGGAGTTCCCAAGATAAGATATCAGCAGTATATATCTTTATCTTTGTGGGCTTCTCTGGACATAATTAGTCCAGCTTCAATGAACTTCTCGCTTCAAATTCTTATAAGTTGTTTCTACTGTATTTCAACTTGCTGTTTTGTAGGTTTCATCCTTACGGCTTTGCAGGTTTCATACTTGCAACTTGATGTGTGTGTGTGTGTATAACTTATTTCCTTGAAGCTTCCTTGGTAGCCAATCTCTCCTTATTGGACAACCATCCTTATCTTTATTTCCACCGTCTTTAGTCATATGTCATCCCTTATGTCATATGGAAATTTATTCTCTGATGGATAGTCTCTGATGAACAAACACTTAGTCTCTGATAGACCAAAACTTAGTCTCTGATAGACAAAAACTTAGTCTCTGATAGACAAAAACTTAGTCTCTGACAGACAAAAACTTAGTCTCCGCCAGTTTAAAAACTTAGTCTCTGACAGTTCAAAAACTTAGTCTCCGACAGTTCAAAAACTTAGTCTCCGACAGTTCAAAAACTTAGTCTCTGATAGGCTCTTAGTCTCCGATAGACAAAAGCTTAGTCTCCGATAGGCTAATTTTGCTTAATCAACATTGTCATTTATTGAACTCTCCAAGTGCATTCATTGTAGTCTCTGATGCTTTCCTGTAGTTTTTTGATAGTAAATTCTCATAGTGCATTACTGCAGGTACTTGTACATTTACAAAATTTAACAATTCTAAGTGTTATACATCATCATCAAATGCTATAATTCCTAACATGTGATTCTTTAGCGTTAGCTTGAAAATAAGCACATATACATGTAGCAAAATTTATATCTAGTCTACTAGCAGTTAAATACAGTAAGGATCCAATCATAGCTTTATAACTTGTTACATCTACAGATTTACCTTGCTTATCATTGTCTAAGTTTGTTGCTGATGACATAGAAGTCTTCATAGGACTTGTGGTCTCCATTCTATATTTCTTAAGCAGGTTTTTTGTATAATTTGATTGACTTATAAATATGTCATCCCTTTTTTGTTTAACTTGAAGTACTAGGAAGAAATTTAACTATCTCATCTTGGTCATCTCGAACTTGTTCTGCATAAGCTTAGCAAATCTTGCACAAAGATTTTCATCAACAAAACCAAATATAATATCATTTACATATATTTGTACAAGTAATGTTTTATCTTTATGTTTCCTAATAAAGATAGTTGTGTCCACTTTACCTTTACTGAAACCTTCATTAATTAAAAAGGAAGATAGAGTGTTGTACCATGCACGAGGTTCTTGCTTAAGTCCATATAGAGCTTTTTCAAGCTTATATACATAGTTTGGATACGAGTGATTAGCAAAACCTAGGGGTTGCTCGACTTAGATTTCCTCTTGCAATTGTCCATTTAGAAAGTCACTATTGACATCCATTTGAAAGACTTTGAAGTCTTAATAAGCAACATAAACAAGAAATATTCTTATGGCTTCAAGTCTTGCTATTGGAGCAAAGGTTTCGTTGTAGTCAATCATTTCTTCTTGTGAGTAGCCTTTAGCCACAAGTTTTGCTTTGTTCCTGGTGATGATTCCATCTTCGTCCATCTTGTTTCTGAATACCCACTTGGTGCCTATTACTATATGGTTTTTTGGCTTAGGAATTAAGTTCCAAAGTTTGTTTCTGCTGAATTGATTTAACTCTTCTTGCATAGCAATGATCCAATCATCATATGTAAAGGCTTCCTCAATTTTCTTGGGTTCCATCTGAGATAGGAAACTTAAAAAATTACTTTTGTTTTGAGCAGATCATTTTTTCCTTACTGAACTTGTTGGATTTCTTTCCTTTCCATAATTCATATGTAGTCTTGCTTAGAGTTGGATGGATAAGTGAACGATTTTGAGTGTAACAGGCAGTGTTGATAACTTCTGGCCAAAAATATTCGAGGAGTTTAGCATCAGCAAGCAATATTTTTTCATGCTTCTTTCAAGGTTTGATTTTTTCTTTCTACCATTTCATTTTACTGTCGAATACTTGGAGTAGAAAAATTGTGAGAAATCCCATGCTTATCACTGAATTCATGGAGCCTCTAAAGTCGAACTCTTTTCCATGGTCACTTCTAACTAACTTGATTTTGAGATACTTCTCATTTTGTACTTGTCTGCTAAATTTCTCAAATTCTTCTAGTGCGTCCTTATTGTGAGCAAGAAATAATGGTCATGTATATCTTGTGCGATCATTCACGATTGTGAATCTATATTTCATTCCACCAAGACTAGTTGATATTGGGCCAAATAAATCAAGATGTAATAGTTGGAGGGGCATATAGTTTGATTTTTCAAGTTTGCTTAAAAAAAATTCTTTTGTTTGCTTACCAAATTGGCAAGCTCTACATGGTTTTTCATTTTCAAAAGAGAACTTCGGTAACCCTTTTACCAATCTTTACCAGTGAGTTTTGAAATTCTTCTAAAGTTTAAATGGGAGAGTCTCTTATGTCATAACCACTAGCATCTACTGAAACTTTAGTAAGAAACATGTTGTTTGAGCAGGATTTAGCTTAGCCAAATCTACTGCATAAACATTACCATTCCTTGAACTAGAAGGCTTCAAAAAGTTTGTTTGAAGATCTCTCACTTGACATTGATTGTCTAAGAAGGTGACCTTCTATCCTTTGTCACACAAGTGGCTTATATTAAGCAAGTTGTGCTTGAGTCCTTCCACATAAGCAACCTTGTTGAAGCAGACCACTTCATTTCCTACTAAACCTTATCCCTTAGTTTTTTCACAGCTATTATCACCCAAATGACTAAAAGTCCATCTTTTTCTTTAAAGTTAGTGATCAAGGCTTTGTCACTAATCATATGACTTGAACATCTACTGTCGAAGTACCAAATTTGGTCCTTAATCACGACCTACAAAATATAAGTAGAGTCATTTTGGTAGCCATCAAGACTTGGGTCTAGAGAGGTTAGTACCCTTAGGGACCCATACTTTTCTCATTTTTGGTCTTTGAGACCCAATAGTATATTAAGGATCTAAAAGACAAAGAAAAACAGTGTGACCAATCATATGGCAGCAATAGCATCACAAATGTAGCAAGTTGCTTTGTGTATGTTGCTTGAAATTTGCTCCTAACCAAACCATTGCTAAATTCAAAGTTCCTTGCATTGTTGTAACGATGAGCAAGGGGAACATGACTCTTGCTAAACTTTCCACCTTTGGTATGTTTAGTAAAGCCACGTTCCTGCTAATTATGGTTACGATCAATAGGGAATTTGTGCTTTAGCAATGTAATATTTATGTTACTCTTGGTTTTAACAGGAGGTTCACGCTCTACTGAATGAATAGAGATTGTTCTGCTGATAGATTTAACTTCACTTTTTCCACCTCCTTCAACAAGAACTTCGCAAGTTCTAGATCTAATTTCTCCTTGATCCAACCAGCTTCTTTGGCTTTTCACCAAAGCAAAAGCATTTGAGGATGACTTTTCCAAGTAGAGATTGTGGAAGTAAATTCCTCAACTTGGGATGTTAACTTAGACTCTCTCTCCCTTGAAAGTCTCTAAGATGCTGTAAAAGCAAACCCCTCTCATCATTAGCAACTCTAAACTCCAAGTTCTCTGCTTGCACCTTTTCAAACGTAAGCAGGATTTTAGAGTTCTTGCTCCTTAGTTGAGAAGACTCTGCTGAAACACTTCTCAGCAATCTCCTATAACGATGCCATTGAGATGTAACATCCTTGAGCAAGGAGTGCCACTCAACTTCAGTGATGTCAAGAGAGTTGAAATCGAATACCTTAATGAGATTTACTTCTTTGCTCACTTCAGAGTCCTTAGCCATTAAGCAGAGGCTTGCTATTTTCGTTCCAGATTCTTCTAATTCACTATCACTATCACTCTAAGCTTTTTCAGCAATGAGTTTCTTGTCTTTTTTAAAGTTGTTGAAGCTCTTTTGTTGATACTTCTTCTTGTATTACTCTTTTCCTTTACTCTTGTCTTAAGCAGGATATTTCTTTTCTTCTTTTTATGTGCTTCGGCAATCAGCAACATAATGTCCTGGTTTCTTGCAGTTGTAGCAAAGATCTTTTGATGCATCTCTCTTGTTGTTGCTTCCGTTTCTTCTAAAGTTTCCACAATCTTTTCTCAAGAATCTTCTAAACTTTCTTACTAGCATAGCCATATCTCTGTCACTATCAGTAGATTTTGAGTCTAAGTCTGCTACTTTCTTAGATTCAGTAGCCTTTAAGTCCATTCCTTTATCTTTTCTTCTAGGCTCCAAGGTAGCGTCTCTTTGAGCTATTTCCATTTTATGGGTGAGCAAGTTCCCATATAATTGCTAAAGTCAATAGTATGTAGATTCCTCAATTACTTTACAACAGTGGTCTTTGGATCCCACTGTCTTGGTAAAGATCTTATGAATTTGAGATTTATCTCTTTTGTATCATAGGTTTTTCTGAGAGCTTGTAGATTGTTGAGCAGGACAGTGAATCTTTCATACATGGCAGTAAGGTTTTCTCCTTGCTGCATAGTGAACATTTCTTCTTCAAGTTCCATGAAAAGAATGTTCATCGCCTTCTTGTACTAACTTCTTTTCTTCGTCAGTTCACTCCTTTCTTGGTTTTGGTATTAACTTGTTTGGTTTAGTAGTATCAATTTTCTCTAGTTTATAGGGCCCGAACTTTATTGCTTCAAATAGATCCTCATCGATTGCATTCATGTACACTTGTATTCTCAATTTTCAATTAGCAAATATATCTCTGGTGCACATGGGGAGTTTGACACCAAAATCACTTCTTAAATCCATAACTTTGGATCCTCTCAAGCCGTAAAGCTTGGTAAAGAGTGTTAAGCTCTAATACCACTTGTTAGGTCCCAAAGGAAAAATACTAGAAGGAGAGTTGAATAGTGTTTTCCAAAATTTAAAAGTTTGCTTATAAAAATAGCAATTTATAACACTTCTTATTTATGAAAAGCTCTTACTTATATTTTTGAAAAGAGTTAGCAGCAAAATTTAAGCAATTCATCCCTTAGTAAAACCATAATAGTTTGAAGTGGCAGTAATAGTAAAGTCTTTGCTAAATATATTAGCAAGTACTAAGCAAAGCGAAGGTAAAGGGACAAGAAGAATAAATAAAGAGCAATAAAGAAAAAAGAGCAAAGAGATTTTTATAGTGGCCCGGACTAGCATACTGCACTCTCTTCTCATTTACTTGAGAAGGAATTCACTAATATTTCTCTGACACAAAGAACACATAGTTCTTACTTACAGTAGGTCACTGAGACCTTGTGTTAGAACAAAATAAGCTAACGTGTTTGTAAAAGAGGGCTTGAATACAAACAACATAACTTTTTCGCTCTATAAAACTTAATAAGCACAAATTGGAATAGCTGCAAAATTCAGAAAAACCTCACTAAAATTAAAATGAACACACAAAGATTTAAGTTAAAATAGTTGTATTATAACTTGGGTTTTTCTAGGAATCTGTATAACCACAAAGTGATTAGACAGCTACAATTCTGTAAGTGATTACAATTTTTTGTTTCACACACAAGCAACGATTTCTCTCTGAATATTTTTCTCAATAACTATTATAAAGTTTCTATCTAATGTGTGTTGATGATTGAGATGTTTCTAAGTGTTTTTAATATCTTGTATATTTCTCTCTCGCATCGATAGCATGTAACAACCCTTCTATATATAAGATAACAGAGATAAAGCTCATGTGCTTGTCATGTTTCTTTTTCAACGTAGCCGCAGTATCTCCTGTCATTGTCATTTTGGAAATACACTTGTCAGACTGCTATTAGCTATTGTTTCTTCTATTTTAGTCCCTTTTCTCTATGTGTTTCTAGTGTAAAAGCTGTTATTGGACCACCATATTTCAAGAAATATCTTCCTAGTTATACCATTTGCTTCTTTGCTAAGTATCAGTGCATATCTTTTAAGCCATGATGTTAACTTGATCAGTACTTCACTAACCACTGATGTTAATTCTTGATGTAGAATGAGATTAGTACTTCTTGATCCCCTGATATTAAGACCCAATGCTATCCACTGATGTAGTGTTAAGGCTATCCTCTAATGGTATCGCTTGACAGGTAAGCTATCCCCTGATGGTGTCCCTTGCCAGTCAAGTTATCCACTGATGGTGTCCACTGACAGTCAAACTATCCCCTGATGGTATCCCTTGACAATCAAGCTATCTACTGATGGTGTCCCCTGACAGTCAAGTTATCCCCTGATGGTATTTGTGACAGTCAAGCTATTCTCTGATTCTTTTTTATACACTAACATATTTGATCATTGATACTTTGTTGGCTTTTTCATGGATGTCTGATGTGCGGAAAACTTGAACATTAAGTACAACCAAACATACATTGACACTAACAAGTCTTTTGGAATATCCACTGATGACTTGTCTAGTGCAGCTAAGGTTATCCCCTAATTGACTTAAATGTCGATCAGTCGATGTTTGTTTGTGCAAATATACTAAGTCTTATAACATATCTTTAGTATTTACAAATGCACAGTTATTAAATAATCCTTATATCATTATCAACATCATTATACCTAACACCTTGCTTAGTCACACAAACAAAATATAGAAGAATTAAACTAGTGTTTGTTGTCTTTAAGTAGCTAGCTCCTTGTTAAGTAGATAAGACAACACTTGTTTAAGCTCTTGAAGTATTTTTTTCTGAAGTATTTGGAATGTCAGATGTCAGAGTATTTCTTGGTAGTTCACTTATCATGAATGAAATTTATGACTTTATTTATACTACTCCAAAAATCGATCCGTTGGGAATTTGAAATAGATCTGTTAGAAGTTTTACTGTTTTGACAAAGACTTGTACCTTTACTGTTGTTTTTTCCTTAGTCAATAAAGTAGTCGTTATTTTGTCTACTAATGGTTTTTGAAAGACCTTCTAGAAGTTTGACTAAGTAATGCAAGTTTTTTTGACAATCTTCTTGGATGTTAGCGATATACCTTATTGTTTAAGACCTTACTTATTTCCATTTTATGTAAGTTTATCCTTAGAATTTTCTTCTTAACTTCAGCATCCTTTCTGATCGATGAGTAGAGTCTCCACTTGTGATCAAAATCTTTATTTAATTAAAACTATTTATATCCATCTAACAAGTTGGATACTCTTCTAAGTCCTTTTATATCGATTAAACAATGACTATATTACTATAAATTCTTATAGAAGTAAATCCAATTATTCTTTATAAACATGGGTGCATTAATAAATTATTTTAAGCAAGACATTTTTATAAGCTGCTGAATTTTTTTAAGTAAGATTATAAAGTTTGAAAAATCCTATTCAACCACTCTTCTAATATTTTTACATTTAGGACCTAACAATTTATATATATTAATATTATATGTTATAATATATTAAAATATGATTTATAATATATTATATATAATGATATTTTAATATTATATTGTAATTATTTTATATATAGTTGATGTATAATAACATATTATCTATTAATAGAGAATTAAAAAATTAAAAATTTAACAAATATAAATAATAAATGTTTAAATATTATTATTTTATTATGTTATATTATATGTTAAAGAATCTGATATAGATGAGAAATAAAAAAGAATTTAAATATATATAAAAAATTATATTTAATTTTATAAAATAAAAATTCTATTAAAAAAAACTGGTGTGAATGACTCACAACAGATTTATGTGCAAATACTAACAAGAGATTTAGTTATTTGCACATGAATGGCCTTCTTTTTAACCGATAACTTCACTAACTTAATGCATTTATTTCCGGAGGTCATGAATTCTCCCAACTTCCAAGAGATAGTCCCAAAATTGTTAAGGGCGTGTTAGGGAGTTATTTATACTTTTTAGATTATAATTATTTTTATTATATACTTAGATTATAAGTTGATATAGAAACTAAACCTATTTGACACAAAAAAATTCTTTTAGAATTTTAATCAACTTATAAGGAACTATCGAACAGAATCAAATTTATTATTGAACTTGTATATACACATAAATAAATTTAGAAGAGAAATTTATAAATTAATTAAAATTTGATATATGGACAAATTTTTTTTTCTTACTTAATCAATGAAATCAATTAACTTATTTCCTTTTATGTACTTTTGTGAATTTCTCTTGTGAAATAATTTGTGTGTAAATATTTATTCTTTATTATTATATTTTTCAACGTGTTCTCTATGATTAAGTATTAGTATGAATAAAGATGACAATTTCACCCAAACCGCTAATACTCCGTCATGGAATTTACCATCTCATCTCATTTAATTCTGACTCTGACTCGTTTATATATATAACATATTTTATAATAATTTTAAAAGATTTTGTAAGAATAATATAAAAAAATAAAGAAAAACAAAATTAAATTAAAAAAAATAATTTTGGATAATAAAATAGGACGAAATGGGTTTGAAAAATTATGTAATTTTAATGGGTAGGTTTTATAACAACACATCCCGTGTCGTTGTCAGCTTAAGTACCAAGTTTTTTACGTTGCCATGCTTAAGTACGAAGTTTTGTACACTCGAGTCCTGAGGTGAGTACACCTAGCAGGCAATGAGATGTGTCACAGAGGTTTGGAAGAAACGAATAGAATCGACTAATAAGGTAAATTTTATATAATTTTCATATTTAAAGTGAAAATTATACGATAGTATAATATTTATTTTGTTATATCTTACCATCGAGTCGAATATGACTTTAAATTGTGTCAAAATAGTTTGAAGTCAAATATAGTCCGAATATAAATATCTTATAATATCTTTAAAATAAGAGATTGATATTTTTAAATATGCTTGTAATTTTCACTGTTTATCTTCCTAGTTAAACACAAATCAAAATTTTACCCCAGAAATTGAGAATCGATTCTTAACCAAGTTGGTTCGCTTTCCGACGCTATTGGTTACAAACCTATTACCTTCTTCTGTTAACCACTCGCGGTGGTTTTAGAAAAATATATGTTTAATAAAGAATACATTAATTTCGTGTTGAATTGGTTAAAATAAATATAAAATTTTAATATTACTTTCTAAATTTTATTGATAAAAATAAATAAAAAAAGAAGAAGAAAAGTTAGCACGTAATACAAGGATAATATGAAAAAATAAGTCATTAATATCTACCTTGAAAATATAAATAATATATAAATATAAATATTTTATCTTCTCTACAAAAACATGTATAAAAGAACAAAGGTTGTAAACAATTAAGAAAATTAAGAAACGCATGGACTAGGAAAAGGGTATTTTGGCGTTTTTTTGTTTCAAATTTGTTGGTATGATATTGAAGTAGAATTCTGTCTCCTTTTATTTGCTTTCCGTTAAATAACTTAAACTACAAAAAAGTTGAGCATCGGCAAAGGTAATTTTAATAAGTGGAAAAAGAAGGCGATTTATATGTATAAAATTCTTTAAAAAATTATTTAGGGAATGTCAAATGAGAACACAAGTCCATCTTATTTGTATTAAAATTAGGATTCATATATAAAAAATTCCTCATACTTTTAATAATACTCCACATTATTTTTACAAGAGACACTCCTTATAATATTGTCATTTTCATCTAAAAGAATAAATTAAATTACACAAAAAAAAATATTATCATCAATTTTAAAAATAGAGATATATTTTGTCTTTTAATTAATATTAGAGATACATTTTAATTTTTAAATTAAATGACGACATTAACTTCAAAATTAATGTTATTTCAATTATTTTTAGTTGATATAATTATAATACTCTTACAGTTTATTAAGAAACAAAAACTGATGAGTGTCGAAAGCAACAAAATTAAATTTGTACTAAAAACACTACATTATAGAATGTGATAAGTAGGGCAGTGTCCACATAAATTGAAATAAATTTATTAAATTTGTCAAAAATAAGAAGATTAAAATTTGGGAGTTTTGACTTAATTAACTAAAATGTAAATCAATGTAAATTGCATAAATGAGAATATTAAAAATTAAACTTAGATGAATACTAGTCAAAGGATTAATCTTGATGTTGATTCTGAGAATTAATCATTGATACAAGGATAATTAAATATTCATGAATAAATTGGTTATAGTTGTCAACGAACTCTGACAATCAATATCTCCTTAATTTACTGATAACCAAAACAAACTATATGATTATTATTTTTTACCAATGACCAATCACAAATAAACTCTTATGATTTAATTTATTAATAACATTAAGAACTAAACATACTCAATTATAACCAACACACACATAAACTCAGTTTATTTAGATTAAATCACACATTCTCTTAACAAGCAATCAAAAATTTTCACCCTTAACGTTATTAAGTGCCTCGGATATCAAAATATTTAAATAATTACATATTTAATATTCTAATAGGCAATATACTATTTTGACAATGAAATTGTTGGTCACCATATTCAACTAATCAAAATAATAATAATAATCATGAAGAACATAGAAGATACAAATACACAAGAACAATTGAATAAATAAAACAATTAGATCTCTCAATTCATAGTAAATCAAAATATTGATTATGCTTTTACTAGAAGAGAGTTTTAGCCACACATATTCGATGAATAACACATACAAAGAGAAAATAAAATTGCCATAAATTAATTGTGTCAAGGATTGTAAAATTGTCTCCTTAAATAATGTAGAAATTGATCTTATCTAGAATTTTTTCTTTATTTGAAGAATAAATCTAAAACTTTTTTTCTATAAGAAATATAATAAAATAATGTTTTACCCCTAGTAAAAACGTGGTTAACAGTTAAGAGATTAAAAATTACAAAAAATCTTAAATTTTTTAATTTGACTCAAAATCCCTTACAAATCGTTCTAGAAGGATAACTTATAACTTTCTCCAGTATGTGCAACGTTTTATGTCATTTTTCACACTAATTTTCACTGTTAAATCTTTTTTATCACTTTACTCTATTTTACATTTTTAAAAATAAATAATACCCAAAACAAACATATGTCATATTTAAGAATATGAAAATGATAATAAAAGACTTGAATAAATTATGACTTAACATAATCATTTCATCTTAACATAATTTGTATTATAAACTTTCATCAATTATATTAATTTTAAAATTTAATATACCGTCATTTAAAAGAAAAAGTCAAAAAAAATATATCTAATTTTGAAATTGAGTAAATATATATAAGGGGTTACTAGTTACTAGATCCTAATTTCAGAGTTCACGGTACCTATTTTATGTAATATTACATCTTTATCACATACTCCTTTATAATTAATATGTGCTCTATAATTTTAAATTTTTATGAACTAATTTTAAATTTTTTCTATAAAAATATATAAAACTATAAGATTTCATAATAAATCTTAACAAAAATGAGACATAAGATGATTCATCAAACGAAATATGGAATTTCAAATCTTAATTCCATGTTAAGAGAGAATATATATATATATATATATATATATATAATGAAGCACTGTCATATACCCGCGACAACCGACACTTGTATTTGTTACCTTAAAAGTCTTAAACACTCGCAAACAAACACAAACTTACACCTATGTCATCTAATAATTCAACAAATCAAAATATTGATTATGCTTTTACTAGAGGAGAGTCTTAGCCGCACATATTAGTTGAATAACTCGTACAAAGAGAAAATAAAATTGTCATAAATTAATTGTGTCAAAGATTGTAAAATTATCTTCTTAAATAATGAAGAAATTGATCTCATCTAGAATTTTCTATTTATTTAGAGAATAAATCTAAAAAAAATTCTATAAGAAATATGATAAAATAAGATTTTACCCTTAGTAAAAACGTGGTTAAAAGAGTTTAAAGATTACAAAAAATCTTAAATTTACTAATTTGACTCAAAATTCCTTACAAATCATTCCAGAAGGACAATTTATAACTTTCTGCAGCATGTGTAATGTTTTATATCATTTTTCACACTAATTTCCGTTGTTAAATCTTTTTCATCACTTTATTTTATTTTGCATTTTTAAAGATAAATAACACTCAAAACAAGCATATATCATATTTAAGAACATGAAAATGTAATCATTTCATCTTAACATAATTTGTATTATAAACTTTTATTAATTACATTAATTTTAAAATTTAATTTACCGTCATTTAAAAGAAAAAGTCAAAAAATTATATCTAATTTTGAAATAGAGTAAATATATATCTAATTTTATGTAATATTCCATCTTCTATCACATACTCCTATATAATTAACATGTGCTCTATAATTTTAAATTTTCATGAACTAATTTTAAATTTTTTCTATAAAAATATATAAAACTCTAAGATTTCATAATAAATCTGAACGAAAATGAGACATAAGATGATTCAATACTCGAAATAAGGAATTTCAAATCTTAATTCCATGTTAAGAGAGAATATATATATATATATATATATATATATATGAAGCACTGTCATATACCCGCGACAGCCGACACTTGTATTTGTTACCTTAAAGTCTTAAACACTCACAAACAAACACAAACTTACACCTAAGTCATCTAATCATTCGTGTCTTGAAATGAAAATCCAAGAAAAGATCATTAACATGCAAAAACAAGGTAACATCTGTAGATAAAATTATTTAATTCTAGCAAAAGAAAATTTGTGACTTTTCTTAAATGTTGGTCCATACATGTCAACGCCAGCAATGGGGTACATGATTAAATTCCAAAGTCTAACGGATGGACATGAACGAGCAGGCAACAAATTGACATAAAGTTCAATAAATCACTCATTCGTGTCAAATATTCTAAATCTCTTTCTTTAAGGTTAATGAGTGCGCAGCAACCATTTTTCAATACTTATAATTGATTTTTAATGCGTTATGTTACAACTTGCAAATACAGTACGTCCCCCCTGTGCCAACCGCTAGAAAAGAAAAGGAAATAATATTATTCGTGGAGATAGATGTTTCTATATTTAAAATTTTAGATCAATAATTTAATCTATTACAATTTCATTATGATTTGTCTGATTTCAATCTTAATATAATTTGATTATTTGAATTTTACAAAATTAATTTAGGACATGAGATTATTTTTTACACAGACTCTATCTCACTCTATTTTTTACTCTGATTACATGTGAATCATATAAAATAATTTATAGTAATATTGGAGGATTTTGAATAAAAGAAATATATAAAAGGGAGAAATACATTAAATAAAAAGATACAAGAAAATATTTTATATTTTTGTTCTTTAGGATATAACTGAATGAGTAGTAAAAATTAAATTCTCAGTGCGATATATCTTTTGTTATATGTGCTAGTTTTTTGTAATTAAAATTTATGTCACGTATATAGTATTCGGAAGGAATATTTTTTTTTAAAATAGTTGATTGTATTTCTAATATAAATATACTTTAAGTTCAAACATATTCATAAATTCAAACTTTATTTCATATTCTAAAACAGGAAGGAGTTTAACATCCCCGACCCCACCACCAAAAAACCTAAAAACCAAAAAACAGGAACAAGTAACACGTTGCATTCGACTAGTGATTTATAAATTAAATGGAACCTAAAGTTTGCGTGCAGCTCGGGAGAGAAATTATTAGATTATTGTTTATGAGACCACATGAAACGGCAAGGAGAAAGATTAATAATTCCTTGATGCTTTTATTAGATAAATAAACAAATAAACGAGATTAGGTTAGATGAGTGAAACAGAAGCTTAGTAAGATTCGATGATAAAATAATAGTAGATCATGATCATAAGAATAAATTAGCGAAGGGGGTGATTAATTGAAATCTTCTTTAATTAATCATTAGTTGTCAAATTTTCAAAAGTTGAGGAAATTATTGTCTCCCACCCAAATCTCAAAGTAAATTTAATGGTAAAAATTTATAATTATAATTTTTTATTTTAATAAGTATTGTGGTGCCTAACGATTTTGAGCACCACATGTAAGTAGACACAAGTTTAATTTGTGATTGCTTTTTTAAAAAAAATGATTAAAAGACGAAAATTTAAATCATAATAAAATTTTGAATAAATCTTTACAAACAAATAAACTCATAACAAGGATGTTCTTGAGTTTTAAGGTTGGAATGTTTAGTTGACTCTTTTCATATATATTTTTATTATTTTCTATTAGTAGTATTCGAATTATCTTGCTTCAGAAGTTAAAATATTAGGGTTTGATTCAAAAATTGATTCGACGAGAATTAGATATATTATATATTTAAAATCACAACATATTTTTTTTATGTCATGATTTTGCATTTTTTTTTAATATTAGCCTTTTCAAAAAATTTTATTCCATTATTATTCTTTCCTAATCCACTTTTACTTTTATCAAATACTCATAATCCACTTCTACTTTTCTCATTCTTACTTCCATTACAAGTTATGAAATCCATAATTAGAGAATTTTCAAATAAAATATATGAATATAATATAATAAATAACTTTATATGCATGACTAATGGAATTATGGACAAAATATTAAATGCGATATTTGGTAGTTTAATTAACATAATTATCATATCTATTTAAAATTAATTTCATGAAATAAATACAATAATTCTTAAGTGTATATTAAGTAACTTTCAAGTACATATCATAATTAATTATTTTGAAGTATATATATAAACACATTATAAATTATACAAATAAAACCAATATTTCGATTAAAATTATATCGTTCGACTCAAAATATTATTTGTTTTATTGGTTGACCTATTTTTGTGCAGTTATTATATTTTTGAGGTTACTAACATTTATCATCATTATTTTATTATAATTATTTTAATTAACATCTTCAATTATGATCTATTAAATTATGATTTGCTTGATTAGGTTTATTCGTTTAATAATTATCTGGTAGACTCTATTATATGTATTTATTATATTTTCTTTTAGTTAATAATTGTTAAGATTTACAATATATTTTAATTTTATTTTTTAAATAGTTTGTAGTTTTAATATGATTTATAAATATATTCTCTAATGATATAAATGTTTTAAATATTTTTTATATTTTATTTTAGTATGATCTCTATATTTTTGTATTTGGATTTCTGAAATACGTTTTCAATTTATAATTAACATAATATATATGAGTAAGTGTAAGATAATATATTTTAATTAGAATTTGAATTTGAATTATAAATTATGTTGACTTCACTCCAATTTAATTGAAAATTTTAACACAACTGAAATAAATATTAGTGAATATTCTAAAATATAATGTTAGACATCATATTCATTGCAATTCTTAAGTACTATATTTTATTATCTTTTTTTTTTCTTTTAAATTCTATTACCAAAATTATAAGTTATTCTTTTATTGATATTATAAGTTCTACGTGATGAAATTATTAATAAATATGATAACATTATATTGATAATAAAGTATACAAAAATATATATTAAATATGAATAAAAATATATGAGATCAAATTTGAATTTACAAAGTGACTTTAACTTAGTAAAATCATGAAATTAGTAATACTTGGTATATGTGCTAAAATATTTTTATATTGTACTATCAAAATTAAATTAATTCATACAAATTTGATATTAAAAAATAATTAAATATACTTTATATTGATTTAAAGTATAAGAAATATTAAATTATAATTATTAATAAAATATTAAATTAAATAATTAAATAAAAATAACTCGTGCAAGGGCGGGAGTTGCGAGTTGGTAATATATATATATATATATATATATATATATAATTTACATTTTCTTTTTGTGCTTGGAAAAATGATGACAACAAAATCTAAGATTTCTACTGATCACAATATATATATATGGAGTTGCGAGTTGGTAATATATATATATATATATATAATTTACATTTTCTTTTTGTGCTTGGAAAAATGATGACAACAAAATCTAAGATTTCTACTGATCACAATATATATATATATATATATTCGACTTGATAGTTAAACTAGTTGTACCTGTACTTTTTTTAAATTTAAAAGCCGATAAATCGTATGAATCAAATCTAATTAATTATTTTTTGGTCACTCCAAACGTGATTAATATGCAACATTAAAAAATATATATGCACACAGCACAGTTGATAGGTGACTGGTGAGACACTCCTTTTCTTTTTGTGTTTCTTTTCTCCAACCTCTCTTCTTTTCAATCCTTTTCTTCCTTATCCTTTTTCTGATAAGCATTTTTTCTTGATGTGGAGGTAGAAGACTAAGTTGATGATAACAATAATACTTGTAGTAAATTAAAGAGGGGGACGTGTGTGTTGCTGATTGATTTCTTGGCTTGTCACAATGTGGTGTACGTAGAGAGAGAGAGAGAGAGAGAGAGAGAGAGAGAGAGAGAGGAGGACTCCTTTTTCAAAGCTTGCTGTTGAAATAAGAGGTTTGCTGTTGAAATAAGAGTATCAAATATCATTCCTTTCTCTCCATTATCGCATAAAATATTCCACCATTTCATAAAAAGAATAACTAGTTATTTTTTTTGGTTTAAAATTATAAAATTTTAAATTTTTAAAATGTTGTTATATATATTGTCAGAATTTAAAATTTCACAATTTTAAGATAAAACAAATGGGATGTATATCTCTTACGCATATTAATATTATATATTTAATTGATATTCATATATTCAAATATTTTTTTCATAAAATTTATTATAAATATTTAATTAATAATAAAATAATAAAATTATAATGACAAATTTTAATAAATACATAATCAAAACAAAAAATTTATATAGATGTTATTTTTTTTAATAAATCTTATTATCAAATATTTCAATTATATAAATATTAGTTTTTTCTTATGGACTTCGAGGACATTTTCTCTTATGGGATAAGCTAAGCTTTCGATGCGTTTGTCTTTAATCATGAAAAATCTCATCTTTCTCAGAGCATATGTTTGCCATTTCATAACTGTCTTTTTTGGTTACACATTTGACAACTGCCTTAATCGTACCGTAATAATTTTATATCACAATAGCATAATTCATTATTCTTTCCGTATCACAAAAAATATCATTTGAATTCTTTACCATATATTAATATTTCATATTTGATTGAAAATTATTTATTTAAATAATAATTTTTTCGTAAAAAATTACTAAATTGTTCAACTAATGATAAGATAAAAGATTATTGTAGTGACAAACTTTTTAAAATATAACATTATAATAAAAATATTTACTAACTTTTTTTGTGAATTTAAAACTCATGTTTAAATGTAATACTTTTTGTACAAAGAAGGGAATATTATGTATTATATAAAACTTCCCTGTCTAAGAAGTCGAAGGATTTAGGATAGATTCTTACCTCTAAAATTTATAAATCCCATGGACTTGATTATTTATATTAAACTAAGTGAATTTAATTTGAAAAATGTTAATATAGAAGATTGATGCTAAAGACAAAGCAAAAAATATGTAATAATGACAATTGCGTTGATAATAACAATTTTTTATATCTCAAATTAAAAATTTATTCTGAAGTTCAAATAACAATTAAGCCAAGTCGCCATAACTTGTGACTGTAGCTTTCATTAGTGAGCATATTCACAAAAGTACGTATTTAGAGCCCTAATTTCTGGTTTCGTTGAAAAATTTCCAAGCATATATATTTATCTATTAATATATGCACGTGGAATTCTTAATAACTACCTAAGGCAATTTTGGGTCAGCAAAAGAAAGAGAAAAAAAAACAGAAAGACTAAAAAAAAAGTGGTTTGGTTGACAAATTTAAGGCAGAAAGTATGCTATAGTGGATGATTTTTTATAGTTATTATCTTCTATTTTCCTAATGTTTTTTAAGTTGAAGAATTTTTTTTTACACTAAATTTTTTTCTTTATAAAACAAATTATACTCTGTTCCAAAATAAGCGACTTAACTCATTTTTACACGTAATTTTATATATAATTTAATATGTGTTAAATATTTTATTTTATTTAATAAAGATGATGAAATAAAACTTTGAGATATAAACATTAATACCATAAAAAATTAAATTAAATTTAAATATTGTAAATTTAATATTAAAGTGTACGTTGTCACCGTAACTAAGCAATTTAATTAGAGAGATAGAGGGAGTACATTGCACATGCATCACATGCGACAGATCGACTAGTTTGCTTTAAAGATGTCAGAAATACATAAAATGAATAAGAATTTTCATGATTGAAATAGAAGAAATACAGTTTGATTAAAAACACACACATGATAAAACTAGTACAGGGTGCGCTTGGTTACTCATGGTCAGAATGAGAATAAAAAACATTAAAAGAACAAAATATAGTGGTTGAAGAAACTAATGATAAAAAAAATATAAAAAATTTGAAACGAAAAATGTCATGGTGAGAATGAGAATAAAAAACATTAAAAGAACAAAATGTAGTGGTTTAAGAAACTAATGATAAAAAAAATAAAAAATTTGAAACGAAAAATGTGATGATTGTTAAGAAAGATCATTTTTTGTCTAGATGATAGTCCATTCCAACATTCCACCATAAATTTTATTTCAAGTTTTCACTATTTTTTTTTTTTTTTTTTTTTGTTATCCTTTTCTTTTTCTCCTTCAATTTCATATTATTCTCATTTTCATGCCGACGAGTACCCAGGCAGAGCATAACTTTTTAATAGTTCCTCATGCTACATTAAGAAAACGAGTGTGTGAGTAATGAATATTGATCCAAGAGTTCCTGTACAAAGAAACCATTAATGTACTTTCCCTCCTCGTGCACTAACCAGGACCGCAGATGGAGAAACAATTGCACTCCAATTCTGAAGTTCCTAGACTACGCAAGGTGAGTTCTTTTGAACACATGAAATATTGCCCATCAGTGTAACAGTTATGAAAGAATATTTACACGTTCGAATAAGAGTTTCGAGTTAAAATGAACAGATATACTCACAAGTGGTACAAGGCTTGCTCAGCTACTTGCAGAAGGCCCAAAGTACATGCAGATGGGAGGATCGATCTTGAAAATGGAGAGAATTGCAGATGGTATTGTCCATATCCCATCGCCACATATTAACCCTGATGCAACAGCCCCAGCATAGTCTTCCGCACTCTTCCTATTTAGTCGCTCCCAGATGAACAAAATAACTGTCCCAACAAACATGTCCACTGCAAAGTAAGCTCCGATATAAAATGGCACCGCCATTGCCATTGGAATAGGAAGAAATTGAGAATATTTTTTAGGGACCACATCTCTCAGTAGATTTATGAGTAGAGCTGCCACAAAGAATCCACAACATATTGCGAGGCAATGCTTGGGAAGTTCAGAGAAGCCCTCAACTCCAAGGATGGCCATTTCTCTATATATAACAGCATATGGTGCCTTGTATGGACTATCAGGAGTCCCAATATCAAAGGCACTCCAATACATCCAAAAGGTGAGGGGTGCAATAACACAACCCATGGCTGTTCCAATTAACTGACTCACAAACATAGATCTGGCAGATGATAATGTGAGATACCCTGTCTTAAAATCTTGCATTAAATCGGCTGCAGTAGCTACAATGGACATCATAACTCCACAAGAAGCCAAGCCAGCTAAGACTCCTCCATTGCTTCCCACAAATGAAGCAATGATAAAAAGACCAATTTTCCCGTATGTTGAAGCCAAGCTCCAATCTGTGAGTCCAGTACCATAAGAGTTGCAGAATGCAAGGGCAGGGGCAATAATATACGAGCAGAGGACCAGATACCACTTTAGGGGTGGGAAGATAATTGGCATCACAGCAGTAGATATTGCAGCAAGGCCCACATATCCAGAGGCTGCAAACAAATTTGGTATCCTATCTTTCAGAAAAACCTCATCTCGTTTTCGTTGCTCCTGGAGTAACATGGAAGTATCACCATCTGTTGGAAGACAGACATACAAAGTTGGGGAATCAACAAATAACAATAAGATGCATGCAAGTTGCAATATAATAAGCTAGTCAAAACCTATTCAACTCCTTAGAGATTAAACTGGAGATGATTGCCAAATTGTTCATGTGATATAATTGATAAGCAGCAACATCAGTTGTCATTTTAAAAAGGAGTAAATTGAAAATCACGTAAGAGTTTATCAGAGAGAGATATAAATAATGTTGCATCTAATTAACTTTTATCAGGAGAACTACAATTCCAAGGAAATGAATTTAATTAACCTCTACTGAGGCCCTAACTAGAAGTAACCGTCACAAAAGCTAGAAAATTTACAATATTCTGGCTCTGGGCTTCATAAAGGCAATTACATGCCTATGTGAGAATGATATAATATCCAGAGTTAAAGGATAAAAACTAAGTAGGTTCAATCAGCATCACTAGTAGAACGGTGGATTCCTAGGCCTACTTTTCCATTAAATTTAATAACAGATCAACATTTATAGATTAGATATATGTGTCTGACACACAATTAACTATTTATGAGTGAAACGTCACGTAATTAGTTATGTCCATAATCCAAATGCAAAACAAGAACATGAATTCTTAGCCAGTTATACTAATACAACTTTCAAATGTCAGCTCTTAGTTATGATTGATATTTATTGTGGATATATTTTAGAAACACATGGCTGGCTGAATGTTGTTGATCCTTTGGTGTTTTAAGGTTCAAGTACTATTAGGTGTTGTACGACTTGCATTACAAAGAATGCGCGATGATCATATCATGTGGTAATATCTAGTTGCCAACTTTTGAGACCAGTGATCATGTCCATTTAAGAGAGACATACTAACAGAGGTTTCTCTCCTTTGATTTTGATCAAAAGTATGAGAGATTAACATGTGAAGGGAAATAATGTCTTGTGGACTGCTGGTGATTTTTTTGACAATCAAGTAGCATGGTGTCATGTCGCCTTCGAGTAAATAGGGATATGATTAGTTTTCTTAGGTTGCAGTGGCTGGGAAAGGTATGGGGAACACTGCAAGGTGTAGATAAAGGTTTGGGGGTCATCACGGAGGAAGATAAGGAAAGAGAATGTCCTTATTGCTTAGTTTGACCATATGGAAATGGCATGGAAATGGGTTGAAAATGGCTTATGATTAGAAAATGCTTAATTACTACATTAATTATAACCAACCACCAATTATGAGCACAATGACCATGTTAATGCCAACTTACAGAGAGCAATGCAAACTTTAGAACATGAGATTTTGACTCAATAAACTGGAAGTGACAGAACTTGTAAATACATATCGGTGAAACGGCAAAAGCCTAAATTTATAACCTTAAGGTCAATGGTTTCAAACTTCCGATTCTCATACTTGAGGCCGATAAATAACAATAATTATAACCAAAAAGTAAGCTATCTCCAAAATATTCTATCCAATGGTTGACAAATCATGTAAAAAAACTTGAATTTTCTAGAGGAGAAGAAAATCAAACTAAAACGAGTCATATATTGAGATACAATTTTATATTGAGCTGAAGTGACTTCCCTCTACAAGGAAAGCTTATTTGGATAGCAACGGCCCTTACCTAAGATCTCTTTCACTACCGGAAGATTGTTCTGCATTGAGTTGATGTTACATGCTTCCTTGATGGTTATAGATATTATCTTTACTAAATTATAGAGGCCATCTCCCAGTATAAGAGAAATAGATATGAAGACCTGCATATAAAAAAAAGATCAAGCAAAGTCAAGATAGTGAATAAGTTCAAACACAAAGGTCAATGGTATGAAGTACCACAAAACTTCGAGGAATTAATCTTATGTACAGGATAAAAATTCGTACAGTTTATGACTTTATGTTTTACTAAGTTAGAATCTAGATAAGGAAAAATCCAAGCCCCAACATAACTAATTCCATTTCATGGTAGTAAGAAAGATTGGTATGCTTGAAGTGAGACAGGCCACAGGCCTCTTAACAGTTCATACATAAAAGAGATGCTGATATAGCTGTCACAGCACTACCAGTCTATCCATATGATGTAAACTCTGCTCAAATTAATCAATCGTATGTACAAAATCATAGTAAATTTGTAGAGAGGAGAGAGCCAATCAAGATATGTAAGTATACTAACATTTCTACCTCTTGATGATAATCAGAAGAGAAAAGAGGTGCAAAATGTATTAACCATTTTGAAATTGGACCAGCACAATTTTGTTTCCACACTAAAAGATTATGATCAATGCTAGATTACTTCTACCCGTTGAAATGGTCCACAGTACCTTATAGCCATAAAGACCTTTAAAGTCATTGCTTTCAAGGCCAGCTGGATACCAATCTCCAGCACGTTGGGAAATGAAGGGCCAAAGCAATCCCCATGATATAATTGCCCCAAAAAGAACAGAGCAATTAACTAAGTGAGAGCAGATAAGACCACAACCAACATAAGTAGGACTGAAGTCGAAATAGAACCTGCATCAAGTCATGTTAAAATATCAGTAAATTGCTACCATGTGATGAATAAATTATAATCCATTGACAAAGAAAGTCTACTAAGAAATGGCACACATATCAATTGTATACATATATAGTATGTACAGCTGACACCCTTATAAATATTAACATTTCTATATTCTTAATAGGCTTTTGCTCCTAGCCTATAGCAAGAATTGATTCTTTATTGATGTCTACATAGCGGTCCAGTACACTAGTCAATGTAGCCATCATAATACTCTTTCCTTTAGAAGTCATATTCCCAAAACAGATACTACCTTCTTTCTCGACTCTGTTGATGCTTTTATCTAGCTTGTCTGGCATTGGTTTTAAAACAATACCAAACTTATTAATATATTTCTTATATATATTTCTATCTGTGTATTTTCTTTTTATGTTACAGTTTATTATACGTATAATAAAAATTATACTATTTAAGAGGTTTTCTACGAGTTCTCAGTTATGGCCATACATACTGCAAGAAGTGTTGCAAATAATGTGGGACAGAGGGAGTATTAACTTAACAAGGGGTTTAGTATTCAAAAAGAAGACATTTCCTGTTACGCACACAGAAAATGTAGAATCTCACATTGTTATATGTTATTATCATTTGAGAAAACTGGATGTATGGTTGCCCGTACATCCTGTTACATACAGTTCCCTCCATTTTATTCTTTCTTGGTATTTATGACTTTTTCTGCTGGTGTTCGTTTACACAAAGGAGGTCGAAGGCACCACCACCAACCCACCCTGACCAATCATCTACCTCGACCCTCACTCTTCCCCCGCCTCCACCTCCAACATCACCTCCGTGGTTCCGTCCCTCACTATTCTAGAAACTCCACAGCAAGTACAGCCATGGAACATACCCGGTCGTCGGAAAACGTTCTCTGCCCTCTCATGCTTGAATCGCATCCTTAGCATCTCCTCTCTTTCCTCAAAAGAAAAAATTAACCTTCCAAGTTCAAATTTCAGAATATCCCAGATTTAATTTTTCTGTATTTGGACAATTTTCATTGTCGAATCTGGTGGAGATCAACGTACAAGGAGAATAAAGGTCTAAAATGTCGTAGAGGTGTTGATGTGGTGTCTAATGATGGGAGCGAGACCTGGGGGCTGGGGTTAAGAAAAGTGAAGACAATGAATGGGTACCGTACCTAAGGCTGCATGCAGTCCCCCGTATTTCAAGTTTTCTCTTATCATTTTTACATCACAATTATTTAGCAATTGACATTCTATAATTTGGTTGTCTTTTCGCTTGCTGGTTGACACTTGACCCACTTAGATTTTAGGCTATGACAATGAAGTCATTAGATTGTGTGTTCCACTAATAAAATAATAAGAAACTAGACTGATATGACAATTTAGATGAGACACATTTACCATGTAAAAAGCACAGTAAGAAACTGCAAACTAATATAAGGGGTGGGTGGTAAGAGAAAATATGTATTTTTTTGTTTTGGATTACAAACACAATGCAATGTTAAATATGACTATAATTAAAGATGGTTTTCAGAAAAAGACTACAGTTTAAGATGAAAGAATTAAGTAAACCCACGTATTCTTGAATAGTGTCAACCCCAGAGTAGGAAAGTTATCAAATCCACATGAATCACCGATACCACTGAAAAACCATTTAAAGCAGCTCCAGCAAAAACTTATGCTCAAATACTTTCCAAGACAGCTTACCTGCTTCCTGTTAAAATATTCACATTTTCATAACATGATAAGAAAGAACATGGCATGATTTTGAAAAAATGAATATTTCTGGACTTCTGATAAGCTAATGTATCTTTCATGTTACCTCTTGGGGGGTTGGGGTTGCAATAACATTATTGTGAGGTTAAAGCTAGGTTTTATCAGGATTTATTAAAAACAGGACAATGAGAAGGTACAAATACTGCGAGAAACATTAAAGGGAACTTTCTTGTTTTCTGTATATGCAGGGTTTTATATTTTCCAAGCTGTGGTTGGCATAGGTTGATCTTTTATTAGGAGCTTCGGTAATATCTAAATTTTGGTATTTTTTTCTCCAAGTTTGTAATAAGTGCCCTAACATTCTTCGTCCACAGCTCACTACAGGAAGCCCAAAGATTGAAGACAAATTTTCCTAATCAAGACCAAGGGTGGGAATTTTCCACACAACTCACAATAAGAAAATTAACATGAATATCAACAGGGTTTCACAAACGGGTTGACACCTTTGACACATTTTTTATATGGGTTAACCACATGCTATAAACGAGATGACACATTTCACGAAATTTAAATACATTATCCAAAATAATTAAGGTACATATATAATACAACATCATAGTTGACCTATAATAAGCATTAAGGTTCTAAGTTGCTTTTATAGGCAAGTTAACATTTGTTTTATTGAATATATATCTTGTTATACAAAAACAAATCTATTTATATATTTAAAAGCACAAACATGTTTTTTTATATCATGGTTCCGCACTTTTTCTTTCCAATATTACCCTCTTCAAATTTGTTTTATTCCATTATTATCTTTTCCTAATCCACTTCTACTTTTATCAAATACTCATAATCCACTTCTACTTTTCTCATTCATATTTCTATTATGAGTTATGAAATCAATAATTAAAAAAATTTAAAAGAAAATATATGAATATAATATAATAAATAACTTTATATGCATGACTAATGAAATTATGGACAAAATATTAAATGCGATATTTGGTAGTTTAATTAACCTAATTATCATATCTATTTAAAATTAATTCCATGAAATAAGTACAATAATTCTTAAGTGTACATTAAGTAACTTTCAAGTATATATTATCATAATTAATTATTTTGAAGTATATATATAAACACATTATAAATTATACAAACAAAATCAATGTTTCGATTAAAATTATATCGTTTGACTCAAAGTATTATTTGTTTTATTGGTTGAGCTATTTTTGTGTAATTATTATATTTTTGGGGTTAATAACATTTATCATCATTATTTCGTTATAATTATTTTAATTAGCATCTTCAATTATAATCGATTAAATTGTGTTTTGCTTGATTAGGTTTATTCGTTTAATAATTGTATGATGGATTCTATTATATGTATTTATTACATTTTCTTTTAGTTAATAATTATTAAGATTTATAATATATTTCAATTTTATTTTCTAAGTAATTTGTAGTTTTAATATGATTTAAAAACATATTCTCTAATGATATAAATGTTTCAAATATTTTTTATGTTTATTTTTGTATGATCTCTCTATTTTTATCTTTGGATGTGTGGAATACGTTTTCAAATTTATAATTAACATAATATCTATAATATATATGAGTAAGTGTAAAATAATATAGTTTAATTTGAGTTTGAATTATAAATTATGTTGACTTCACTTCAATTTAATTAAAAAATTTAACACAATTTAAATAAATATTAATGAATAATCTAAAATATAGTGTTAGACATCATATTCATTGCAATTCTTAATTACTATATTATATTATCTTTTTTCTTTCTTTTAAATTCTATTATCAAAATTATAAGTTCTTTTATTGATATTATACTTTATACACTTTATAAAATATACTTTAAACAACAATTAAATATACTTTATATTAATTTAAAATATAGAAAATATTAAATTACAACTCTTAATAAAGTAAAAACAACTCATGCCTTGCACGAGTTGTGAGCTAGTTATATAATAAATTAACAAATGAGCACGATGGTTACTACCATTTCCTAGGAAATATAGGATTGTATATTAAATAGATCAACACTTCGAACACAACAAATAAACATTTTACAATTAGTGTTTAACATCAGCAACTTGACATAATTAATTAACAGATAGGGTTAATACCATCCTATTTAGTATGCTAATGGACATGTATTCGTCTAATTTATTAAGACTGCCAGCCATAAATTCAGAACCCATGTAAATTCAACCCAATGCATAAATTTTAAAGAGAACAAGACTTCAGCTCTAGTCAGCTCAAACCCAAAAGACAAGGACCTTACCCTGCAAGCTCAGCTCCAGAAGTTGTGTGGAAGCTATTGATCAGCATTGCTGTGGCAGTTCCACTAGGGTATGTGAGCTTATAATCCATCACCATAACCTGGATCCCATATAAAAAACAAACAAAATAGCATATATGTAATAAAACATCTATCAGTAGACACCATTCTCTTTGCTGCCAAAAACAAATAGGTAACCTAAGCAAAATATGGGTTTAAGATTCCAAGCTCAATGCTTTACTTAAATTGGATGATTTTTTTTTTCTTAAGAGCTTCTCAACTCTTGTGTAAATATATATTGGTAGGAGTTTTCTGTATCATTATTGACTGGCAAAGTCAGCGATAAAGAAGAAGCAATGGAAGCAACCGAGTATACCTTCCGAAGCGGAGCAAGGCTGAAAAGGCCAAGAAAACTGACAACAGATATGAAACCCATCATCCACAACAAGCCTGGGTTCTTGACATCCTCTGCTCGGTTACCAGGGTAGTCTTCACCAATCAGTTTATATGTTCTCTCGTCCATTGAAAGTAGATATGACCCAAATCCCCCTATCACGCCAACGAAATGCACCCAACTTTATATGATACGCAAGATGTCCTAAATTTATGAATATTATGTAAAGATAAACGCTTCTGATTTCTAACTCACAGATTTACTCAGTTCCACACAATTGTCGCCACTTACTGCTTGTGTGATGCAATATTACAAGACTCACACACTCTACAAATATTCACGCACCAAATAAAGAGTACATATGGCAACTTGAGAACTAAATCCCAGCAATCACCTGCTGCTATAACCTGGGCCTAACTGAGGCCCAATATAACCAGTTTATAAACCAACCACCAACACATGGCAAGATAATTCAAGTAAAGATGAACTTGCTACACTAAAAAGTGACTGATTTTCTAGAGGTAATTTTCATTAGCTTAATAACTGCATAAAAAATAACATGTCATGTTGAATGAAACAGTAATAAACTTAAGCATAATATGTGTAACAGCGAAGTGATTTTCGTACTGTAGTGTAAAAGGTGAAAAGGAAATATGTGAACACTGAAAACATCAAATGAAAAGGTTTCATGTAATTGGCTAAAACTGTTTCATATTTTCAATTCACCTCATAATTATAGCCACCACCAGAGGCTCTGTCACACACAAAAACTTGAGACCACCATCACTGTTGATCATGAAGGTAGATCTGGGTGATGATACGATGATGCTTAACAGTATATTCTTACTAATAATGTATTACACATTACCTAATATTTTTATCCTCTTAACATTTCATTCATACTAGGTTTAACCGTTAGTTTAGTATATATGCTATATACTCTACCAAATTTCCAGTTTTGCCATATCTAAATTTATTAATTTCATTGTTTCTTATGGAGTATTTCAAAATGATTTTAATGCAAGTAATTATTGAGCTCTAATTGGGTCCTTGAAAGTTTCTCTAAACTCCATTTTCACGAGGATTGGAATGCTAGCTCCACTGGTGTGTAAATGTGTGTTAGTTGCTCCCCACATACTAGATGTGGTTCAAATCCTTCCCCTAAGGTATTAGTTAGGGTTTCCGTCTACTTTAGACCCAAAAAGAAACTACATTTTCACTCTTGGCAACCATAAAAATAAAAATAAATAGCTAAACAACCTCCATTTTTGAGGAAACCAATTGATCGTTACTTCCGAAACTGATTAACTGAACTATTAAATATATGACCATAACATTTTATATCATTTTCTTCTCCAACGTCTACTACACAAAACTCAAAGGCAATTGCATATTGGCATCCAAAATCAAATTACAAAAAATAAACATTAAAGTTGCAATTTACAAAAATACAAATCAAACCAAGCTAAAAACAAAGACTACGCATACCACTAAAAGCGAGGCCATAACAAGCGACGACACACGTCTGAATCACAGTATTCTCCTGACGAGTAAAGGGTTGAACAGAAAACCCTAATTTTCCCAAAAACCCAGTCCACGACTTGACGAAGAAGAAACCCAGCAATCCAGCAGCAACATTTAGTGACGGAATGATCCCAACAGTAAGATTAAGCTTATGCGTAATGATGCAGAAGAGTGTCCCCAATATCGCACTCACCACCAACCCTCTGATCGTGATCTGATCTTTCCAATTCGGGATTGTTTCCGAATCAATCTTGTCAGTAATAGCAGAAGTCACATCATCGTCGCCCTGAATCAATGGTTCAGAAATCTCCACAGCTGAAGCATTCTCCGTGCCCATATTCTCTAGATCAGACCGATCAGTGACTAGGGATTTGTGAATTGATTAAGGGGATTTTGGGGGTTGAGTGTTCATAGAAAATTGCAGAGATGTGGATTTGGGGGAAGAGTGTGATGACTTTGTGTTGATTCCTTGTGGAACGAAAATACCGGAATAATGATAGAGACGTTGACTACTCGACTTTATTACTCAACTGATTTTTGTGAACCGTGTTTTCAACTGCCAACGTGGGCAATAGCTAAACACCATATTTCTATAATTAATTTTATAAAAATAATCAGAAAAATCAATTTTTATAATGTGCATTTATTTATTTTGATTACAGTTGAAATTTGAGGGATCGTGTAATTTATATTATTATTATTTAAAAAAAGTGGCCAAGACTTCAATTTCATTTTGGAGAACCTTTGGAAAAAAATTGAGCTCTTGGAAAAGTAGACTTCTTTCCCCTGCTGGTCGAAATGTCTTACTTAAATCCACCCCAATGCCATACCTATCGATCCTATGTCCTCTTTCTTGCTACCAAAGTCGGTGCTTCAAAATTGCGATAAAATCACTCGATCATTCTGGTGGGGGCACGATTCAAACTTCAAAAAGCTACATAGTTGTTTGTGAGGATTTTTTATAAAGAGTGAGAATATTATATAACTATTGAGAGTTTGTAAAGTAAATTAGCAGAATGTGATATATTCCACTATAATTGTATCTTGTGAAAAACTTAGATCAATAGTAATAATATTCAGACATACTGGACGTAGCCTGGATTTGGGTGAACCATGGTAAATTTTTGTGTTCTTTTTTGTGATTAAATTATCTTTTTGTTTGCGATTTGGTATTTGTCAAGATCTTATTCCCAACATCTGGTATCTAGAGCTTGATTTGCTTTAGAGTTAAGATTGAGGAATTCAATGAGAAGAGTTTTGAGTTGTGGAAATTCAAGATGGAGATCTACTCGTGGATCGTAATCTGTGGTCGATAATTGAAGATCCGAAGTCGGTACTTACTGCAGAAAAAGGGGAGAAGGGGGATGAAAGTTCTTCCTCTATTGTTGATACGACAACAAATGATAAAATTGTCGAATGAGAGAAACTGGATCGAAAGGCTCGGGGATTAATTCAGTTGTGTCTAGCCAATACTGTTTTGGTGAATGTTGCCGGTGAAAAATCTGCAAAGGACCTATGGACTAAATTGGAGAACCTCTACCAAAATAAATCTCTTGTCAACAAATTATTTTTAAGGAAGAAATTGTACAAGTTGTAGATGGAGGATGGTGGATCGTTCTCGGCTCATCTTCAAGAATTTAATATCTTAGTAAGTCAGTTGACTTCAATTAATTATGATATAAAGGATGCTGACAGAGTCATTACATTGCTTTGTTCATTGTCGGACTCGTAGGACAATTTGATTGTTGCGATTGGTAGTGGGAATACAGAGATCTCGTTTGAGAGTGTTGTTGCGACCTTGTTATCTGAGGAGATGAGACGCCAAGGTATGAAGAGTTCCACCAAGGAGGCCTTGATTATCATAGGCAAAAACCAAGACAAAAGTAGGCGGTCAAACGATAGATCTAGATCACGTGGGAGATCTAAAAGCATTAATCAGTCAAAGATGCAGTGTTAGAAGTGTCAAGAACTTGGATATGGTAAGAAAGACTGTCCAAACAAAGCAGCCAAAGGAGATAAGGGTGATCCAAAGAAAAAGGAGGATGACAACGACTTGTATTTGGTGGCGGCTTGTGTGACTCAATCAGATTCTGATATGTGGTATATTAACACTGGAGCTTCCTATCATATAACTTCCCATAAGGAGTTGTTTTGAGAGTATGAGAAATATGACGGGGGCAGTGTCTACTTTGGGAACAGTGAGACATTAAGGATACTTGGACATGAGAAAGTTAGACTTAGAATGAGTGATGGGATGGTGAAGACCTTCCCCAGAGTTATGCATATTCCAAGACTCAGCAGAAATTTAATATCAGTGAGCATGATGATAGATGTAGGCACCACCTTTAGTTGCACTAAAGATTCATGCAAGATGACTCGCAGTTCGATGATTATTGCGAGGGGCACTAGATATGGTACTTTATACAAGCTGTTGGGAGACACAGTTGAGCCTTAGTTTGGGAGTACATTGATTTCTGAGACAGAGCCTAGTGATGACACTAGTGTAGCCATGTTGTGGCATCAACGGCTCAGACACATAGGAGAGAAGGGACTTTCTACCATAGTCTCAAAGTAGCTAGTGGAAGGGGTCCCAGATTGTTTTATGGGATTTGACTTTTGTGAACATTGTTTGTATAGAAAGCAAAGCCGAGTAAAATTCAAGGGTGAAGGTACAAGGGTGCTGGATTTGATACAGAGTGATCTTTGTGAGTTTTCAGATGAATCACTTGGAGGATCAAGGTATTTCGTTTCCTTTATGGATGATTACTTAAGGTATGCTTGGATTTATTTCTTGAAAAGGAAATCAGACGTGCTTGAAAAGTTCAAGGAGTTCAAGGCATTAGTTGAAAATCAACTTGATAGAAGGATCAAAGTTCTTCGAACTGACAATGGTTTGGCGTATAAGTTTGTGGACAAATATTGTACAGAAGTAGGCATTGCAAGACAAAACACCATAAGGTATATACCTCAACATAATGGAATGGCGGAACGACTTAATCGTATACTCATGGATAAAGCTAGATGTATGCGAAGTTAGGCAGACTTGGAGCCTAAGTTCTGGGCAGAAGCAGTAACTACAACATGTTATTTGAAGAATGGAACTCCTACTTCAGCGGTAAAGGATCAAACACCATATGAGGTAATATTTTATGTGTTTGGTTGTGATGTTTATATACATGTGCCTAAGGAGAAATAGACAATGCTTGAATACAAATCTGAGAAGTGCAAGTTTGTTGGCTACAAAGATGGAATCAAGGGGTACAAATTGTGGAATTCAAAGACCCAAACTATTATGTACAACAAAGATGTGGTGTTAAAAGAAACACCAAATGTTGATGTTGTCACTAAAAGTTTACCCAAGGAGACTAGTCATGTTGAGTTTGATGTGAGCTCAGCAAGGGATGTGAAAAATGAAGACCCACATGGTACATCAGAAGTTGTTGATGATAATTTAGATAAAGAACAGTCAGTTCAACAGGATGATGATAGTATTGATTCAGATCGTGGAATGGAGGCTGAACAAGAGACTCGAGCAAAACCTACATTGAGGAGATCCACACGGGTTAGGACAACACTTAGCAGGTATTCACTTAGTGTCTCTTATGCTTTGACAGTCAGTAGTGATGAACCTAGTTCAGTTAAAAAGGCAAGAGCCTTGGATTATGCTAATCTGTGGAAAGAAGAAATGAAAGAGGAGATGCGGTCACTTGATCAGAATCACACATGGAAGCTTATAAAATTGCCTAAGGGTAGGAAGACAATTGGGTGCAAGTGGGTATTTAAAAAGAAACAAAATGTAGATGATAAAGTAGATAAGTATAATGCTAGGCTGGTTGCAAAGAGGTATTCTTAAATAGAAGGAGTGGACTATGCAGAGATCTTTTCACCAGTGGCAAAACTAACTTTTATTAGAACTGTTTTATCTGCGGCAGTTGCTTATAATCTTGAGGTTGAGCAAATGGATGTAAATACAACCTTCCTTCATTGGGATTTGGAGGAGGAAATCTACATGAAGTAGCCGGAGGAGTTTGTGGTCAAAGGAAAGGAGAACTTTGTTTGCAAGTTGGATAAATCCTAGTATGGCCTAAAACAGTCACCTTGAATATGGTATCAAAAGTTTGATAGTTATGCTCAATGGATCGAATTCACTCGAAGCCAGGCCGATCATTGTGTATATATGAAGAGGACAAGTGAGGATTTTGTCATTTTGACTTTGTATGTTGATGATATGTGATTAATGGGTAATAGCAAAAAGATGATCAAAACTGTTAAGGGATTGCTAGTACAATAGTTTGAGATGAAGGATCTTGGGGTTATTATTTACATCTTGGGCATGCATATACAGAGAGATCGGGGACAACAAAAACTGTGGCTTGGGCAAAGAAAATATGTTGAAGGAATCTTGAAGAAGTTCAACATGTCTGATTGCAAGCTAGTTGAGACTCCTATGTCAGTTGGAGTTAAAGTATCTGGGAAGCGATCTCCTAAGAGTGATGAGGAGAAGGAACAGATGACACACATTTCATATGTTAGAGCGATTGGTAGCTTAATGTATGCAATGGTGTGCACTCGACCAGATATTCCTTATTCAGTGAGAGTATTGAGCAGGTATATGTCTAATCCAGGCAACGAACATTGGACTGTCGTCAAGAGGGTGTTCAGGTATCTTTGTGGAACCTCAGATTATGCCTTATATTTTGAGGGTAA
Organism: Centella asiatica; assembly: GCA_014636745.2. NCBI lineage: Eukaryota > Viridiplantae > Streptophyta > Magnoliopsida > Apiales > Apiaceae > Centella > Centella asiatica. The sequence goes on along the minus strand of CM025785.1, from coordinate 25,538,907 downwards.
TGGAGATAAAGTGTCTCTTGGTGTGACGGAGTCAGTTGATGCAAATTGGGGTGGTAACTTAGACTGTCGAAGAACGACAAGTGGTTATGTATTCAACTTGTTTGGTGACCGGTTAGTTGGATGATTTAGAGGCAAAGTGTGGTTGCCTTGTCATCTACTAAAGTAGAATGCATAGCATTAACTCACGCGAGGAAGGAAGAAATATGGCTTCGTCGGCTCTGCAAGGAGCTTGGGTTTAACAAAAAATCTATTATGGTGAAATGTGATAGCCAAAGCGCTATTCATTTGGCAAAGAATCCAGCGTATCACTCGAGGACGAAACATATTGACATTCAGTATCACTTTATCCAAGAAAAGGTGGAAGACAAGTGGTGTACTTGGAGAAGGTTGACACAGTGGCAAATTCTTAACAAAGCCAGTTACTTTGGAGAAGTTTCAGTTGTGTACTTCTGAAGTTGGGTTGAAGACTCAGGGTATGGGAGCTACTGCATTGTGTGTGAAGTTTTCACCAAGTGGGAGAATGTTAGAGTTGGATCATACTTCAATATTATCCTTTACCAATTAGGAATAGGTTTTCCTATTTCTTATTAGGATGTGTTTTATTTTCTATTCCTAATCAAAATAGGTTTCCATTTGGGTTTTGGTTTTGTTTTTTTTTTTTAAATTCCTTTTAGGTTTCTAACACTATGTTGGGGACTATAAATACAATGGTTTATTGTGTTTATAGGTAGATTAACTAAATCATAATATTTAGTTCTTTGTGAGGTCTCTTATAAGGGGATGAGAATATTATATAACTATTGAGAGTTTGCAAGGTAGATTAGCTGAGTATGAAATATTTCACCATAATTGTATCTTGTGGAAAACTTGGACGGGTAGATCAACTAAATCATAATATTTAGTTCTTTGTGAGGGTCTCTTACAAGGGGGTGAGAATATTATGTAACTATTGAGAGTTTTCAAGGTAGATTAGCTGAGTGTGAGATATTCCACCATAATTGTATCTCGTGAAAAACTTAGACCAATAGTAATATATTCAAACAGGCTAGATGTAGCCTGAATTTGGGTGAACCAAAGTAAATCTTTGTGTTCTTTTCTGTGATTGAATTATCTCTTTTACTTGCGATTTGGTATTTGTTAAGATCTTATTCCCAACATTTGGTATCTAGAGCTTGGTTTGCATGTGGAGTTTCTAGGACTAATCTGGGTTTAAGATGTCGATAAATACATCTAGAGTTGAGACTAAGAAATTCAAAGGGAAGATATTTGAGTTGTGGAAACTTAAGATGGAGGATCTACTTATGGATCGTGATCTGTGGTCAGTGATTGAAGATCCGAAGCCAGTACTTATAAGAGGGTGAAAATATTATGTAACTATTGAGAGTTTGCAAGATAGATTCGCGGAGTGTGAGATATGCCACCATAATTGTATCTTGTGAAAAACATGGATCAATAGTAATAATATTCAAACAGGTTGGATGTAGCCCAACTTTGGGTGAACTAGGGTAAAATATTGTGTTCTTGATTTATATTTTCTCATCTTAACTTGATCATCTTGTTTTATTGCTTAAGTTTGTGGAGGGCGTGCGTGATACATTGGATTCCAAATCGGTAAGAACTTTGAATTATGGAAATTCAAAATAATTGATTTTCTTATTGAATGAGGTTTACAGGATGTGTGAGAATCTTAAGTCAATAATTGCTACAAATAAGGAGAATGGTTGTTCTTCTGATGTAGTAGAGGTAGTGACAAAGGAGCAAATCACTGAGTGGGAACATTTAGATCAGAAAATGAAAAACTTGATCTGCTTATGCCTTACAAATATTGTTTTGATGGAAGTTGCCACAAAGAATACCACAAAAGACCTTTGGATGAAGATGAAAAATCTTTATCAAGTTAAGGATCATTTGGTGGTGAATAGAGGCAGAGATCAAAACAAGAATGTAAGGAATGATGTTTGTAGATCTCGATCATGTGGGAGAGCAATGATCATTGATCGGCCAAAGATTCGGTGCTAGAAGTGTTAAGAGTTTGGTCATGGAAAGAAAAATTGTCCCAACAAAGCAACTAAGGACAAAGGTGATTCCAAGAACAGGTATGACGACACCGAAAGTTTGTACTTAGTTGCGGCATGCGTTGCGCAATTCAATTCTAGTGTGTGGTATTTTGACACGAGTGCCTCTTTTTATATGACTTCTCATCATGAATGGTTTAACTATTACGAAAATTATGATAGAGGGAGCGTTTGTTTGGAGAACAAAGAAATGCTGAAAATAAGGGATCATGGGAAAGTGATAGAAAATATGGTGAATTTGGTGGGAAAAGATTATCAGATAGATTGCATTTCCTATGTTGAAATCTTCTCACTAGTGGCTAAGTTGACATTGTAGAAAATTCATGTGTTGCAATCGAAGAGATTTATTGTCATTAGGGAGAAAATTTTGGTGTCTAAGTTATTGTTATCCTTGCACTGACTGGAGCAATCTTTTCGGATGTGTTATCAAAAAGTTGACTTATTTGTTCAATGAGTTGGATTTATACAATGTCAAGATGATTCTTATGTTTATGTCAAGCAACATATTCAGAAAAATTGATTACAAAGTCGACTTTGGCTTGGACAAAAGGAGTATGTTAAAGGAATCTTGGAGAAATTCAACATGTCTGATTGCAAGCCAATTGAGACTCCTATGTCAGTTGGAGTTAAAGTGTCTGCGGAGCTATCTCCTAAGAGTGATGAGGGCAAATGACACACATTCCATATGCTAGCGCTGTTGGTAACTTAATGTATGCAATGGTGTGCACTCTACCAAATATTGCTCATTCAGTGAGAGTATTGAGCAGGTATATGTCTAATCCAGGCAACGAACATTGGACTGCTGTCAAGAGGGTGTTCAGGTATCTTCATGGTATCTCAGATGTTGTTACCTTATGTTTTGAGGGTAATGGAGATAAGTTGTCTCTTGGTGTGACAGGGTCGGTTGATGCGAATTAGGGTGGTGACTTAGACTGTCGAAGATCGACAAGTGGTTATTTATTCAACTTGTTTGGTGGACCGGTTAGTCGGATGATTAAGAGGCAAAGTGTGGTTGCCTTGTCATCTACTAAAGCAGAATGCATGGCATTAACTCACGTGGGGAAGGAAGAAATATGGCTTCATTGGCTATGCAAGGAGCTTGGGTTTGAGGAAAAATCTATTGTGGTGAAATGTGATAGCCAAAGCGCTATTCATTTGGCAAAGAATCCAGCGTATCACTCCAGGACGAAACATATTGGCATTCAGTATCACTTTATCCGAAAAAAGGTAGAGGACAAAGTGGTGTAATTAGAGAATGTTGACACAGTGGCAAATTGTGCGGACTTCATGACCAAGCTGGTATACTTTGGAGAAGTTTCAGTGGTGTACTTCTGAAGTTGGGTTGAAGACTTAGAGTATGGGAGCTGTTGCATTGTGTGTGAAGTATTCATCAAGTGGGAGAATGTTAGAGTTAGATCATATTTCAATATTATCATTTTCCAATTAAGAATATGTTTTTTTTTTCTATTTCCTATTAGGATGCATTTTATTCCTAATCAGAATAGGTTTCCATTTGGGTTTTGGATTTGGTTATATTTTCAATTCCTTTTAGGTTTCTAATATTATGTTGGAGTTTATAAATACAATAGTTTATTATGTTTATAGATCAATTAAATCATAATATTTAGTTCTTTGTGAGGGTCTCTAACAAGGGGATGAGAATTATGTAACTATTGAGAGTTTGCAAGGTAAATTAGCGAAGTGTGAGATATTCCACCATAATTGTATCTTGTGGAAAACTTGGATCAATATTAATAATATTCAGACAGGCTGGACGTAACCCGAATTTGGGTGAACTAGGGTAAATCTTTGTGTTCTTTTCTGTGATTGAATTATCTCTTTTCTTGCGGTTTGATATTTATCATGGTTTTATTTCCAACAATATTCAGTGTATCATTTCCTTGTATCAAATGAAAAATAAATAGTACAAATATAAATCTACACGTGAAAATATCAAAAACTCATGCAGAACTATCAAATATTTTTCAAACTATAGTCGCAATATATGATTCATCGTACACTTATATTTATTTTTAATTTAATCATTCTAATAAACTATAGTGGAGTGAATGTCTCTCTCACAATTCACAAACTTCTATTCATCCTTTCGATATATATGTGCGCTGAAAGCGTAAAAGTCTTTTTAAATTCTACATTATCGTGAGATTGATATATATATATATATATATATACACACACTAATCGTATGTGTAGAGAAATATTAATGAAGGGGTTTCAACAATATTCAAAATTTTCAAATGGCGCATTATTGTTAGGAATTATAGCATTTGATGACGATGTATAAAACTTAGAATTGTTAAACTTTGTAATTGTACTAAAATCTGCAGTAGTGTACTATCAGAAATTATAAGGAATGCATTTGGAGAGTTCAACAAAAGATAAACATTGTCAAAGACTAAAGAATTAGTCTATCTGAGACTAAGGAATGCACTATCGGAGACTATTGTTGAAGCTATCAGAGACTAAGACAAAGACTCTTTATTGTATTGAAAAGTGGCCAGGGGACGTAGCTGGTCAGGAGATAAATCATTAGGGGATATATCTAGATTGATGAATAAAGTCGTGTTAGAGGATAAATATCCACTAATATACAAGTTAGAGGATAAATATCCACTGATAAACAAAAGTCTCGTCCGGAGATAAATGTCCACTAATGAACAAAATCACCTCATGAGATAAATATCCACTAATGAACAAATTCGCGTCAAGGGATAAATATCCACTGATGAATAAAACATCAAACGATAAAATATCCACTGATAATTAATTCATCACGGGATAAATGACAATCACTAAAGCTAGCACTAAAGTTCTACAAAGCGTCAAACCTAAAGATGACTGTCGCCTAAGTCATTTTCATCAGGGGAGAAATGATCAGAGACTAATTATGACATATGGGATGACATATGGCTGATTGCACAAGTCCATTAACTCAAGTTAAGGCGATGGAATTAAAATAAAGATGGTGGTCCAATAAGGAGATATTGACTACCAAAGAAGTTTTAAGGAGATAAATTATACATACACACACATGTGTATAAAGCTGCAAGTGTGAAAACTGCAGAAATAACTTATAAAGAAAAATATGGAGATAAGTTCTACTTATACACAACATGCATATAAAGCTGCATGTGCGAAAACTGTAGAGATAACTTATACAACCTTGAAGAGGAAAATATTGAAGCTGGTCCAATAAAAACCATAGAATCTTATAGAGATAACTTATCATGAGAACTTCAAGAGGAAAACAAGGGAGCTAGTGCAATAAGAAAAAAGTATACACTAGAGAAGTTATATAACATGTTGGTGTGCAAGGAAGGTCATGCAAAAAAGAAGTTATGTGACAGAGCTACAATTACTCTGATATTTTTGGAGGTAGCTCCAAGAAAAAAACTTAGAGAACAAGGGAGTTATGTCTATAACTAGAGACACAGGGCAACTGAGGTAAAAAATATCTCAGAACATTTCTCAGAGCATTAAATACATCTCTGAGACATATCTAAGAACACATCTTAGATCATATAGAAGCTGTAATCAACTTACATAAAAAGAGAATCTGTATATAAAAGAAAGTGAGTTAAAACATTAAGTGAGAGATACAGAGAGCAACAAGTTCTTAGAACTTGAAAAGCTAGAAATTACTTTCTAGGCAGCAACTGGTGATCACTAGTAGAAAGAGTTGTAAAGATTCAAATTGATTGACAATAAAATTCCTTATTGTTGATAACCATTCATATCTTGCTATTTGTTTTACTGTTTCAATTATTTTATATCAATAAGGTGACATAACTATTATTGAGTTTTAAACTGTTCATAACAATTTAATTCAAAGAAAGAGTTTTAAATTGTATTCAACCTCCTCTACAATTACTCCAAAGAATAAACAATTATCACTTTATTTTGGTGGCGGGTGATGTTAGAGATCTATATGGTTGAATTGCATAGGATTTATAAATTATGATGGACTCACAATTAAAATTTTAATAATTAATAATTTATCACATATATTTGTATATATATATTTTTTACAAGTTGTTAATATTCATAAACATTTTCCTTTTGGTGACTCGTTTAAAAAGTACTTAGAAAAATTACTTTGAAAAGATTTCGATAAATCTTTTATAGGTAGCTGTTATATGTAGAAGCCCCTTATGAGATTGATGAAAGTAAAAATGACACTTGTATTGAGGCAATACATATACTTTATTTTGTATGACAATCCTTTAAACAAACTGACGGTCTCAACAAATGTGTTCATATAAATATCGGTGGTCTTTATCTTATCTTATTACATTTTATTACATTGGATAAAAAAGAAAAAAGTGTAAGAAAACTATGTAAAAAACGAATAACCATAACAATTAATTTTATTACTAATTTGTTATATTATTTAATTATTAATATTTTTATTGTTATTACCTAGCTAATAACATTATCATAATAATTAGCTATGTTATTAACAAAACAACAACAACAACAACAATAATAATAATAATAAATATTATTATTATTATTATTATCTTCTTTAGTAATTAAGGCTTTAGGCCTTAAAAAACTGTTTTGGTAATTTTGTATGATCACTAATAAAATAAAAATAAAAATAGAAAACTGCTCGCAATTTACAACTGTGACGAGAGAGAAACATATGGCCCACGATGGGGAACTGTCGCACAAAAGAAATCACTTCTCCGATTTACCATGAATATCCAAATCATTCTATGCCGTAATTGATTCTGTAGATTTCATAACATCTCATCTCCATTATTCCATCTAAGTTATACATATTTTTAACATTACATATCAAATTAATTTTTTTTTGTCTAAAAACTGTAATTTAGAATTTTAAAAGTTGACATAAACTTATTTAGTTTTAAAAATGATAGATGTTTGTTACATTGTTTTACTCGCATATCATGAACAAATAAGAATCGATGTATAAAATAACTAATTATTAACACGTGAGATAATATTTCTTAACATAATAAAATAACTATTAAAATCAAAAAATAACAAATAAATTATACATTGATTTTTTAGTAGAAGGATAATATTATAGGAAAGAGGACACACAAGGGGGGTGACCTATCCCCAAACCAAAAGAGTTAAGCGTTTATAACACTAACATAATTAAAAGGAAAACAGAAAGGAGGATCTTTAATTCAAGTAAAAAGATCATTTTGTGAAGCAGCGTGCTTTGCCATAGGAAGCATATTCCTCTGAGCTTTATGGAGACGGTGGGGAATTGCTTGGAGCATTTGCCTGCATCTAGAAACCGAAGCTGAAGTTAACACAGAATTTAAACATTCTTCAGCATCAGAAAAAAGTGAAGGTAGGCAGCATTTCGAACTGCATAGTGCCAGAACCAAGCTTGATTATATGAGAGCCGAAGGACGTAGGAGAGTTGGAGACTGGCATTTTGCAAAGACAAAAAGATAGATTTCTTGATTTCCAATGCCAAGGAACCATACCAATTTTCATTCTGGCTTTGTGGTTAAATTTCCAAGGAACCAATATTTAAAATCCCCAAAAAAATCCAAAGCACTGAAATTAAAATGAACTACCCTATGCCAATATTACAAGGAGAATGTTAACTTATGTTGACTAAATAGCTTGTAAGCTTCTTTTACAGAACAATCTTTGGATGTAGTTTTTCAAAACACTCGATCGCTTGAGCGATTTGAAATAGGGACTGACATTATCATGTTAACAATATGATGAGGAAAATACTGGGACAAGAGGTGCTCATTCCATGGCCCAAAAGAGATTAAGTCTTTAGCTCGAAGATTTAAGTGAGATACATGCAAGGGACCGATGAAAATTTCCCCAAAATTCACTTATCTTCCCAAAAAGATAGTTTGAATTGAGCATGGATTTCCCGAGTTAAATGAGGCAGAAGCTTATCCCTTTGAGGGAGGATCTCTTTCCATGTAAGATTAAGAGCCTTTTTTTTTTTTGGTTGCGTTAAGGAAGGAGGATCTAGGATGATATTTTCCCTTTAGAATGGGAGTTAATAACAGCAACTCCAACGGTTGCTTTTCCATTTGATGATATGTGTCCCACTAAATAGTCTTGGACAGTTAATTTTTCGTTGGAGCTGGCCACAAAAAAGTGGGTCTGTCCACCACGTGTGGCAGCCCACTTCCTGATAATGTATTTCCTATTTCAGCTACTTTTGTTATATAAACGTTGTAAATTTATTTAGCCGTTAAAAACTGTTTACATATTTTTAAAATTCACTATAAATACTAACTTCTCTCATTTATTTTTTATTTATATCTCTTCCATTTCACAAAAATAAATCTCAATAATTCTCCACCTTCAAACCCACAAAATTCATACCCAAATACTCAATTTTCATTTTCAAATTCTTTTTTTGCATATCCTCGTAATTCCCAATATCAATTTTCGTTTCTTCAAAATTTTCAAACATTACCTCTACAATTTCAAACACTTACCAATAATCAAAATTCTCCACATTCACAAGTTTTTGCTCTTGATGATACACATATTGTCGATCTCAACAATGATATTGATGAACTTGACGATGCTCGAGAGGTTATTGGTTAGTGGAAATGAGATGAAGATAAACTCTTAATTAGCGCATGGTTGAATATGTCGATTGATCCCATGATCGGTACCGATCAAAAAGGTGAATTATTTTGGGACCAAATCCATCTGTATTGCAAAGAAAGTGATCTCGGCCTTATTAAGGGAGGAGCTGTAACTATTAGAAAAAGATGGCAACAAATAAATGAAGGGGTTCAACGATATAGATCGTGTTACGAACAAGTTGAGCGAAGAATAAGGTGTGGTTCCAACTTAGACAATATAACTGAGTTAGCTCATGAACGCCATAGAGCTAAATACAAGAAGTCCAATTTTGAGAAGCATTAAAACAAGCTTCGGAGACAACCCAAGTGGAGAACTCTTTCAACAAATAGTGGGAGTGTAAAGAGAACTAAATTAAGTGATTCTGGAACTTACTCATCATCAACGAATAATGAAACACCAACAGATGAGAATGTTGTGGAATCTCCAGTTTGTCCCAAAGGTACAAAAACAGATAAGAGAAAGGGAAAGGGAAAGGTAAAATCAAAGGCATCTGATGAGTATGAAGAATTGAAATCCGCTACATGCAAGAGATTATCTCTAATGGAGCAGTTTAATAATAACCAGCAAAAGGAGCTAGATTTAAATATCATTATGGTAGATACTACTATAATGAATGAGACTCAACGGGAGATTCACGCCAAGATACTTGAAGAAATTAAATAAAGGAGAATGTAGTTATTGTATGTGTATCATTGTTTTTATTATAAACTAGCCATTGGAAGCAAGTTAGTGTCATGTAGTCATTGTAAACTAGCCATTGGAACCTAGTCTTTGTCCTGTACTCACTGTGAAGTAGCCATTGGAACCTAGTCTTTGTCCTGTAATCATTGTAAACTAGCTGTTGTAATGTATTCATTTTATCTTCTATACAACATCTTTGTTGCAACACTATCAATGCTACCTTCTGATTTATTTTCTTCATTCACAATTACCATCAAAGTATTCAATATGGCTGACACCTCTAATGTGTCTAAAGAATTTATTCGAGAGTTTTTCTTTGACAATTCTTTAGAAGAATGTCACCTTGAACTCTTTAACTAACTTTGTGGAGAAAAATCATCATCCACGCATCAAAGAGTGATATACAGAGACCGTGAAGCAGGCCACAAACGTCAGGAGATAGATTATTTTGCACAAAATCCAATGTACCTTTTAGAGACATTACGACAAAGGTATCGAATGAGAAGACATATTTTCCGTCACACTATGGATGCACTTTTAAATTTTGATCCATATTTCCAGCAGAGGGAAGAAAAGGTTTATCACCTTTACAAAAATGCACTGGAGCTATGCGTATGTTGGTATATGGAGTCTCTGCAGACGCCATTGATGACTATGTGCGTATTGGCGAGTCGACTGCGGTTGAATGCTTGAAAAAGTTCGTCACCGATGTTATTTTGATATTTGAGAGTGAATACTTATGAAAGCCAAACTCAAATGATGTACAACGATTATTAATAATGGGAGAGGCTCACAGGTTTTCCCCGTATGATGGGCAATATTGATTGCATGCATTAGCAATGGAAAAATTGTCCGAAAGTATGGAAAGGGATGTTCATAAGAGGTCACAAATGAGTTCAAACAATTTTACTTAAAGCGGTTGATTTATCTGACTTATGGATATGAAATGCATTTTTTAGAGTTGTCAGTTCTAACGACATAAATGTGTTAGATCGGTCACCAATATTTGATGAAGTGCCAAAAGGTCGTGCTCTAGAAGTAAATTACAATTTGAATGGTAACAACTATAACATGGGTACTATTTAACAAATGGAATTTATCCTGAATGGGCAACATTCGTTAAAATGATCCCACGCCCGCAGAGTGAGAAAAGAAAATTATTTTCTATATCAGGGAAGTCTACGAAAAGATGTAGGACGAACATTTGGTGTGTTACAGTCTCGCTCTGCAGTTGTACGTGGTCTAGTAAAATTTTGGGATAAATGAGACCTTGATAGAATTATGAGAGCGTGTATCATATTACACAATATGATTGTCGAGAATGAGAGAGACACATATGCCACTCCATTTGGTCTACTACCATCTTACGATGACACAACAAATGACTTTTCACAACCAAATTTAGGCGAGGAACCTTTTGCCACTTATGAAATGTATATTGAAAGAAATATCCAAATTCGTGATAGACAAAAATATCACCAACTACAAGCCGATTTAGTTAAGCATATCTCGTAGTTTCACAATACTCGTTAATTTATTTGAATTGTAATGTTTTTAATTATATGATGGAGGTACTCTTGTAATATATTTTTTTTCTAATTATATAATGCATTTGATTATGAGGCATATTTCATATTTTAATTTTAAATTATTTGAATTTAATAATATTTTTTATTTCATAATTAATTTTAATAAAACATTGTTAAATAAAAGAAATTGTATTTAAATTATAATATAAAATAAAAACATAAATATAAAAAGTAAATAAAATAAACTTTTAAATATTAAACATAATTATAACTGTTGTAATTATAGTGAATTGTAATATAATATACAAGTGAACCCTTTAAAATGTTGAAATGGATAGAGAAGTGGGTTAATCCATTGGAGCATTTTACTCACTTTTTTTTAATTTGGTCACTTGATGCTTATTTGCCATCTAGGTGGGGTCTAATCCATTGGAGCATTCTCTGGCTTCTTTTTCAACATTTCTGTATTTGAATTTTGGCCACCATTTGTAAAAATAATTAATTCCCAAATAAGGGAGATCATTTTCGTCCATAATAGAACAATATTGCCAATGCCAAATCCATGAGATTTTAAATTGGGCAATAAAAAATAATAATGCTTTTATTATTCTGATAAGAACAGAAAATTGTTCATTTCTCAGCTTTGGATGAAGCTTTGAGTAATGTAATAATAATTCGGATAATTCGTCAGGAAGGAAACTTTGCTCAGGGCCAATCCTTTCCCAATTATTCAAAAACCAATTTGGAATTTCTTTCAGCTGGCAATCATAATTAAACATAAAAAACCATGAATGTTTTCTATTATTATTTTGATAAATAAAAGCATAATGTCATACTTCTATATAATTCCAATAATTATAATAAAATAATTTAGCAGGAGTTTCCGGATCAACATAGCGATGTTGACCTGGATTAGAACCCCATTCATTTGCTGAAATAATGTTTAAAATGTTTTCTTTTGAAAAATCAAAAGAATTTTTATCATGATCATTATATGAGTGTTGAAAATATACTGAGTTGGTTTCACTAAGAATAGTCTCATACTACATTCGACTTTTTTGTGCAGCATTAGGAACAAATATCCCTTGCTCAAAGTATTTGTTTGCAATCTTCCATGGCTCCTCAAGCCATATGCAATCTGATTTTTCGATAATCATTAAAACTCATTGTATGATTTTTGTTGTAAATCATTATTTTTATCATTAGCAGTTTCATGTGCTTCAACTGCAATATCTTTTAACGTCCTTGCATTAGAAGGCGTTACTGGATAATTTTGATCACAAGTCAAGGGAGCATGCCCTTGAGCTGAATAATTTGCTCGACCACATCCCCTTCCTCTTCCTCGAGGAGTGTTATTACGGGAGGAACTTCCCCCTTTAGAAAATTGTCATCTTCCCTTTTGAGAAGGACCTACATAATTCCCTGCAAAAATTCTCGAGTTAAAAAGTCAGGCAGAGAATTCTGATCACCCTTGATATATTCAATGGTGAAATCAAAAACAGATAATATGACTTACCATCTAGCAAATATTTGTTTTGAAACAAGATTTTTTACATCTTTTTTAGTAATATCTTTTGTTGCTTTACAATCAATTTTTAAGATGAATTCCTGATTTAACAAATCATCCTGAAATTTTGAAATATTTTTCACAATATAAAGTATTTCTTTCTTAATAGTAGCATAATTAATCTGAGTTTTATTCCACTTTCCAGAATTAAAACTAATTAATTCTTCTTTCTTAGTGATCAGATTTATCTGTTTTAGGATACCTCCATAACCTATGTTGGAAGCATCTGTTTCAACAATTTTTTTCTAATTATGATTAGCTAAAACTAAACATGGAATCTTTTTAACTTTTAATTTAATCATTTGAACAACTGTGAGAACCCGAAAATTGTAAAATTGTTTTATAATATGAGATAATATAATTTGTGGCAAATCTTATTTTATGTTATCTTATTTTCGCATGAGGTTTAATTCTTTTGGATATGAATGATAAATTCATATCTTAAATGTGAAATTTTGATGATGTGATATCTTTGATGATAAGGTTAAATCCTTAAGAAGGTATCAAAAAGGGGATTAGCGAATCCCATATAAGATTATTTTGATCAACATGGAAGAGGATGAAGGGTTTACGTGGCACTACAACTACGTGTATGATTAAGAGAAGTTTAGGTGGCAAGGTTTTGTGCATGAAGGACAGCAGCTGCTCATACGTATTTAGCTGCTAAGGAATCATGATGAGCAGCCGTACTTACCGTCCAAATTAACCAATTATCTTATTTCAAGCTTAATCATAGTCAACTATTTTGAACTCTATAAATACACTACCCGGAAGGAAATTCTAACTCTTTACCAAATTTCTCTCCTAAGAGTTTCATCAAAATTATTATCTCTGAAAACTTCCGAGTTCTTCTTCGGAGAATTTTCCCAGAAAAGCTTTGATTCCACTCTGAAAACGAAGAGGTAAGAGCTTAGTGTTCTATTCAGTTTTCTTTCGTACATAATATTAAAGATTTATGCTAAGATTAATATTCTTTGCATCATCATGAGACATCATAGTCTGAGATGTTCATGTTAAAGTCTTTCAATGTAGCGGAAACAGGCTCTGCAGTTAATCTTGGATGAGATATTGTTAATCTCTGATAAGATATTGCTAGTCTCTGACGAGAAATTCGTAGTCTCCGATGAGATATTCTATTATTCCCCGATGGGTTATTTATTCCCCGATAGGTTATCTATTCCCCGATTAATCCCCGATGGGTTATTTATTCCCCGATAGGTTATCTATTCCCCGATTAATCCCCGATGGGTTATTTATTCCCCGATGGGTTATTTATTCCCCGATAGGTTATCTATTCCCCGATTAATCCCCGATGGGTTATTTATTCCCCGATGGGTTATTTATTCCCCGATAGGTTATTTAATCCCCGATGAGTTGTTTAATCCCCGATGGATTAATTAGTCTCCGATGACGTCAGGATTAATCCCTGATAGACTTAAAGTGACGTCATCAGTTCCCGAAGAGTTTTAGTCCCCGACGCGTTTAATCCCTGGCGCGTCCAACACACGTATTAGTCCCTGATACCTTTCCGTAATCCCTGATGGCTATATTATCAATCCCTGACGAGTTATTAATCAGAAAATTTATCTCCGATGCATAGTCTGCTACCAAGACTATAAAATATTATTTCCTTAAAACAAATTTATCGCATGCATGTCTTCTTCCATAAATTCTTGTTAAAGTATTAAAAATTACTTGCGTAATTTACAGAAACTCTTTCTCGCAAGTAAACTGATTTGAATTTTGTGCGAAGGACCGAGGCAAGTATATTCACAATCTCATGCTCATTTCAGTTTAACGCATTATCATTTGTTCCGATATGCGTAGAAGGTTGGATTTATACCTTAATTTCTCTGATGAATGAGCATGCTATGTTTTGATTCTGCTAGCATGATATGAATAGTGATGCATGGATATAAATGAGCTTTGAATTTCAGCTATGTTCTCAATCTTATATCTGTGCAATGAGAGCGTGAATGATGCCCCTTATGGGGGTTATGCCACATGGCTGGCAAGAGGAAAGGAAAAGTGCTGATGTGTTCTCCACCTGACCAAGAGGAAATGTTATTTGACTACGTAGTCACTCAGAGGGATCATGCGGTCCAGCCTGGCCAGCTGTGTACTGAATGGTTAGCAGATCCACGGGTGTAGCCCCCGTTGGATATTTGAAAAGTTATGATCAGGTGTATACCTGACTTTCTTCAAGGAAGGATCACAAATTGTATATCATCAGTGAATCCTCGAAGATTTTTGAAGGTTGCCGAGGTTTTTGTATTGCTTCACCAAGCCTCACAAACAGAATTTGAATTTCTCTCCTTTGATTCCAGATGAAATTCATTGAATTATTCATATTCTTCCTCAATGTGTATATACTTGTTGGGCGTAAAACGCTCACCCACGTTGAATGTTAATGATTTGCAGGACAGAAAGCTAAAGCTGAACCCTCTGACAAGGGGAAAGCAAAGATGATAAGCTACTGAGTGTTTATCCTTTTGATAGAACTGATAAAGGAAAGAGAGGGATGAAGGAAGGAAAGAAGGAAGACGTTTGAAGAGTTAATGAAATTTGTTTTGTTATGAAGAAGTGATGTAATAGCTTCCGCTGTAATTACTTAATTCTTGGGTCGTAATTACTCTCAAGTGCTGTTTTATTCAGTATTTATTTATGAATGGATGAATGGTTATCTTTACCTCCTTATGATGATGCCCTAGTCCGGTATGGGATTATGGGGTCGTCACAACAACTTTAGTGTGTTCATTACTCCAAGAAGGAGGATTCTTTTTCAAACGATCATACAAAGGAGCACTATTTTTTGCTAAATCTTTATAAAAATCTGCTATATAATTAAGACTTACAAGAAATCTTTGTAATTGAGTTTTATCTTTGATTTCATCAAGAAATTTATCTACAAAATCAATAGATCTATTAATCGAAAGATAATTTGCTTCACTTATCTCATGACCAAGAAATCTAACCTTAGTCTGAAATAATTTCATTTTCTTTTCAAAAGGGACTAAACCATTTTGTTGAATAATATTAATAAAAATATTTAAATGTTTAAAGTGATTTTCCAAATTTGCTGAGAAAATCAAAATATCATCAATATAAACAATAATAAATTCAGAATAAGGATAAAAAATATCATTCATGATATTTTAAAATTCTGATGGAGAATTTTTCAAGCCAAAAGGCATAACATTCCATTCATAATGGCCAAAAGGAATAGTAAAAGCAGTTTTATACTTATCTTTTTCATTTATCTGAATCTACCAATATCCAGATTTTAAATCAAATTTAGAAAAGATATAAGCCTCATTTAATCTTTTCAATAAATCTTCCTTATTAGGTATTGGATACCTAATCCATTTCAAAGCTTTATTCAAAGGCTTATAATTTATTACTAATCTAGGAACTCCTCTTTCAATCTTTGCATTTTTATTTACATAGAATGCAGCACAACTCCAAGGAGAAGTACTATCCTTGATTAATAATTTTTCTTTTAAACTTTGTATTTCATTTTTACAATGTTCTAATAATTCTTATTCATTTGTATAGGCCTGGCTTTTGTAGGAATTAACCTATCATTAAAATCATTTTCATAAAGTAAATCAACATGTTTTTTCCTATTCCAAAAAGCAGTTGGTAATTCACTACATAAATTTTGTTTGATTTTATTTTCTATTTGAATAATTCTATATTTTATATTACTATTATCTAATTGTTTTTCTATATTTTTTTATCTTTAAATCATTTTGAATAAAATTTAATTGTTTATTTTTATAAATTAAATTATCTTTTAACTCATTAATCTCTTTTGTTTAAGGATTAATAATAAATTTAAAAATTATTTCTTTACCACTTAGAGTAGTAAAGATTCCTCAAGAATCGATCCTTGTTATTGGTTGAATCATGTTAATAAAGGGAGTATCCAGAATTAACATTTGACTTAATCCTTTAACAAGAACGAAATTTGTTTTGATACAGATACCATCATTACAAATATTAACATTAGATAATTTATAATTCAAATTCATTCTTGCACCATTAGCAGTAGTTAATCTTTGACCAAATTTAATTTTATCAAAATATTTTGTAGAAACTATACCTTCCTTTATACAATTTAAATGTGTTCCGCTATCAATTAGAGCAATAACTTTAAAGCTCAATCTTCATTTACCACAAGTGTAATATAAACATATCATTTTTGAAAAGTAAATTTATCCATAACATTTAAATAATCAGTAGATTGATCATCCTCAATTTTTATTTCTTTTCCTTTAGAAGATTTTATATCTTCTTCTTCAAAAGGATAATTTTCTAAAACTTCAATTCTAGTTTTTAAAATCTTCATTTCAAATTTTAATTCATTAATTTCCTATTTTAAATCATTAACATTGATCTCTTTTTGAGGTGTTTCAAATCTATTAATTATCTCTTGAAAATTATAAGTTAATTTCTTTTTATTCAAAAAATCAGCCTCAGGCTGTTTTTCATATTCATTTAAAAGCTGTAAAAGAGTTTTTCTTCTTTCTTCTAGATCTGTTATCTTATCAATAATATCCAAAATCATATTTTGAGATTTTGATAACACATTGATACTTAAACCATTTAAATCTAAGATAGATTTATAATAATTTATTTCATTTATACAACTACAATCTTTATGATTTTCTCCAGAAACATCACTTTCTGAACTAGTCGTAATATCATCTTCTTGGATATTATGAATATCATTTTCTGATTCATTTTCATAATCAGGAGTTAACAGAATAGACATATTTTGTGATTTTAAATCATCATTGACATCTAATTCTTGTATTTTCTTTTTAACCCAACAATTATTAGCATAATGCCCTAATTTTCCACATTTATGACACGTAATATCCTTTTTAAATTTATTATCATTTTTCTTAAAATTCTTTTTCTTAATTTTTTTTCTTTTTAAAATCCTTCTCATCATTGTGAAAATTTATAAATATCTTGTGAGATTTGTGAGTTCTAATAAATTTTTTTGATTTACTTCTCTCAGGTTTTTTAATTTTAGAGGTCGGAATGTTATATGCAAACTGGCCACAAAATTCACCTAATTCTTTTCTACTAGTAAGCCCTTGTTTCTTTAATTGCGCTTTTAAATTTAAATCATTACATAAAGCCAACCCTTCAGCTATGTATTCAGAGATTAATTCTCCATAAGTATAATTATCATAAGGGATATTAGTCCCTCCATGTTCATTTCTAATTCTGGTTTTAATTTTCTCAGAAAATAATGGTGGTAAACCTATAATAAATTTTTCCTTCCAAAAAGTCAAATTGGCATCATTCCTAAGGGTTACCTTAGTAAGGAAAACATCTTTATACTATTTGAAATGAGTTAAAGTGGGACATCTTAAATTCATTAAAAATTCTCTACTCTAATCAATTAGTTGAGTAGGTTGACCAATAAAATGTTTAATAATAGATTGTACCAAAGTATAAACCGTATCTTCTTGGTGATAAGGTTTAACTTCACCAGTACTTGGATCAACAGATTGGATAATTTTTGTTGAACTTAAAATTTCATTTTGTTGATTTTGATTTAATATATTATCCCACCAGCCTTTCAATTGACATATGAAACCAATGACAATAATTTGGGCTATTTGAGAATCAGTGTTGCCATTAATTCTGCAAGCAGATGCAAACATCATCGTCCTATTAATATAATTAATAAGTTGGTATTATGACATACCATCTATATTCCATTCATATATAGCTTTTGGATTATAATAAGATTGTCCTACCAGACTATCTTCTTCAAGAATCAAATCCACAGGAGTTGGTCTTGGATAATAATACCTACTGGTAGATTGAGGAATTTGGGATCTCTGGGTTCCAAAATTATCTCTCATCTTATTAATATTTAAATCTTCATTAGTGAATTGATCTTCAATTTCTTGGCGATCTTCACTTTCAATTTCACTATAAGTTTCTTCTTGTTTTAAAACATTAAGATTTTTTATCTTTTAAATTTAAATCTTTTAATTTTTTAGTTAAAGAAATAATAAATTCATCTTCAGTTTTTGAAGTAAATTTAAAATTTTTAGGAGTCATTCTAATTTATGGTTTAATTATAGGAGTTTGAATTCCTATAAGTTTTGTTGAATCATTATACTTTACTAATTCTTTTTCTTCCAACTTGTCTTCAACTTGAGTGAGTTGAGATCCTATAGTTTGAAGAATTAAATTAGTATAGTTATTTTGACCTAATATCTTATTAGTATCATTATTTTGACTATTTAATTTATTAAAAGCATTAGCTTTTAAATCTTCATGTGTAATATCTTCTGGAGGAGGATGAACAGAAACAATCACTCCTTTAGAAGTATTCCATGATTTTTTATATTTTTCTAAAATCTGAATTTTCGGATCATAATTTTGTAGATACTAATCTATAAATGGTATAACTATTTTATTAGTATCAATATAATTATAAAATTTATTTTTTAAAGCTTGTAATTTTTCTTTAGAATAATTTTTGAAATACCAATTTCTAAAATTTTTATTTTCTTCCTTCATAAAATCATTATTGATATATTTTCTATTATAAGAGAATTCTGTTTCCAAAACCAAGACATTAAAATTCATGTTTGAAGCTGTTGGAGACATAAGTCTTTTATCTTTATTATAGATACCATGAAAAATCTGTTGATCAGATTCTTTGATACTTTCAAATTTTATATCACTATAATCAGTTTTCTCAGAACTAACAGAAGTTTGAAAACTTTTGTCAAATTCAGAAATTCTAAAACTAGATCTTCTGCCTAATCTAACAAAATTGATACAAACATCTCCTTCAATAGTTTGAATAATTGATTCTATATTATTATTTTTTACAGGAACAGAAAGACAAGCAGAAGATAATAACCAGTTAGTTGGAAGATTGACATCCCTCCAAGATATGGTCTTTGGAACCATCATATTAGACTTATCTTCATTTATTTGTAATAAAGTTGTTGTACCTTTATTACTTTTAATCTTTGATCTTGGTGTTAAAGTATTCATTACTTTATAATAAACTTTGTAAGTGATTGCCATATGTTCACTTAAATTTTGCATATCATATCCTTGTGTTTTAATATTCAAAGTTAAAACATCAATAATATTTTTATCTGTCAGAGAGACAGTAAAATCAGGAAAACAATTAAAAAATATTGGTCCATTACACACACTAGTTTCAACTAATCCAAGTAATGAAACATCAAATTGGTTATGCCTACAGTCTCTTAGGGTAATCATTAAACAAGCATTTAAACCTTCTCTCGTTAAAGGTTTAATACTAATTTGAACTAATCCAATATATAAAAAATTATAATTATCTTTGTGTTTCAATTTACCTGGATCAAACATATGTATAGTTTCCAGTTGATTTATAATCGGAACAGTTCTTTCTACTGTTTTAATAATTTTCTTTGATTTAAAATCAAAAGTATTAATCATATAAATTTCATTTGGAGATACAGTGGGCATCTCCCAAGCTTTATATTTTTCAATTATTTCCTTATACTCTAATTCAGAAGAGTTCTTCAATAATTCTTTATCTAATTTGATTTTCATCATTTTTTTGCTAGGATTTTTATTTAGCATTTTTACCAAATAATATTATTAATTTTAATATAATCCTTTCTTCTTAACCTGTTCCTCGGTCAACGACTCACTGGTCTGACTACCCTATCCACGGGATTTACTGCCAACGCGAATAGAGAAATCTTATAAGAATATGAATTATATTATTACCAATAATAAAAATATGGCTTTGATACCAATTAAAACCAGGATTATAAAGATAATTAAACAAGATGATAAACAAGCTAATAAAATATAATAATAACAAGAATAAATAAATATATATATATATATATATATATATATATATATATATATATATAT
>CM025785.1:25501215-25518096 GCA_014636745.2 Centella asiatica | reverse complement strand
ATATATATATATATATATATATATATATATATATATATATATATATTGTTGATGCAAAATAAGCTTAAGTGTTTGTAGAAGGAGAGGGATGAATACAAACACTACAAAATTTTCGCTCTTTTTATCTTTTAAAGGTACTTGCTGGAAATAGCTGCACAGAGCAGAAAAACTATATAATATGAACACACAGATTCAATTTAAAATAGTTATATTAAAACTTGGGGTTTTCTGGAAATCTGTATAATCACAACTGTGATTTACAGCTACAAATTCTGTGAATAAATACATAACTTCTCATACTCACTAGCTATGAAAACTTTTTTCTGAAAAACAAATCTCTCAAGAAATATATTACAGAGCTTCCTAGTGTTGTGTGCTTCTTTGTTTGTTTGATCTTCTCTGTTGGAAAGATTCAATTTGTGTGTGTGTATTTTGTAATGAGAACTCCTTTGCTTATATGTCGAACAGTGGTTGAAATCACGTGCTTGAGACGTGCTGCTTTTCTCAACTTAGTCGCAAGTATGTCACATCGTAGCCCTATGTGTCAGGCTGCTGCATGCTTTGTTGCTACTTTTTCTTCCCCTGATCTGTGTGCATTTAATGCGCGAGAGTTCTCATTGGATCAAAAACAAACTTCAAGAAATATCTTTCCAGTTGATATTTCTTGCTTCTGTAACATGTTGCGTTGATTTTTGTGTAAGTACTGATGACAGGTGCATGTTGTCATAACGATCCACTGACTACCAGCCCTGATGGACTTTGATCAGTACTTCTGAATCCTTTGATGCTTATTGACTGGATCAGGGCTTCAACCTTCACTTGAGTTTCACTCAGTGCTTCTTTGATCTTGATGGTTATGACTGACAACATACACTGATGGCTTCCACTGATGTCGTGTTGGTCATTCCCCCTGAAGGGTTGCCCTAATGGGTTGGCCTGACACTGACATGTCCTGAAGAGTTCCCCTGAGGGTTGATCTACCTTCGTCATCCCCTGACGGTTCCCCCTAATTGGTTGCCCTGATGATCGAGTTCCCCCTGATGGATTCCCCTGACGGTACTTAATCAACGTAACTTTATTTAGAATATCTGATGTGCGGAATACTTTGACTGTTAACAAGTAACATCAGACATTCTTCTTCACTTTGTCAAGTTCTTTGGATGTTCCATTTTCTGACTTGCCTTGTGAAGTTATTGATCATCCACTGATGAATAATTTTATCATCAGTGGATGCAAAACTTGTGCTGAACTTAAGGTTTATAAAATACCTCAAGTATTAAGTTGCACAATTTATTACATAATTATCATCATCATCATTTAACTCTAACATATATAGGGGGCCGATCTATAGCTAACTTTAGCTGTGGAGACTTTCGTAGCTAACACATTTATAACCGTCGATCGTATGATTCAACGCTGGAGATCAAACTCAAAAAAAATATATATATATATATATACCTACCGCCAGTCTCATTGGCGAAAAAGGAGGAAAAAAAATTTCCCCTTTCCGCCAGTGGGAGTGCCAGAAAGGGGAAATTTTTTTTTCCCTTCCGCCAATCTCACTGGTAGAAGGAGGAAAAATAAAATTTCCCTTTCTGCCACTCCCACTAGCAGAAAGGGGAATTTTTTTTTATTTTTCCTTCGCCTGCCTTCCACCCGTCCTGTGCTTGATATTTATGCTTGAAAGAGGATTTTTTTTTAAGTCTTCCGCCAGTCTTAAAAAACAATTGCTTAATAAATTATAATTTTTTTTAAAGCCTTCTGTCAGACATTTTCAGTGTAACAAAAACTTTTCCCCTTTCGTCAGTCTTATTTTTTTTTCCCTTGGCCTGCCTTCCGCCAGTCTTGTGGTTGATATTTATGTTTGAAAGGGTGTTTTTTGTTTTAAGTCTTTCGGCAGTCTTTAAAAAAAATTACTTGATAAACTGTTTTTTTTAAAGCCTTTTGTTAGACATTTTAAGTGTAAAATAAATTTTTCCCCTTCCGCTAGACTTTTTTTTTTCTTGCGTTTCACCAGTTTTGTGCTTGATTTTTATGCTTGAAAAGGTAATTTTTTTTTAAGTCTTCCGCCACTATAAAAAAAGAATTGATTGATAAAGTGTTATTTTTTTTAAAGTCTTCTATCAGGCATTTTTAATGTAATACATTATATTAAACTAAAATCTCAAATTGTATAACACACCATCAGTAAATACAAATATATAACACACCATCGACAAAAAACATATATATTACACTGAAAAACATAAATTGTATTACATCTGAATGAAATAGAACTAAAACAAATACAACCTCACTCCATTAATTGTACATATTACTCATTACTATTCATCAGAATCCAACATCAGTGATCCTGTCATCTTGTACCCTCTAACGGGACACCTTGCCATTCCTTTGTGCAGTTCCCAAGCAAGATGCAAGCAAAGAATGGAAGCATCTTGAACTGTCCATTTAACTATAGTGGGATTTAGTCCACGTGAGATTGCATCCATATATTTACAAATGTAAACCCCACAGTCTGAACCATTATATTGTTTCACCACTTCAAATTTCTTTCCAAGTTTTGCATCTATTAAGGGCCAATTGGTCTCGGGGTCAGCAAATCTTAGCAAGATAGGTATAAGAGTCTTCTACTCATTTAAAAAAAAATTAGTAAGTGACAATAACAAATTAAAACCAAATGTAAATCAACATAAAATCTTTTGTACTTACCGTAATTGCAACATCTGCCTAGTATCGCTCATTCAACTGTGCCGGAGTCATCTCAGGATGCATGAGATCAATGATTTTTATTACCCATACCTTAACATTGAACATCACCAGGACAAAATGTTCATGTATGCGGGAATGGAATGCCATGAAAATGACATCACATTCCGAAACACGTCAACCATTTTGTTCTACAAAGTGTTGTACAAAGTCAACTACATTTGCAATATCAATTTCGACTCTGACATTTATCATGGTTTAACCCAGGACAATGAAGAAAGTCGCCAGATAGTAGAAATTTCTTTTTAACTTTTTTCCTGCCTGTGTCATGACAGCGTCTCTTTCTGCTAACAATTCTTGGTAGGCGCCCACAATTATGTTGCCTAACCATGCCCCAGGCGATAATTATGTGGCCTCCTATTGATTAATATTATAACCTTTAATTTTTTGAGGCCAATACTGTGAATCTTCGACTGGTTCACCATTAAACCAATGTCGAGTCAACCAATCCACCTTCCAAGGGTTTAACGGCTTCACCATGCTCCCTTTCACCGGAACCATCAGCAGATTATGTCTTGACACTTTTGCCGGATTAGGGACGGGTGGAGCCTCTTGGGAAAAACAGGTAGGAGTTGCATCATTGCTTTGATGGGTAGTTTGAGTGAAAGGATTGAAATCTGATGTAAAAGAAATGAGAGGATCTGAAGTAAATGTTGGAATTTAAGTAAAAATAGGAGGTTCCCAAGCATTAGTAAAGGAGGGAGTGTAAAAAAAAATGCTCTGAACCTAAAGGGAGTGTGATGGCAGTGGAGGACATAGACGTGGTTGGGGGAGGAACCTTCGGAGCGGTGTTTATAGGAGTAACACCAAGATGAAATAAATGTATCTGAGTAAGCAGTTGGTTGTTTTCATGCACCAATGCTTGATACTGTTGCTCAATCTGAGGTGGTTTGTTCTCCCATTACTACAACAACCCAAAGGCCTTCTTCAACTATAAACAACAAATACAAACAGTAAATATAATTATAAAATAAGTCAATAAACATTAAACAAATACAAACAATATTGAATACCAGGATTAGTTATGTACCACGTCAACCACTTTGATTTGATCAAACATCACTCGGTTTCTATATCGAAGATCAATTGGGTCTGGTTTTGAAATAAGTCTCCGATTGATCTAATAGTACCACAGATAATATACGTCCATATCCAGTTTATTTGCCTTGTCATTCTGTGATACCAATAACCCAACTAAATTGTCCTGAAAATCATTCCACAATTCGATATACATTACATAATATCAAATCGATTGTTTTTCTCAACGGGCAACCTCAATGCAGTGTGCTTGAATGGCGGTTCAGGTATCCTCTGATAATGGCCTAACTGCCTCAGAACTCTATCAGGCATTTGAAACTCAACCTCATCAAAATGGATCAGGGGGATGCGACAATTTGCAAATAAACGTGCCATCCACGCATCCTCAAAATCCTCGTCTATCTTATAAAGATGTTTTTAAGGCCTCCAATTGATCTTGTCCCTCAGTTGGTTCTCAAATTCTTGCCTGTATAGAGGAACGTTGTGGTGAGGATCAAATCGCCTGTTAGTGTAAGGAGCATGTCTGGCATATGCATATGCAGTAACATGTGGCCACCAATCATCTAAACTGGTACGTGCAAATGGACGACCTATCAAAATCCTGTCATATGCCCAAATCTGCAGAACAGTCATGCATCCTGTTATCCTTCTAGGCAGAGAAACTTTCCCATTTTGCTCCTTAAATGGGATGCGTGATGGAGTGCTCGATAAATAGATGCTAGGACAACTGACCCCCACGCATAATTGACAATGTCCTCGATATCTCGAACAAAAAACATATACCTATAAGAAAGGGGAAAAAATATTCAATATTTTATAATTAATAGGGTTAATAACAAATGTATAAAATTATAGTAACTTTAAATCATACCTTGTTGGGCATATGTCTTTTGTTTTGGTTGGAAACAATATTGCACTGCACAACCATAATATGTACGCTCTAGTTTAGATCAGTACATAGTCCGCTGGTGGATCATTCGGTAGTTCACTAAACATTTTAACCAACCCCCTTAAACGAATTCCACCTCCATGTTTTGCTTCCTTATATGAGTTATTGTACCATTTTTCACCAAAACATTACTTAAATAAGCGCCTTTCCTATTTCTCACTTAAAGCACCACATTTGAGAGGTTTCCCGTTAAGTGGTAAACCAAGTATATAATATATGTCCTCCAAAGTGATTGTCACCTCGCCAGGATTCAAATGAAATGAATTAGTCTCAGATCTCGATCTTTCGACCAACGCGGTGACAAGGCTTGCTTCGTGCCTCAGACATATACAACCAAAGGTAAAAGCGTGAAATCCAACGGCATTTAATATTTCTTTCTATTCATCACTTAGAATCCACGAATCATACTTTTGGTTTGTTTGTTGAGCAACCTCTAAAGTCCTAAACTCATTCCAGTTATAAACATGTGAAGACACATGAGACAGTTGATCATTCAAGACACTATCATCCTTCGGTCCCAGCAAATAATCAAATTGATCCATTGCAAACTACAAAAAAATAATAAAACATTACATATCAGTGTACACATGTCTACACACACACACACTACGCACACACACACACACAGTGCACACACACACAATGCACACACACACAGTACACACATACACTACACACACACACAACACACACAAAAATTGCACGCACGCACACACTGCACACAAACACACACAAACACTACACACACACACACACACCGCACACACACACACTGCACACATAAAATTAGACACACTGCATACATATACACACATGAAAGTATACATGCACAAACATATTAAAAATATTAAAAATCAATATTCAAAACTGAAATTAATATTAAAAAATGAAAATTTTAATTTCAAAATTATAAAAACTTACTTGATTTGGGGCGGTAAAAAATGAAATCGAGCGGAAAGAGTGTTCGACAGCGGAATGGAGTAAAATTTGGAAGTTGTTTAGATGGAAGAAGAAGAAATTTTTTTTGGAAGAGAGAAAGGAAGAAGCAGTGGAAAGGGAAAAAAAGAAGAAGAGAAGATAAATATAACCTAGGGGCGGAAGAAACAAGGACACAGGCGGAAGAAAGAAAGTGGCTTTTTGGAAAAAAAAAAGTGGCTTTTTTGGAAAAAAAAAAGTCCCTTCCGCCAGTGTTAGTAGCGGAAGGGGTCTTTTTTTAAAAAAAACCCAGTCCCTTCTGCCAGTGTTTTTTTTTTAAAAAAAGACCCCTTCCGCTACTAACTGGTGAAAGGGACTTTTTGTTTTAAAAAAAAAGTCCCTTCCGTCAGTGTTGGTAGCGGAAGGGGTGCTTTTTTTAAAAAAAAAATACACACCTTCCACTACTAACACTGGTGGATGGGTTTATTTTTTTTAAAAAAATAATTAATAATCATAATCAATAATAGTTAATATAACTAATAATCATAATAATTAATACAAAAAATTACAATATTATACTAATTATTTTATTAATGACATTTTCAAACACTAATTGTCATTATATTATTTATTAAGATTTAGGGTTTAGGGTTTACGATTATAATGTATTTAACTCATATTAGATTACTAATTATCATGATGATCAAAACATTATGATTATATTATAATTATCATTATCATTATATTTAACTCATACTATTATAGTATTTTTTTTTATAATAATATTCTTGTACTTAATTATTTGAAACAATAACTCATAATCACAATGAATATAATTTAAAAGTCAAGCTCGATCACAACTCTTCTTCATCATCGTCTAAATCTAATGTGCTATGTTGAGACATTTGTGCACGCATCTCGATTACTCTATCATGATTTCTCTTATCATGATCCATGTATTCTTGACATATAGCACATTTTCGTAGTCTTTTTGCGAATTGACTTTGTTCAATTCCACTCTTAAATCTTGTGACCTTCTTACGACCCTTGATTTGTGACTGAAGAGGTGGAAAATACTCATCTTCTTCGTCTGAAATACCACCTTCGATGTGCTGCTCCTTCGATCTGGTCCGACCTTCAACCATGTCATTTTCTTCAATCAATCTTGACTTACTTATCCATACTTTCTCCTTCATAGTAGTTTCAAGACCATGCATGTAAGATGATTGCGATGTCGATCTCATTGTTGTAATTTCTTGATAAACCCTATTCAAATGATTGTAACGTATTGCACTAATATCACTGACATCAAAATTTGATTCAGCATTTACTTCATTTATCCGAACAAGATCACCATGAATTTTATTTGCATTTCTCGTTCACCTACCACAAATCAAAGACATTGGAATCTCATTTATGCTCTTGAAGGTGACATACCTCAAAATATGTTTGCAAATCATGTCGTTGTGCTCAAAGCGTTGACATATGCATGTCACATTGTCGGAGTCTCCGTGTTTCACAACAACATAATAATATCGTCGGTTTTGTGGTACCTCCTCGTTGAACACAGTATATCCTTTTGTACCACTAACCCCAAAATTCTGAATCTTACGACACATTAACTTTTGACCCTCATAGAACTCGTTTGAGAAGTCTTTAAAAATATTATTCGTATACACAAGTGCCGCATACTTTTCTAATAAAAAGTTCTGTTACGCAAATTTTTCGTCTTGTACTTTGTTTCAAGATCTTGTTTTCTCTCATTCAAGTATTGTTTCTCAATGGCTATTTGTGAGTTAATCACAAAATCCTTCAAACTAGTACAATTATTTACGTATTGATCAAAAAAACTGTTCATGGATTCACTTCTGCCGGTTGTAGTCATCCCTGCAGCAAAATATGACTTTGAGTATGCTCTAATCCACTTCTCCTTTATATTATACATAGATTGAAGCCACTCGTGATGTTGTAAATCATATTGTTCCACCAATTTTCCCCACCTTTCCTCGAATTCGGCAGTTGTCACTGAATACAAACACCTACAATAACAACATATTATAAATGACAACAAATAAATATTGACAACTTCACATGAACTATTTATAAAAATAGATACGTACCTATCGAAGTCTTCCTTAAACGTTTCGTAACTATTATATAAATGATGAAGTTTCTCCGGAAATTTGTTACTTATATGCCACGTACATATCAAATGATTGGTTGAAGGCAATACGGTAGCAATGGCATTGCTCATTACTCTATCCTGATCAGTTATGATTGTTAACGGCCTTTTATTCTCAACTGCTTCTAGCCAATTTTCTAACACCCAAACAAATATAGCTTTCGTTTCATCCTTAATAAGGGCAAACCCAAACAAAATAGACTGATAATGATGATTAACTCCCGTAATTAGAACAAATGGAATCTCATATATATTTGTTCTGTAAGTGGTGTCAAAGGTCACTACGTCTCCAAAATTTCTATAACAAATAATTGAACGAGAATCCACCCACATGATACATGCAATGCGATTCCCTTCGTCAACTTTTATATTATAAAAGAAATTTCCAACACTTTCTGGCTTCAATCTCTTTAAAACCGTCAAAACTTCTTGTGCATCATTTGCAACAAATGTGTCATATCGCAAGTTGCGTATAACATTTCGAATATCTTTGACGCTAAATTTAACATTTGTCCTTCCACCACTCATTGTACTCAACACATTCATGATCAAACTCGGTTTGATTTTTGATCGGTGAAGTAGATTGATTAACTCTCTATCGGCAACAGTTACATTTTTGTGTGTTGACATGAAATCTATTTTACTGGGCGTTACAGACCAACTATTATTTTGCACGTTATGAACAACAAACATTCTGACTTTGCACATTGTGTGTTCAATAGTATCCCTCTTCCTCCGGATTATGCTTTCATCATCATTTTCATTTTCAAACAATTTTTTTTCTAAGTTGCTCTACCTACTTTTCTACATGCATATAGTCTATGAGCTAATTGATTTGCCCCCGAATGTTTTCTGCTCGTTAAAATTTTGACTTTGAATCCACTATTACGAGCATATGCATTATAGTATTTTTCAGCTTCAAATACACTCGTAAATATTTGACCCACATACGGAGAACAAATCCCATCACTGTCTAAATTTATTTTTTCTTACTCATTCAAATTATTTTGTTGTTCGAAATTATTTTCTTCATCAATATGATGTTCTTCGTTCTCAACATTGATACTAATAACAGAATCCGAAACATCAAAAAATGTATCAGCATCATATATTCTATCGTTATCACTCATTTTAAAATGAAGAAGGTGAAGAGGGAAAAACCTGATGAAAATGTCAACTTGAGATATGCTTATTTGATCTATAACAAAGAAAGCTTTTTTAACAAATGAGTTAGATTTGATTTTTTTTTCTTTCATAAAACGAGATAATGAAGAAAGAAACTAAAACGAGAGAATGAAGAAGGAAACTTACATGCAGCGGAATAAGATAGTTTTTTGACCTAGGTCTTTTTTATCATAATATATAGCATATCAAGAAGGAAGGAAAAAAATAAATATTGTACTAGTTACTTTCACAAGATGGGAAAAAAAATTCCCCTTTCCGCCACTCCCACTGGCAGAAAAGGGAAATTTTTTTTTCCTCCCTTTCCGCCAATAAGACCGGCGGAAGGTATATATATATTTTTTTGAGTTTGATCTCCAGCGTTGAATCATCCGATCAACGGTTATAAATGTGTTAGCTACGAAAGTCTTCACAGCTAACGTTAGCCATGGATTGACCCCCTATATATATATATATATATAGGAATTGAGTCCAAAACTGATTTAGCTAATGTGACTCTACCTGTCATGAATAGGAACAAAGTTGTTAGGAATATTGCATTTGATGATGATATTTATACTTAGAATTAATAGGTTTGTAAATTGTACAGTAGTTGTTGATGTGTTTTATAAATATCAGCAAATAAGTTTTTAAAGCTGGATTTTTCTAAGTATTATTCTTTGATGTGATATTTGTTTATCAGTGGATAATAGTTAGGTCCAATGAATATTTATCCTCCGACGATGTAATTTGTTCATCAGATTTTTAAAGTTGGATTTTTCTAAGTATTATCCCCCGATGTGATATTTGTTCATCAGTAGATAATAGTTAAGTCCAATAAATATTTATCCCCCGACGATGTAATTTGTTCATCAGAGAATAAATAATCTAAGTAACCAGTCAAAAGATAAATCTATTATTCGATGAATAATTTGTTAATCGGATAATTTCCATCAGATGATAAATGATCATCAAAAGATAAAGCTTTCATCAGAAGATAAATGACCGTTGACGGATAAAATTATTCATCGGTAGATAAACTCATCGACGGATAAACTCATTAGCAGATAAAGATTTATCAAAGGATATGGAAGAACACATTCGACTGGAAGAAAGAATCCAAACCAGAAGGATCTGGAAGAATGCATTCGACTGGAAGATAGAATCCAAATTAGAGTAGGATTTGGAGTTGCAAACAAGAAGCAAATCAGAAGATTCAATACAAAGTTGAATTAGGATTGACTAGATAGGGTAGCTGATTGTTAGAATTTGTATATAAACTTAGATTTAGATTAGATAGATACAAAAACGAATAAGTAATAGAGATAGCAATTCACAATTCAGATTCATTATGTAGCTAGGATTATATTCTAGAGTTTGCAGCTATTCAGATATTTCAAAAGCTGATATCAATTCTTGATTACGAGATTGTAACTCAAGTTCAGAATCAATAAAACAAGATTTTATTGTTTCAAAGATAATTCATATTATTTTTAATTCCGCAAATTATTTTTGAATTATCTCTTGATCTTTATATTAAATGAAAAAAATTTGATATTTGTATTAACACCCATTTTTACAAATATTCATCTGAGAACAACAAAAGTTTTCCAAGAGGCTAAGGCAAAATGAAGCTTATAAAGGATGTGGTTGAAGTGGTAGGCGTTGAGATGAGAATGGACAAAAGGGAGGCCAAGATAAGTGTTTAGATTGGAAGTGGGACTGATGTTTAGACTCTGATCGATGCGATGTCTAAGCTGTATGAGGGTATTCGGAGTAATGTAAATTTGAGACTTGTCCAAGCTGACATTGAGGCCAGACTTGTCAATAAAAGAGGAAAGGATTGAGGCGATGACTCTACAAATTTCGGAGTGGCTTTTGAGAATATCAAAATGTCATCGGCAAAAAAAAAAAAGAGTGATGGGGGTTATATTTTTTGACCTTAAAAGGGTGGATATGTTTCGTGATCTCTGATGCATGAATATTACAGAGGCTAATGGAACGAAATTGATCTGCTTCTTTAGGAGGGTTTTGCTTAGGAATTAAGCACACAGTTGTGTTATTCAACTCTTCTTGAAAAGTGCTAGTAGTAAATACATGTGTGATGAATTGATGAAAGTGGGAACCTAGCAAGTTCCAAGCATGAAAACCATATGGTCCTGGGGCTTTGGGGGGTGCATACTAAAAAGAGCATTATGAATCTCATCCAAGGAGGGGATGTCTTGAAGAGCATTGAATAAATCAGTGTTCTCTGGATGATAATGAGAGAGGTTCAAAAGATCTTAGGGTTGGAGGTAGTTTGCGTAATTGTGGGAGTGAATATATTTTGAAAACGACCAATGAGCAAAGATTGGATATGATTTGAATCAGTGATCCATTGACCATTATGATCTTGGAGGGCTGTGATGAGATTTCTTCTTTTGTTTCGTGTTACTAACTTCATGAAATAGGTAGTATGTCTATCTCCCTCAAGATACCAACTTAGTTTTGCTCGGATTGCCCAAAATTCTCTTTGTTCTAGCAATATATTTTGATATTGCTTGAGGAGTGTTTGTTCTTGAGTTATAAGAGAGGTAGATGGGCAGATGTAGAGCTTCTCTTGAATATGGCCAAGGTGCTTCAAGATATTTCTTTTCCTTCTCGGAATTGGATCAAAAGTTGTTCGTTGCCAGTTTGTCAGATTAGCTTGCAGTTTAGAGATAACATGACAGAAGTTTGGAAAATCATTTGGGTAAGATGATACAGTGGATTGGACTACTTGAAGAAAAGAAGGGTGAACTACCCACCTATTCTCAAAAATAAAAGTTTTCTTGACATGGCTTTTTTGAATATGAGGCCTGACTGAGAATAAAATTGGATGATGGACCGAATGGGCTTTTGGCAAGTGTGTCACAGTGCAAGTACGGAAGGAATTGAGCCATGGATCAGAGATATTTGGGCCCTGAAAAGCCCAAGTCATAAATATGACAATAGGTTTTAGCAACATGAAGGTGGCAGGCCCTTTTATAAGAACAGGGTCAGCCCCCCTTGATTCGTGCTAACGCTACTTATCGCAAGCGTACAACTTATCGTATAGTACTTTCAAGGTATCGTATCCCACAAGGACTATGATTCAATCAATTCGCTACTCAACTAAACTAAATCGAGGAATCCATAATAACTGTTAGATGTTATGTTGTTGATGATGATGAAATTATTCTTTTGTTCATTTAAGTACTGTGAACTTGTAAATATTCAATGTGTTTTATAAATCTTAGTATATTTGCACAAATAATTATTCACTGATAGACAACTTAATCTATCAGGAAATAGCCTTTTTTGCACTAGACAAGTCATCATTGGATATCTCAAAGGACTTGTTAGTGTCAGAGAATGTCTGGTTGTACTTAATATTCAAATATTTCGCACATCAAACATTCATGGAAAAACTAACATAGTATCAGTGGTTAAAGATTTTAGTATTCAAAAAGGCATCAGTGAATAGAACCGACAGGGGATAGCCTGAATATTGCATCAATGGATAAAGTCATCAGGGGATACCATTAGAGGATTAAGATTAGTAATAAAAGTGAAAATGTGAAGATTCCACTATTGGTGAATGAGGAGTATTTCTTATGGAAGGGAAGAATGTACATGCATATGAAATCTATA
The DNA here is from genome assembly GCA_014636745.2 of Centella asiatica. Taxonomy (NCBI): domain Eukaryota; kingdom Viridiplantae; phylum Streptophyta; class Magnoliopsida; order Apiales; family Apiaceae; genus Centella; species Centella asiatica. The sequence continues at coordinate 25,505,431 of CM025785.1, read as the reverse complement.
GATCCTTCCTTCATAACAATCTTGGAATAAGGGCCTCCTAAACCAACGAAACTTGTTCCCTTGGCAACAATAGATGGTCGTAGTCCCCGAGCATTCAATCCCTAAACTCCCAAAAGACATGATAGCTAAAGAAAAGGAAGACTGCATGAAGGATGTTAAAGTCATGACCATTCTCTATAATGGTTTGGACAATGACATATTTAACAATGACATTAATTGTGAGTCTAGGAGACAATACAAGTATTGTGTGAAGGGATTGAGGAAGTAAGGGAAAACAAGCAGTCCTTGTTGATCCAACAGTATGAGTTGTTCACTAGAAAACCTGACGAGTCTCTAACAAGCTTATTTGATAAATTCAATAGATTGATTAATAACTTGAGGATCTTTGGCAAAACTTATGTGAACAAGGATGTGAATTTGAAATTCATAAGGGCATTGCCAAAGAGTTGGGATGCCAAGACTACAGCCATAAGGGAAGCCAAGGATATGAGCTTAATATCCTTGGAGAAGCTCTTTGGGAACCTCAAAACTTATGAGTTAGAGGTTTAACAGAGAGAAAGTCTAAGTCAAGACTACAAAAATGAAAACTCAGTGACATTTGTGACTGAAATTTCGAGCAAGAAGTTTCATAGGAAGGCAGTTCTCATTGAAGAGGAAAGCGAAGCTGAGGTAAGTGGAGCTGAGAGTATAGATAGTGAAAATGAAAAACTCTATACTCCAGAGGAACATGAGGATGTTGATGAAGCCATGACCTTCTTAGAAAGAAAGTTTAAGAAGATGAGATTCAATAAGGGCAAGGACTTCGGGAAGACAGCACCAACAAGGAAGCCTGTCCACTCTGGTGTTATTGACAGATCAAAGATCAAATGCTACAACTGTCAAGAGTCTAGACACTTTGCAAATGAATGCAACAAGCAAAAGTTTGTCAAACAGACTAGAGAAGTTAAAAAGGATGATGACTACTACAAAAAGAAACATTTTGAAGCCATCAACAAGAAGAATAAAGCATTCATAGCAAAGGGAAAGGATTAAACGGATTTAGACCAATTAGATGATGAGGAATTCATCAATCTTGCACTTATGGCAATATCATCTGATAAGACAACATCTGGATCCAGCATCTTGTCTCAGGGCACTAAGGTAAAACCTGATCCCTCTAACATGACTCTTTCAAATTGTAAAGTAACAATAAAAGAAATGTCAATTGAAATATACAATATGTATGCTATATTAAGGTGTTCAGTAAAAGAGAAAGAAAGAATTCAAACGGCTAATGATATATTAGTCACTAAAAATTTCTTACTGGAGAATGAGCTAATTAAGCTAGAAGAGGTTAAAGAAGAATGCAAGAAAACCAAGGAGAGACTTGCTTGTGCTCTAAAAATAGAAGAATGGCTTAGGGCCAAACTGAAAGAAGAGAAAGATCTCATTAAGGAATGGACTAATTCCTCCAAGAAAGTGAGGAAAACCATAGAGAAATATAGTACTAGTCAGACTGCAGGCCTAGGCTATAATAAAGTCCAAAACATGCAGCCAATGATTAAGGGATTGTCAATCATTGGAACTTCAGAAGCTAGCACTAGTAAGAGTACTCCAGTAGTTATTGGTCCTACTTTTTAGAAAGTAAAATTTCTTAAGGCAATGGCTATTAAGGAAAAGATTAAGCAGTCTATGCTAGAACAAATAGTGATTCAGCTAGAAAAGAAGTTAAATGAGTCTAGAGCTAAAAGCTCCAATCAAAAAAAAGTTGACTCATCAGGGAATAGAAAGTTGATTCAAAGGATAATAAACTGAAGAAGAACAAAAATGGTAAGAAGGGAATTAACAAGTATACTAATTATTCTTTTATCATTAATGCTCCTAGGAAAGAATGTTGGAAGTGTGAGAATCCTAACCACCTTACTTTTAAATGTCAGAATGTCCTTGGAACATGTATGCTAGACAACCATCCCCTAATAAGAAGACATTAATTGTTCAGAATAAATTGCATACTAAAAGGGTTAAAAACAGTTATGTGAAACCTCCTAAAAGGTCAAGAAACTGAAGCACCCTAAGAAAGTAATTTCCTCTATGAAGTGGGTGATAAAAACTGATAAATCTGAAAAATCTTTGACTAAAGCTAAGATAATGTTACTAATGCCAATGGACCCCAACAAGTTTGGGTACCAAAATCGAATTAGTTGTTTGTGTATATAGGAGATGAAGGAACAAATCTAGTTTTTGCATAGTGGATGTTCAAGAAACAAATCTAATGAGAAGTCCCTCCTAACAAGAGGTGTAGCTAATGAGTTAGAGGATACTGACATTGACTCATCAAAGAAGATGGAAGTTGAAACTCAAGAAACCTCCATCAATGAATGCTAAAAATGTAGAAAACAAAGAAACCACTGATTTAGAGGAGTTTCAGAAGTAGCTGAAATTATTTTTCAGAGAAGAAGCAGTTGGGAGCACTAACCCAGAATCAGAAGAAGTTTGTCGACATATTCACCAAACCATTGGATGAAGCCACCTTCATCAAGTTGGTAAATGAGTTAGGTATGCTCAACTTTGGTGAATAAAACCTTAAAAATCTTGTGCAAGTTTGATAAGATGAAGCAGTTGATTATTTTTTTAAAAAAAATTATCAGCTGATAAAAAGCAGCAGTAGTTAATTTATCCCCTAATGAATTACTCATCGGTAGATAATTACCTATTGGTAGCAGAAATTAAACTTTTAATTTTTGAGTTTATCTTCTTTATTTCTTCTAATTCTGCTACAATGAAGGATGTTAGTAATGGTTCAACTTCTTCTGCCCAAGTAGCAAAACCCTCTAAATACAAGTCTACAACAAAAGTCACCTCCTCTATCTCTCAAAAGATAAATGTTGTAAAAAGAAAACAACCACAACCAGCAAAGCTAAAGAGGATGGTGAGTATTTTAGAGAAAAAAAATAAGGAATAGTGAGAACCCTTGGAGACTACTTAATATTCTCTCAAAATGATATTAAGACTAAAAGGAAAAAGGACATCTCTAGGTGCAACCTCTCAAAAGGTTGTATCTATTGAAAATAGTTCACCTTCAAGAACACAAGTATTTGAATCTACCATGATCACATCTATAAATACCTTTTAGAGAAAGAAGAAAAAACAAGTTTTGATCAATAATCACTCTATCACTAAATGCACATACAGAGTGTCACGTTGATGTTTCTTTTTTCTCTATTCAAGAGGAGCAACCAATATTCAAATTCTACCATTATTCTTTTCTTGATATTTCCTTAGAAGCAATGGAAATCTCATAATTCCATTGGTTTTAGATTATCTATAGTTCAATCATCAAAGAAGCTAACTCCAGAAGGTGAAACAAAAATAGCAGCTTGTTACGTTTTATAACATTTGATGATGATTGTATTTAAAATACTTAGATATACAAATGTACAGTTAGTGCTACTTAATAGCATTTTTATTTTTGTAGCTAGTAGTTTACTCGTTGATTCATGTAATTTATTTTTATATGAGAGTAAGTTAATTTGTATTATAAGAGACTACCAGAATTGCATCAGAGATTTCAACAAGTCAAATATTATGTTTAGTTTATCGGAGACTAAGGCAAAAGCTTATTAGAGACTACAGCTTAAAGCATCGGAGACTAATCTTAAGTCATCAGAGACTAAACATAAACCATCGAAGACTAGGATTAAAGCATCAGAGACTAAGTTTGAGCTGTTGAAGACTAAACATAGTTGATCAAAGACTAAAGTTGAAGCAGTCAGAGACTAAATTAAAATTACTCTCTGATGCAGTACAAAGTTCTAATTTGATTAGAAGTTATCTTTGACATGGACATTGAAGATATATTGAAGAAGAAGCTGGTTAGGAAACTAACCAAAGTAATAGTTTTTCATCATAAAATGAAAAAAAATCTATTTGGGATTATACATAGAAAACATATATCGAATAGGATTAGAAGTTAAATTTCGATTCAGATTTGAAAGCTGTAATTAATTTTACAGAATTTTATTAGAAGTTGTATGTTTTTATATAGATTTATATATATAAGGTACAGAAATTGAAGCTAACAATCGATTTGTGATTGTTAGAATTTGTAATCAATTGTTAGTCAATAAAAGCAATTGTTTATAAGTTTATTCTTGTTTTTGTTATTTATCTTCCACGAGTTTAATACTTTGAAGAACAAGAATTCGAAAAGGTTTTAAGAACTTGTATTCAACCCCCC
>CM025785.1:25486706-25501115 GCA_014636745.2 Centella asiatica | reverse complement strand
TCTTGTTCTTGTTCTCTAATTTTCGCAAGTAATAATACTTTGAAAAACAAAAATTCGAAAAGGTTTCACGAACTTGTATTCAACCCCCCCCCCCCCCCCCCCCCCCACAAGTTCTAGGCTATCTCACTGGGACAACAAGTAGTATCAGAGCTTTCGATTAATATATTTCAAATAACAAGATCCAGAGATGACCAATGATGAAGGAAGTAGCTCCAGCATAATGACATATGCAGGAAATCGTGACGGTGGAACCAGGATTCCAGTTTTAAAAAGGGAAGAATATCCTATCTGGAAACAAAAGATGTATATGCACTTAAGAGCAACAGATCCTGATTACATTGATAGGATTGAGAAGGGTCCTTATCAAACAAGAAAATTTGTTCCTTCAAAAACTATGGAAGGAACAATAATTGCTGAACATTTTGAACTTGCTCCTGAGAGTGATTATACTAATGAAGACAAGTTACAAGTGTTGAAAGATGTTAAGGTGATGAACATAATTTACAATGGGTTAGATAAAAATATGTTCACAAGCATCATCAATTGTACAACATCAAAACAAATTTGGGACACCATCAAAGTCCTATGTGAAGGAACAGACTAGGTAAGAAAGAATAAAAGATCATTGTTAACACAACAATATGAATTCTTTCAAGGAAAACCTGGTGAATCAATAACATCAGTGTATGATAGATTCAATACTTTGCTGAATGACCTGAAAATACTTTGAAAGTCCTATGATAATGAAGATGTCAATACCAAATTCATGAGGGCTCTTCCACCAAGCTGGGATCCAAAAACAATTGCAGTAAGGGAAGCTCATGATTTGGACATTCTCACATTGGACAGACTCTATAGAAATCTAAAGACTTATGAACTTGAAGTAGAGCAAAGACAAAAGATACATGGCAGGGACAAAGGAGCTGCATTAATGGTTGAGACAAAGATGTCTCATGAGGAGCTTGATGATGAAACCTACACTGCAAGCTCGACGGATAAAGAATCTGAATCCAACACTGATGATGACATGGAAGAATTCATGGCCTTCATGGTGAAACAATTCAAGAAATTTAGAACTAGTAGAAAAGGGAAAAGATTATCAAGAAAACCTAACCAAAAACGAGAATGTCAAACTGTGACCTTTGATAAAAAAAAAAAAAAAAAAAAACAGATGTTACAACTGTGATGGGTTAGGGAACTTTGCCAATAAGTACAAGAAGCCTAGATCTACAGAGAGATCTAAGGATGAAAAGAACAGGAAAGTTACACCAGTTGGTGCTTGGACTACTAGTCCAAAAAACATCCCCTTCGTAAGGATTCTAATTTTACTTGCATTGCATCTTTCCACTTTAGCTAATCTTTTCTTTATCGACATTCATCCACACAACGTGGCTCAGCATCTATATATCATCGACCATGGTTTTATTACGTTCTGAGATGTTTTCATCATGCGCATAAGTTATTGAGTCTTTTAATTTTTAATATGCGTTTCTTCTTCAAGAATCTCTTCCTCTTCTAGCGTGATTGCAGCTTTAGGAGTGTTAGAAATAAATGATGATGATGATTATGTAATAAATTGTGCAACTGTAAATACTTAAGGTATTTTATAAACCTTAAGATCAGCACAAGTTTTGCACCCACTGATGATACACTTATTCATCAGTGGATGGTTAATAACTTCACAAGGCAAGTCAGAAAACAGAAACATTCAAAGGACTTGACAAAGTGAAGAAGAATGTCTGATGCTACTTGCAAACAGTCAAAGTATTCTGCACATCAGAAATTCTAATCAAAGTTACGTTGATTAAGTTCCATCAGGGGGACCCATCAGGGGGAACCCATCAGGGTATGACGAAGGCAGACCAACCCGTCAGGGAAACACTTCAGGATATGTCATTGTCAGGCAAACCAATCAGGGTAACCCGTCAGGGGAAATGACCAACATGACATTAGTGGAAGCCATCAGTGTATGTCGTCAGTCATAACCATCAGGATCAAGAAGTACTGAGTGAAACTCAAGTGAAGGTTGAAGCCCTGATCCAGTCAATAAGCATCAGGGGATCCAGAAGCACTGATCAAAGTCCGTCAGGGCTGGCAGTCAGTGGATCGTTGTGACAGCATGCACCTATCATTAGTTCTTACACGGAAATCAACGTAACGTGTTACAGAAGCAAGAAATATTAACTGGAAAGATATTTCTTGAAGTTTGTTTATGATCCAATGAGAACTCCCACGCATTAAATGCACGCAGATCAGGGGAAGAAAAGTAGCAACAAAGCATGTTAGGTTTTATTAACATTTGATGATGATTGTCTTTAGAATACTTAGAAATACAAATGTACAGAAAAGTGTTGGTTTGTAACACTTTAGTTTTGTAGCTAGCAGTAGTATCTCTTGTTTGTAATTTAGTCATTATAATAAAGAGATAGGTTCATTACTTTTGTATGTACTGCTGGAATACTCGTTGAGTTTGTTCAACAAGTTGTTTAAGTTAATTAGTCCTTCAGAGATTGATTTTGGCTTGTCGGAGATTAAGGGAAAAGTCCATCAGAGATTAAAATTTTGTTCATCAGAGATTGGACTTTGCCCATCGGAGATTGAAGAATCCTTCATCGGAGATTAAAATGTTTTGTTCATCGGAGATTGAAGGATTGGTCATCGGAGATTAAAGCTTACGTCATCGGGGATTGTAATAAAGAGTCAGAGATTAATGCTGACGTCATCAGAGATTAAAACAATACCTCGGAGATTAAATGCTGACATCACCAGAGACTAAAGCCAAAGCATCGGAGATTACTCGAAGTAAAGCATCGGATATTACACGAAGTAAAGCATCAGAGATTACACGTTGTAAAGCATCGGAGATTACTCGAAGTGATCAGGGACTAATTAAAGAAGCTATCGGAGATTAGTCGAGGACTTAATCGCTGATGGAGTTAGAGTTCAAATCAAAGAAGGAAAGTCTTCCATGAACACGTAGACTTTATTGAAGACGTAGCTGACAAGGAAACTTATTAGAAATCTTTCAATTGGAAAGATTGTATTTGATTTGAATTAGGAAGCTAGGTTTTTGTAAACTTAGTTTTAGAAGCTGTAATTATAAATTACAGAATTGTAATTCGAAGCTGTGTATGTCTATATAGATAGAGAGAATTGAAAGTGTTATTTTTTTTCTATATACACAGAATAGAAGCTGACGATCAAAGCTTGTTTTTGATTGTTAGAAAACTTGTAATCAATTGTTAAATCAATAAAAACAATTGTTTATAAAGTTTTGATCTTGTTCTTTATATTCCGCAGAAAGTTAATTTCTTAAAGAACAGGAATTCGGAAAGAGTTGTAAGAACTTGTATTCAACCCCCCTTCTACAAGTTCTAGGCCATCTCACTGGGAAAACAAAGCATGCAGCAGTCTGACACATAAAGTTTCGATGTGACATACTTGCGGCTAAGTTGAGAAGAGCAGCACATCTCAAGCACGTGATTTCATCCCACTGATTTATCATATAAGCAACGGAGCTCTCATTACAAATACAACAAAGATTGAATCTATCCATCAGATCAAACAAATAACGAAGCACACAAACACTAGAGAGAAGCTTTGTAATAGATCTTGAGAGAGATATTTCAAAGAAAATTAGAAGCTAGTGAGTGTGAGAAGCTGTGAACTTTATTCAACGAATTTGTAGCTGTAAATCACATTTGTGATTATACAGATTTCTAGAAAAACCCCAAGTTTTAATATAACTATTTTAACTTGAATCTGTGTGTTCATTTCTTATAGTTTTTCTGTTTGTTACAACTGTTTTCCAGTAAGCACTTCTAAGTTTAAAAGAGCGAAAAGTTTTAGGTGTTTGTATTCATCCCCCCCCCCCCCCCCCCCCCTTCTACAAACACTTGTGCTTATATTGCACTAACAATTGGTATCAGAGCCTCTTAGCAAATTTCACTTGCTAAACACGATCATTATCTATGGCCAATAAAGCTGGAAACAGTAAAGTCCCCATGTTGGAAAGGGGCAAATACTTCTTCTGGAGACAAAGAATGATAGTTCATTTTAAAGCTATTGATGATGAATACTTGCAGATTCTAGAAGAAGGACCTCACGTTCCCAAGAAGCTCATTCCTATAGAAGTCGTTAATGGAGTCAGTATTCCTGAAAAGCTTATCCCAAAGACAACTGATGAAATGACGATAGAGGAAAGAGAAAGGTGAAAAAGGATCTTAAAGTTACTGGGATCCTGTATAATGGTTTAGACGATGATATGCTGAATAGTATCATGAATCTTACCACGTCTAAATCTATATGGGATACCATACAAATCCTCTATGATGGTACTGAGGAAGTGAGGGAAAATAAACTGCAACTGTTGACACAACAGTATGAGTGGTTCACAATGAAAAATGGTGAAACACTTACTGAAATGTTTGACAGATTCAACAGGTTGGTAAATGACCTGAGATTATATGGGAAGCCATATGCTAACAATGATGTGAACAGAAAGTTCATGAGAGCCCTTCCCATATCATGGGATCTTAAGACAACAACCATCAGGGAATCCAAGGACATGAATCTTCTAGACTTGGATAGGCTTTATGGCACCCTAAAGACATATGAACTTGAGGTTCAACAAAGATCTGAAATGTCAGGGGATGCTAGAAAGCTTAAATCTGTAGCCCTGATGGCTGCCACGAAAGACAAACAAGAAGCAAGGCCAAGTGTCTTGATGAAGCAGCAACTAGAAGATGTTGACATAGAAGGGGACAAATAAGCTGACTTTAAGGAGGAAGAATATACTCCAGAAGAGTTAGAGGAGCTGGATGAAACCATGGCCTTTCTTGCAAAAAGGTTTTCCAAGCTGAAATTCCAAAAGCCTTCGGGATCTAAAAGATTTTCAGCAAGGAAACCCAGTAGCACTAAAAACTTTATTGACAAATCAAGAATAAAGTGTTACAAATGTAATGAGATGGGTCACTTTGCAAATGAGTGCCGCAAGGCCACAAAAGATGGTGAATCCAGAGACAAAGAAGCTGTTGTGGATTACAAGAAGAAATACTTTGATCTTCTTAATGCAAACAAGAAGGGAAAAGCATATATAGCAAAGGGAAAGGACTGGGCTGACTCTGATGAGGAAGAAAATGAAGAGTATGTCAACCTAGCCTTGATGGCCTCATCCACTGACAGTAGCAGCTCACAGGGAAAGGTCAAAAGCAGTCAAATCTGGTTTCTAGATAGTGGTTGCTCAAGGCACATGACAGGAAACAAAGCCCTGCTCACAGAATTCTAAGAAAAGGCTGGTCCAGTAATTTCATTTGGTGATAACAGCAAAGGACTAACTCTTGGTTATGGCAAAGCAACAAGTGGGAATGTCTCATTTGAAAATGTAGCACTGGTTGATGGGCTTGAGCACAATTTGCTAAGCATAAGTCAACTAAGTGACAAAGGATTCATTACTTCCTTCAAAGGAGATCAGTGCCTAATCTCAAATAAAAGTGATGGGAAGCTGGTTTTGTCAGGGATAAGGAAAGAAGATCTCTATGTTGCTGATTTTAATTCAGTAAGTGGAGAATCATGTTTCTATAGCAAGGCAACTCCTGATGAAAGCAGACTATGGCACAAGAAGCTCTCTCACCTGAACTTTAAGTCAATTAATGATCTAGTGAAGAGAGAGTTGGTAACTGGACTACCCCAAATGGAGTTTATCCAAGAAGGATTATGTTCAACCTGTCAATAAGGGAAGCAAAGGAAATCATCCTTTGTCAGCAAGGAAGCCACTATGATCAAAGATCCAATTCAATTGTTACATATGGATCTCTTTGGCCCTGTCAACATAATGTCAGTGTCAAAGAAAAGATTTGCGATGTTCATTGTGGATGACTATACCAGATACACTTGGGTAAAGTTTCAGCATGCTAAATCAGAAGTATCTCAACAAATTATTGACCATATCAAGAAGGTGGAAACAGAATCAGGGTCAGTGGTTAGAATGTTGAGAACTGATAATGGAACTGAATTTAAGAATGCAGCTGTTGAGGGATTTTGTGTGGAGAAAGGCATAAATCATATATTTTCTGCTCCAAGGACTCCTCAACAGAATGGTGTAGTGGAAAGGAAAAATAAAACCCTGATAGAAGTTGCTAGGTCAATGCTAGCAGAGGCAAAGATTCCCACCTATTTTTGGGCTGAAGCAATTTCCACTGCATGCTTTACTCAGAATAGATCACTAATCAACAAGGCTCACAATAAGACACCATATGAGCTAATGACAGGGAGAAAGCCAAGTATCAAGTTCCTCCATGTTTTTGGATGCAAATGTTTTTTACTGAGGAATTTAGGTGAGAACTTAGGAAAATTTGATCCAAAAGCTGATGAAGCAATTTTCCTAGGTTATTCTCTGTCATCCAAGGCCTTCAGGGTTTACAACAAAAGACTTCAAGTGGTAATGGAGTCTATAAATGTAGCTTTTGATGATCAAGAAATTTCTGGGCTTGAAGTCCCTAGTTTTCATGAAGAACTCAGGTTTGAAAATGAAGATGATATTGATTATCAAGAGAATGAAGCCGATGAGTGCAAACAAATGGAGAATTTATCCATTCCTGATGTCAATCCAAACAATGTAGAATCCCCTTCAGTAGATAGAGTTAATTTCCTGGACAACAGATCAGGGGATACTTCACAGGGGATCATTCATCAGGACATGTACCATTAGGGGATAACTTGAACCTTGAATTTTCCACTAATTCAGGGGGAGAGTTTTCAGAAGCTGGTAGCACAGGCTTAGGGGGAGGAGATGATAGTCAAGCAAGCTCATCAAGACACATCTTCAATCCCAAATGGGCCAGAAGTCATACAACAGATCTGATTATTGGTGACCCAAGCAAAAGAGTGCAGACCAGGAAAGCAACATCTAATGAATGCCTATATGCTTGTTTTCTTTCTCAAATTGAACCAAAGAAGTTTGAAGAAGCTATTCAAGATGCAGACTGGATCTTGGCAATGCAGGAAGAGCTAAATCAATTTGAAAGGAATCAAGTATGGAAGCTTGTAAGCCCAAAGATAGGATCATAATAGGTACTAAGTGGGTATTCAGAAATAAGATGGATGAATCTGGCATTGTTGTAAGAAACAAAGCAAGACTGGTTGCAAAAGGATATCTTCAAGAAGAAGGGATTGATTTTGATGAGACCTTTGCATCAGTAGCCAGACTTGAGGCTATAAGAATTTTCTTAGCCTATGCAGCACATTCAAATTTTAAAGTATATCAAATGGATGTGAAAAGTGCTTTTCTAAATGGGAAATTGGAACATGAGGTGTATGTCCAACAACTTCTAGGATTTGAATGCGCAAAATTTCCAAATCATGTCTACAAACTGGAAAAGGCACTTTATGGACTGAAGCAAGCACCTAGAGCTTGGTATGATACACTGTCAAAGTTTCTGGTGGAAAACAAATTTTCAAGAGGTATCATTGACAAAACCTTGTTCTTCAGACAACACCAAGGTCATCTGATTTTGGTTCAAATCTATGTTGATGATATTATTTTTGGATCCACCGACACAAGACTGTGTGAAAAGTTCTCCAAACTCATGCAAAGCAAATATGAAATGAGCTTGATGGGTGAATTATCTTACTTCTTGGGATTGCAAGTTAAACAAGACTCTGATGGAATTTACATTCATCAGACAAAATATGCCAAAGAACTTCTCAAGAAATTTGATATGGAGGACTCAAAAGTAGCAAAGACACCTATGGCCACTGCAACCAAGATTGACCCTGATAAGAATGGAAAGAAAGTTGATTTGAAGACTTACAGGGAAATGATTGGATCATTGCTATATCTGACAGCAAGCAGGCCAGACATAATGTTTGCAACATGTCTTTGTGCAAGATATCAAGCTGACCCAAAGGAATCTCATCTCATTGCAGTGAAAAGGATCTTGAGATATATCAAGGGCACTACAGAGTTGGGACTTTGGTATCCAAAGGAGTCTGGATTTGAATTGCTAGGATATTCTGATGCTGACTTTGGAGGATGCAGGATTGACAGAAAGAGTACAACAGGAAGCTGTCAGTTTCTGGGAGGAAGGCTTGTATCATGGTTCAGCAAAAAGCAGCATTCTATTTCTACATCTACTGCTGAAGCTAAATACATTGTAGCTGGAAGTTGTTGTGCACAAATTCTATGGATGAAAAATCAACTAATGGATTATGGTCTGAACTATTCCAAGATTCCAATAAGGTGTGATAACACTAGTGCCATTGCCATTGTTGAAAATCCAATACAACATTCCAGAACTAAGCATATAGAAATGAGATATCATTTTATCAGGGAACATGTTATGAAAAGGAATATTGAATTACAGTTTGTACATTCAAATTAGCAGCTGACAGACATATTCACCAAAGCTCTTGATGAAGCCACATTTTCAAATCTTGTGGGAGAGCTGGGAATGGTGAATTATGCGTCAGGGTCAGAGTCAAACTCATAAGATTTGGTATTTCTAACTCATTTCATAAGTTCTTAATGAAATCAATTGATATGTGGTTATATATGTTCAAATTGTAAATATGTATATACTTGTATGTTCTGCATTTTGTTTTGGACTGATGCATCAGGGTCAGGGCTTCCTTAAGGACGCATCAGGGTCAGGGTACCCGGCTCACTCGTCAGGGCTAGGATGTCCAGATCGCTCGTCAGGGTCAGAGTGTCCGACTTGTTCGACAGGGTCAAGGTATCTGACCTGTGTGTCAGGGTCAGGGTGTCCGTCTTGTGCATCAGGGTCAGGTGTATACTTACAGTAAATTATAAGGGTAAAGTTTTAAATTTTTTTTTACTGCATCGAGATTCTAGGTCAGTTAAGTGATGACAACTCACCATTAAGTTATTCTCTCACTGATGACGTGTCATCATAGAAACTGAACTGACTCCCTGATAGCGTGTTTTCAGGAGAAGTTTTCAAACGTCTATAGGCGGGTATTAATACTCTATCTCTCCTACTTTTTGAAACTCCCCAAAACGTTTAATCTAAACCTGATATTTGCTAAAGTTCTTTTTCTCTCGTCTTTATAGAAACCCTAGAACTTCAAATCTTCAAAGCATCCATGGCACGTCAACAAATTCAGAGGAACTTGACAGTCTCATCCACAAACTTCGTGGGCTTCTCTGGCATTGATGAGGTAAGTGATTGCTTTAAACCGATAATGAACTTTCTGCTCAACTCTGAGTATAGTAAAGCCATCTTTACCGATGAAGAAATGTCGGGGGAGGCACAGTCACAACTTTGGATCAGTGCTAAGTTCATGTACTCCACCACCAAGCCTGATGTGGTCAAAGGTATCTCATTCAAAGTTTCGTCTGAGAAAGAGAAAATAACTCCTTCCAGACTTAACTCTGTTTTGGGGCTACCTACTCAAGATCTGGTGGATGTACCCAGTGATGCAGATCTGCTGGATTTCTTGAGGGAATTGGGCTATAACGCTGCTCCCAACGCAGTGTTAAAGTTCAAGGATCTCAAGAGGGTGAACGTGAAGAGGGAGATTTCTTATCTCTTTGACACTATCACCAAAGTGTTCTCAGTTAAGTGTTCTAACTTTGAGGTCATTACCTCTTTAACGTTAAAAATAGCATACGCAATAATTAAAAATGTAAATATAAATATAGGTAAAATAATTTTTGATGATCTTGTAAATAAATTAGGTAATTTTAATAATAGGAAATCTGAAATATATTATGCTAGATTTTTGTACATGATTATTAAAGATCAGATTACTAATTTTTCTTTTGAGAATGATATAACTGTACAGACATACAAGCAAACAAAGAAACTGTTTGCAGAAATACTAAAGAAATACTAAAGAAATCGTATACAACTAAATCATTCACCTTCATCTACTATGGCAGAGAAATCAACCACCTCTCTGCCTACCCAAGTAGAACAACCAATTTCTTCACAACCACTCTTGACAGCCCAAACCACAGTCTCCCAAAAGACTGTTGGGATTAGAAGAAAACCCAGTGAAGTTACCACAACAACTGAGGGGGAGCAAGGAGAGAGAGTGATTGGCTATAGGAGAAGATTGAAGAAGAAGATGGGAGCCACGAGTGTTACCCAACAACCTGACCAGGGCGTATCCTCTCAACAGGATACAGCCTTTGATAAGGAATTAAACATATTTCTAACTAGTTCCTCTCAAAAGGGATTAGTTATTGAAAATAGTCCTCAACCAAGGACACAATTGAGTGAGGCACATACACTGACCATAGACACTGATGAACCTACCATCAGGGTCTCTGAGAGCCACTTGCAGATATCTGACACAATGAGTGCACACACCACTCAAGATGTTGTAGCTCAGAAGCTTCTCAATAAGATCAACATGAGTCATAAGCATTCTTCTACAGCATCTTTTGATGAATCACCTCCTCGTTCAGTGATTCAGCCAACACTCCCATCTACACCACTTCCTTCTTTCTCTGTTCCTCAAATTTCTTCAGATATAATGACACACACATTAAGTGCCATACAATCAGATTCTCCACATTCTCAATTCGTGGAGGAGCCAACACTCTCTGACACAGTGTTTGATAGTCACTACTCTCACATGGTTGACTCATTTTTACTTGATACAAACACTAGTGATCAAGCAGGGGACATAAACTCCACTGTACATACTATAGCCATAACTCTTTATGTACCCCCAATTGTATATACTTCCTCTATAGAAACATATACTTCTCCAATTATACATACTCACTTTACTTCTTCTTCTTCTCCTATCACAACTGTCGAACTAGAATCTGTAAATACATCACTTGAACTGGTAACAGTTGATGATTTCCAAGCCCATAGGAGCCCCTCTAGGACAATTTTGAGTGAGACTGAGAAAATACTTAGTGCAGAGAGGCAAAGTCAAACCACTGAGAGGACTTTGGCAAAAGGAGAGCAAGAGAGTACTGCCTTAGTAGGCAAAGAAAAAGGAGAGAATATGAGTGATGCCTTAGACGACAAAGAAAAAGGAGAGGATGAGAGAGATAAGGATGAGATCCTTGTAAATAAAGAACGGAGAGAAAACACAGATACTGTAAATATTACTTCTTCCTCTGCAAGTGATGAAGATGATGCTCCACAAGATGATTTTTTCCAGTTCATCGGAGTTGATTTATACTTTCAACAGAACCAAATGTCTGATACTATACAGTTATTGAAGCAAGAGTTAGCTAGGACTACTGATCCAATCTTGATCAAAGTGCTAAAGTCACATATCATGATTGGTCAGTCAATAGATATAGAAAACCAAAATTTGTATACACATTTTTCTACAAAGTTACAAAATGTACAGCAAGTTGTCGACTCTTTGGTCACCAGCCAGACTCTACTCCGGATGAAGAAACAAGTTGACAATGTTGACCACAAGCTTGCTGATCTTTCTACTCACATGAACAGCATGGAAACTCTGCAAAAATCCATGGCTGACACCATGAAACAAGTTCTTCAAGTCACATCCCGACTCTCAACTCTCACTGATGATGCTGTCAAAAAGGGGGAGAAATCAACCAAGCAGTCGTCAGGGGATGTTGCTGAGAAAACAAGTCAACCATCAGGGGATGTGACTACTTCTATTCCTGCTCCAAAACCCAAGGACAAAGGCAAAGGCATCCTGATTGAGGAACCCAAGAAGATATCCAACACTCAATCAGGGCCTAAGCTACTTAGAGACGCCATGAAGACAACCCACTTTCCAACACCTGTTGAAGTTATAATTGATAGGAAAATGAAGCTGGTCTACCCTCAAGATAAAAAGCTAGTAGAAGCTGATGCAATTTTTGCACAACAACTTCAAGAAGAAGAGGAGAGGGAAATGGCAAAGGAACAGGAGGAAGAAATAAAGAAGAAAAAGAATGTCAGGCCTAGGCCCTCCAGGAAACCTCAGCCAAGAAGATTACAGAACCCTAAAAGTGCATCAGGGGATAAAAATCAAGATAAAACTGAAGACCCTGATGTCACTACAAAGAAGTCACATGAAGCCAAGGACAAAACACCTTCTCCTGTTACCAAAGAATATGGTCCACCCACTCTAGCTGAATTTCTCAGAGAAGAAAGGCGTAAAAACTTGACATTTATGTTCTCAATAAAAAGCATAGATGTCAGGTTCAACAATAGAAGGGATCAGCTAATAACAGTTCAACTGAAGAGTGGGTCAGAATTCAATGTAGCAATGGACTGTTTCAGGAGAATGGATGCTGAGCAATTAGGACTGGTCCTAAATCTGATTCCAAGATCCTCACAGGCTAATAAAGACTTAAGGGGGATAATCGATAGGCCATCAACAATGAAAGGAGCATGCCCACAGCATTGGAAAGTCCATTGAAATTATTCTATAGATCCACTGATGGGCAGGAGAAAAGTATAAGGATCAAAGAAGATGATGGCCTAAACCTGGAGGAAGCGATGCATGTTCTGAATCAAATTGCAAATCATAAGAACGAACATGTCATCAAATTCAGAGTTCTGCTGATTCAAAGAGTACTGAAAGAGATCGAAGAAACCAGAGCTGATGATGGGAACACTGCAGTAAGGGATATGCCACCAGTAAAGGGATTCAAAGTCTATCCTAAAATGATCACCAGCCCCATGGGAGTTCAATTCAAAAACAAAAAAGGGGAGATCATTACCTTTTACTGGTCACAACTTGTTGCAGCCAACATTCAATGACAGTCCTTGAAGCTTTGGAAACAAGCAGCAATGTCAACATAGTCAATTTCAGAAAGCTTCTTCAGAAGGAACTAGAGCAGCTGGAGACAGGAGCAGAAGACAACAGACTCAGAATTCCTAATCAAAACCCAGAACAAAGGAGACAAGGCCTTGGAAGTGACTCTCAACCTATTGAATCAAGTCATCCATTGCCCTTTGTCTCAGCAAAAAGGAAAAGGGATTCTGATGTCTAAATACAACATTCTTTTTGTAATAGATGTAGGTTAAACTTGTACAGAAATTCTTTTGTTAATTCATTCAAAATTCTTTCATGTATTTAGTATTGGTTTTGACATCATCATCAGTGCATCTAAGGATTTATGGTTATCAAATTGATAAACATAAATAGGGGGAGATTGTTAGAGATAAATTATGATGATGATTATGTAATAAATTGTGCAACTGTAAATACTTAAGGTATTTTATAAACCTTAAGATCAGCACAAGTTTTGCACCAACTGATGATACACTTATTCATCAGTGGATGGTTAATAACTTCACAAGGCAAGTCAGAAAATAGAAACATTCAAAGGACTTGACAAAGTGAAGAAGAATGTCTGATGCTACTTGCAAACAGTCAAAGTATTCTGCACATCAGAAATTCTAATCAAAGTTACGTTGATTAAGTTCCATCAGGGGGACCCATCAGGGGGAACCCATCAGGGTATGACGAAGGCAGACCAACCCGTCAGGGAAACACTTCAGGATATGTCATTGTCAGGCAAACCAATCAGGGTAACCCGTCAGGGGAAATGACCAACATGACATTAGTGGAAGCCATCAGTGTATGTCGTCAGTCATAACCATCAGGATCAAGAAGTACTGAGTGAAACTCAAGTGAAGGTTGAAGCCCTGATCCAGTCAATAAGCATCAGGGGATCCAGAAGCACTGATCAAAGTCCGTCAGGGCTGGCAGTCAGTGGATCGTTGTGACAGCATGCACCTATCATTAGTTCTTACACGGAAATCAACGTAACGTGTTACAGAAGCAAGAAATATTAACTGGAAAGATATTTCTTGAAGTTTGTTTATGATCCAATGAGAACTCCCACGCATTAAATGCACGCAGATCAGGGGAAGAAAAGTAGCAACAAAGCATGCAGCAGTCTGACACATAAAGTTTCGATGTGACATACTTGCGGCTAAGTTGAGAAGAGCAGCACGTCTCAAGCACGTGATTTCATCCCACTGATTTATCATATAAGCAACGGAGCTCTCATTACAAATACAACAAAGATTGAATCTATCCATCAGATCAAACAAATAACAAAGCACACAAACACTAGAGAGAAGCTTTGTAATAGATCTTGAGAGAGATATTTCAAAGAAAATTAGAAGCTAGTGAGTGTGAGAAGCTGTGAACTTTATTCAACGAATTTGTAGCTGTAAATCACATTTGTGATTATACAGATTTCCAGAAAAACCCCAAGTTTTAATATAACTATTTTAACTTGAATCTGTGTGTTCATTTCTTATAGTTTTTCTGTTTGTTACAACTGTTTTCCAGTAAGCACTTCTAAGTTTAAAAGAGCGAAAAGTTTCAGGTGTTTGTATTCATCCCATCTTCTACAAAAACTTGTGCATATATTGCACTAACAAGATGATAAACAAATACCGATAAAGAGAAAAAAAATGTAAATTTTTTTTATGAAAAAAA
>CM025785.1:25465928-25486606 GCA_014636745.2 Centella asiatica | reverse complement strand
CCCCCCCCCCCCCTTCTACAAACACTTGTGCTTATATTGTACTAACAAGAAGTAGTGGCTACTTCTGGAGCACTTGTTTTTATTTTTCTTTTTCTTGATACGTCAACCTTTGCAACAACAGGTCTCTCACGCATCTAACGTGGATTTGATTCATCTAATTCTTCAGGAATTTTATTAACAAAATTGTTATCCTAGCTGAAGCATTTATTATAGGTATATGAGATTTCATTATTTTTCCAACATCATCAAACATATCTGGCATTTATTTTGCAATGTTTTGCAAATGAATAATCCCTTGAACTTCAAGTTCACATTGATAGTATGTAGATCAAGAAAATTTAGTGATGATGCATTCCACGATATTTTAGAATCTCTATTATGCATAGATTTCTCTCCCCTTAATGAAGGAAAATTTGTTACATCAAAAAGATAATTTGCAAACCTTCCAGTAAATAATTCTCCAATTAAAGGTTCAAGATATATTATTATAGATGTATAATCAAAATCAATATAAATTTTAAGTCTACATTGTGCCCTCATTGTGGTCCGCTGTGATGGTGGAATAGGAACATACAGAACATCCAAAAACTTGAAAATGAGATATATTAAGAATTTGTCCAAATACTAACTACATTGGAGGACGTTGAAGATTAGCAAGCGGTTTAACCTTAATGATATTTGTGGCATGAATTATTGCATGATTCCATATAGAAGATAATAATTTGGTTCTCATGATCAATAGCCTTGGAATACACTAAAGACTTTTTATCAATGATTCAACGAGTGAATTCCACTTTGACCCACGAAGTTCATTGCAAAGTTTCTATGTCCATCATGGACTTTAAAATGTTCCTATGTGATACGTGTAGTTTCATTGTAAGTTTTTAATTTCACCATACCTAGTCCAAATGCATTAAAATGTGATGATTCAATAACTTATTAAAGCAGTTACCAATAAAAGGATAAAAATGGGAAACAAAAACAATTTACATGTATGTTTTCTTACATCCTATTCTCTATATCTTTTTTTCACTCATTTTTTTTATTTTTTCTCACTTTACTTGTTTGAATAGTCTTAAGCATTTAAGTGACTGTAAACCACGAAAGGACAAATGGAATATAAAGCTAAACTAGAAAAGATAAATGACATTAAAGTTATCTAAATAAAAATATTCTTATCGTAAAGATATTATTTTCAAATAATATCATCAAAGTATTATTTAAATTTCATTGTTAGTAATTTTATTAGGTCTTTTTAGTAATTTTAGCATGCTCATTGTCAACATAATATTTTTAATATATATTAAATAATATCTTAATGTTACTTATTGATCAATTAATATTACTAAGTAACGCACGAATATTACTAAATATTTATATGCACTGCGATGGAAGTTTTAAATAATGGTTAAAATTTGTCCTTTAGAACATTAGTTAAAATTCAAAGAACTTATTTTTTTGGGGGGCACAAGTAATGACTTTAAGAGAAACTGTAAGGTTAATTGCATGACTAAAGTCCTATAAAAATTTCTTTCTTTGAAGTTGAAATAGCCTTGGCAAAAAAAGAGTGAAACAAAAATTTAGAGATAATAGAATGTAAGAAAATAAAATGTAAAATCTTTTTTGTTTTTCACTTTTATCCTTACTGTTACCGCTAATTGCTTGAACAAGTTATTGAATCATCACATTTTCATGCATTGGAACTAAGTAGGGTGTTATCAGAAACTTTCAACGTAACTACATGTACCACATGGAAACATATTCAAAGTCCATGATAAACATAAAAACTTTGGGCCAAACTTCAAAGTACAAAGTGGAGTTCATTCATGATTCAACTAACTCATTTTGTGTATGGACATGTGGGAATGGGTGTTCTATAGAAATTTCTAAAGATTTTGAAGTGAAATCAGCAGCATTATCTAGTCGAATTGACTTGGTAAATTGATCAAGAAATTGAGCTTGCAATTTGATTATTTGAGCAACTACTTTTGCAAATGCATGATCTTTTATAGAAAGAAGGAAAATATGTGACCGTCTAATTGAGGCATCTATAAGAACCATAAGATATCTAAATTATTCAAATGATGAATGAACATATACACAAATATCTCCTTGAATCTTTTCTAAGGAACGTGGTGTCTCATTTTAAACTTTTGTTCTTGATGGCCAAACAATAAATTTTCCTAAAGAACATGTTGAACAGGAAGAATATTTACAATTTTGAACTCCGTGACATTTGAGAGGGTGTCCAATAGAATTATCTACAATGTGCGCATCATAGAAATATCTGGGTGACCAAGTCATTCATGACAAAGAAAATAAGATTTCTTATCAGTGGGTTCAAAAAACATGATAGAATTGGATTCAATGGTGCTAATTCTTGTAGCATATAATTTTTTTGGATTCATGATAGAAGTTTTTCAAGAATTTTCTTTTGGCCAAAAAGGGTGGAAGAGATTAGGAGATATTATTTATCATTGTCACAAGTTTTAATATGTTACTCACTGAGACAGATATCTTTGAAACTGATGAGATTTCTAGTGGATTTACTAGAACATAATGCATTCGTAATGAAAAATTGCGTCTCATTTGGTAATATGAAACTAGGCTTCCCAAAACCTTCAAAAATATTTATAGTGTCAGAAATTGTTCTGACTTGTGCATTACATTTAGACAATTGTCAAAAATATTTTTCATTTTAGAGGATTGTATGTGTAGTGTCACTATCTACTATGTATATCTTTTGGTGTTATTCTTATCTATATAAATGTAATCTACAAGAATAAAATAAGGAACAATTTATTCATTAAATCTTAATGGTATCATGGGTTTAAACTTATTTAATAGTTGATCACACTTAATTTAATAGCCCAAATGCTGCTTTGGAGTTCAACCTAATTACTAAAAATTAACTCGTCATCTCCTATCACAGGAATATCTTATGTGTTTATTTTTCAATTAACATAATTCGTTTCAACTGTTCTTCCCTTATTCTTTTTGAAAGTTTGATACAACTCAATTAAGTGTTTGGTTGTATGATAGGGAAGGGACGAGCCAATGACCTTGAATTCACATTTGTGTCAAGTGTTCCAACCTCTATATGTGGTGTGTTTCCTTTTTCATTGTTTGAACCATTATTATACTACGTTTGTTCTAGTACTTTTATCCCTGATGCTTCCCATTATAAGGCTATACATTTTGTTGAAATTTTGCATTGTTTGCTTTGGGCAATCCTGCAGACTCAGTTGGCCTTACTTGATAATTTTTCAATATCGCTTGATCATTTTTCTTAGCAGCAAGTAAGCATGTTGTCACGCTCCGCTTAAAAATACAGGAAAAATTGACTCCAACTATGCTAACTTAAAAGAGAAAAAATTCTAAGGTCGTGACAATGTACTTAGTTCACTATATTTAATGAATTTTTACAACATATACTGTTGGGCAATAATGAGCTGATTTGGGCGAAATGTAGAAAAAGTTTTTCCAACATTTGAGCAACAACAACAGTTTATTCACATAATTTCAACTACGATGTGATTTAAAACATTGCAGGGTTATAATCAAAAACTAACTTATAATCTTGTAAAGATAAAATCAACCATTCATATATTGCAGCTAAAAGGAAGATCAACTTTTAGTAATCAAATCTATTTTTTAATGTGTTTCACAGAGTCAACGGGTTTTCAGTTATTAAGTACTAAATTTTTTAAATAATCGTCTGTGCGATGATAATGAAGAATAATACTTTTAGCATTTTTTTTTTATTTGTAGTATTTTTATCTTCAATAGTTTTCTTTAGTTCTCGAGCCTTATGTTGAAGTTTTGCATTGAGTGTACATCCCAGATGATTATTGTCATTAGCATTTAAAATACGGAAATATAAATTGGTAATGTTTGTCATTTTTTGTATTTTAAAATATAATCACATTAGTTATAGAATAAAAATTACTTGAAGATGAAAGAAGAAAAAAATTTAGAGCCCCATTGGTGTCTTCATTAACCACACACACATTAACCTCTAATAAACCATGACATGAGACTACTTGAGCAAAGCTTCATTGACCACGCACACATTAACTTCTAATAAACCATGACATGAGACTACTTGAGCAAAGCGTGGAATGTCGTGACTCGAACCTATGTTAATTAATAGGGATTTTGTTGATAGTTTTCTACCGGCCACCTTAAGTGATGAAATTATTACAATATTTACATAATTATACATTAGAATATTCTTTCAATAACAGGTACCCAATTATATAATAAAATATTAATATTATTATAGACATTAAGTCTTGTCTTTATAAAGTTGCAAATACATTTTCACTAGCCATTCCTTGATTATGGTGGCTCACCCGTCCTTAATTATAATAAAATTGATCAAATAAAAATTAATAGTAAATGTATATCTTCTCAATTTAGTAAAGTTTCGTGCTGATAACACGTTATAAAATAAGTGTAAAAGTAATAAATAAGAACATAGAAATTTATGTAAAAAACTCAAAAGAAAAAAAATCACGGGGAGAGATTTTAAAACTTCACTAATAATATGAGAATAAATTATTATGAGGGGATTTTCTTTTTATTCATTTTCTCTCCGATGTGTGAGTGTTTTGCTCTTTGTATCATATACTCCTCTTAAAGATAAACCAAGACCATTCACTAACCGTACTTTTTGCCTTCTACTACTTATTTTCTACTCTTATAGCATACATAGATTTATAGGTAATCACATCGTATTTAATTTCTTTGACTTATAATAGTTATATTCTATATCAAAATCTAAAATCTAAAACAAATCAAATTAAGGGTGAGATTAGTGTACTCGCGACACAAGTGGGGCACACACATGTAAAAAGTTGCCAAATTGATTAGTATAAAATAGCAAAGATGGGAAGAAATAAAAGGAGTGGATTAAAAATTTGACGAAGCAAAGCAGAGTAAGAGCATCCACATTGATTTCTCTTTCGGCAAAACTAGGGAATTGTGCACTCAAGCTGCGAGGACTATTTATTTCTCAAGAGTGATGATCTTTTGTACCATTTATATTTGAATAATACTTTGAAACAATAATAAAATAAAATTTTCAAATGAAATAAATTGACAATGTAATATTATAAATTTTTTAATTACTTAAAATTCAAAAAAATTATATAAAAATAAATTAGTTTTTTTATTATTTTTTATTTCAAAGTAATATCATATAAGATGAAATTATATTTTGTTTAATTTTTATATGAAGGATTAAAAATAATATAGATAATGAAAAGTAAGAGGTTTAAAATATTATTATTTTATTTTGTATCCTTAAAAGTAATGAATTTGGTGAAAATATAAAGATTCTGTAAAAATATAAAAAATTATGTATGAAACTGTAAATAAAAAATCTATTAAGGAAAATGAAGTGAATAGCCTAAGTTGGTTAAGTTCTTTCCCTTCCTCGCGGTTGACCATGAATTTGTTCGAATGACTTAACCCACATGTGAAGTAAAATTACACGCAGCTAATTCAATCGTAAATTTTAAAGGATAGTATTATACTGGATGATGATCTACTCCTGGTCTTCTAAGGAATAGAATCAAATGCAACATTGGTCTACGGTGAGGATGAATATATGGTCCGACTAATTCAGACCCGATCAATCTTTAAAAAGACTAATATTAATTAGTTTGGTCTTGAATCGATTTTGATATTAATCAGGTCAATTTAATTCAATAAAAGATAAATTATTGAGAACATTAGGCCAAATTAATTTTGAATTGGTCAGTTTTAAGTCGGTATCAATCTCTTTTTATTTTATACATAAACTAAACTTTAAAAAAAATATATATATATATATATATATCTAATTTTTTGAACAAATTATTATAATTATAATTATGACAAACTAAATCTTTATACAAATTTTAAATAAAAAATAATGTAGAAAAATTATAAAATTATTTCATTCATATAAAATTTTCTTAATCGGAGGAAAACTTAAAATACAATTAAATTATTGAGTAAACATAAAAGAAATAAACAATAAATTATGAGTGCATTATATGAAATTTTTAGCAAGTGTGTAGTAATTACATTAGTACAAATGATTATATTTGAATTTGTTGATAAATAATAATAATTTTTATTCTTTAACTTCGAGTCTTATTTTTAATTTCAAATTTCTCTTCGACTTTTGATATCTTCAATATTTTAAAAATTCATACAATATAGCTTTGACATGCTTCAAGTTGTTCATCTTTGATCTCGAGTTTATTCATATTATTTTTGAAATCAATCATATCTTGCATTTTTCTTTGTAACACAAGATGATCTTTATAACATGTGAATACTTCAAGTGATTCGGGATTAAATGTTTAAATCAAGCATATGCATATTAATATTTCATGATTGATTAAGATTACATGTATAAATAATAAGTTTTTCTTATGAAATTTGTGTTGATCTTATTTGATCCCGAATCTAGTTATGTCTTGGTCCGAACTCAATCCAGTCTTAGTCCTGGTCTAGTCTTGATTTTGTACCAGTTTTTATATAGACCGGCTCAAATCAATTTTTCATCTTAATATTATATATTATTAGAATTATATGGACCAATCTTTTATTAAACTAATTTCTCTCAGGCCGGTCCAAGTCGGTTTCAATCCGAACTACTATACCAATTTTTTTATTCATCCCTAGTCTACAGTTGATTCACTCGTATTTGGTTAGTTGAAATTTTGAAAAGGAAATGGCATGCAAATAAAATGGATAAATAAGAAAAGAAAAAAAAATAGAAGTTGAAGATGAGAATGAGAACGAGAACAATAGAGAACTTGGGAATAAAAAAATATAAAGAAGTATGTATAAATCTTAATTAGATGCAAAAGGATAACCTATGTAAAAGCTAAAACTGAAACCTCTCCTAGAATGAAATATATAAATATTATACGAAGAAATGAAACAAATTTCATTTAAACGTTTTAACTCCATTAGTAATACACCATAATAGAGAATCAACGTACGCGGAATGAGATTGATATTCCTATCTCTCCCACACACACACACACACACACACACACACAAAAACCAAGTTTAAACAAAAATAACAAGAAAAGCAGGCCACGCATTATTTTCTTTAAAAAAAATACTATAGCTATTTCCTCGTCTTTCTTTATAAAATACTTTTTATCCCTAGATGAGGTATAAATTATTGAACTGAAGGAATGTCTTTATATCAGGCTGTCGCAATTGACCAGCAAGCAGCAGTCGAATTCCACTGCTCCCAAATAAATAAATAAATAAATAATTGCAACCATGCGTACTTGCCATTCAGGTCACTATATCAGGGAATTATCTTCTCAACATTTGTTTAGTTTACAAACATAATGTTTACATTTATGCAGTAAAATTTTAGAAACTGTGAAGTTTGTAATCACAACTATATTTCATGATACCAAGTATTTTATATTGTTTACTTTGTCATTAATCATTATTTGTACGAAAATGAATCCAGTTTCATTTGAAGTGTGAAATTTCACCACCAAATTAGGTACGAAGAAAAATGTATTTAGTATTTGAGTAAGCTGTGACATTTTTTATTCAGTAATTATTATGCTCAAGTCTATTTTTCTCTAGAACATTGTCTTATAAAATACGCTGGTTTAAAACCCTCAAATATTACCAAAAACGAAAAAAAAATCAGAAATGTAACTATAATGTCAATGCAACATCCAAATATATAAATATATCATCGCAGAAAAATGTAACTAACAAGTAGCAAATTCTATCCAAATCACATGGAAACCACTGTCATGACTAGCCAACCAGGAGGATTCCCATTATCCAATGAATTTAGCATCCCTGGCAAATTGATTAAGAATTATGGACGCTACATGTTTGTTTGATTAAGCACAGGAGTAGGTACATAACCCCTTTTGTCCTTTTTTTTCACCAAAAGAAGCAATTGCAGTGTTTTTGACAAAAATATCACTCTTTTTGCGAGGTGGGGCTTTTCACACTACGGCAAACAAAGCAAATTACGCAAACGCTCAAATCTAATTAAGTAATTATATATACAAATTGTGATGAGATCAATGAACCTGATAACATTGAGGTTGATGCCAAATTCCCATTTTACCCTTAAAGGGCTTTTTCTTTCCTAGTAATGTCGATTATAATCATCTGCAACAGTACAGGTGGTACTCTTCAAGCATCTTCTAGATAAACCTGAAACAAGAAATGAGTAACTGAACTTCTCAACCACAGAACTTGTGCTTTAGCATCCAAAAAAAAGAAAGCATATGTATTTGGACAAAATTCCAAGCATATAAGGAGTATATCAATGTGATAAGAACCATAGTAAATGAAGCAGCTAAAAAAGAAAAACTCCACCAGAATTGATTGAGGTGATGCAAATTTTGGACAAATTCGTCCAAAAATGGTGGCACACTGAACATTGCCAGTACTATCAATTAAAGTAGTGACAATGCCTTCAGTCAGGCTTCAGAACAAACCAACTGAATCGACTAAATCACAAAAATATTCCAAATCTTACTACTATGCTTTATACCTTAAAATCAAAATCTTCTGTTGCATTATACATCTCAATCCCTACACACGCACGCGCACAGACACACAAACTCACTCCCATGTCCTTTAAACCATACCTGTAAACCTGCCCCACAACCCAACAGGAAGATTGTTATTCCAAAAATTGATACACTAGACAAACCTTCTATTGGTAAAAAAATGTAGTGGACATCCTTAATCAAGAGATGGTCCCATTATTCATGGCATCATATACCAGAGAATACAAGACCATAGTCATGCAAATTTAAAGAACGAGACATATATTCCAGGTGAAAGAAATTTATGAACTTGAAACCACTCTCATGATGGTATAACATAATATCACTCACCTATATCAAGAAGCACACGAGTATTTTTCAATTCAAGAACATCGCAGATGTCTCTAAGCTACTACCTAGTTGCTCAGACACCTAGATTATACTGCAATAACAAGATGTTAGGTCATAAATAAAATGAAACACAAGAATGGACGAGGGGAACAGCTGAACAAGAAGTCACAACTTACAAGGTTGTGTCGGTTAACATTTGGGTTGACCCACAACTTCTATCTGTACTTAAAGATACACATTAAAAGAAAGATATTTACAATAATGATCTAGATAATATTTCTTTCATCATTGAGACCTGACCAAAAGCTAAACCTACCCGAAATATGAAAGAACCCCACAAAATATCCTAGCGACAGAAATATGTTAAAGAATTCAATTTCTTTTCACCCCAAAACTGTATTTTTATATGCACTTCACCAATAATAATGACATTCCATCCTCCCCATATGCTTTGTAAAATGATTTATACGAACCAAAGGCTTTGGCACAGTGGTTAGCACTACCCCGAGTATCAAGAAGGTGGTGGTTAAAACCTTTGCAACTCTAAGGCAATGGCATGCATGAGCTTGAGTTCCGTCTTCAACCAAAAAAGAAAAAAAAAATATTTAATTCGAAAAGAACACATTTCATTACTATAATTGGTTGCAGAAGTCAACTGTCAATGTAAATCTGGTGAAAGAACAGAAAATTGTGAACACCATTTTAAGAATTAGATTCCTGCACGCCAATAAACAAACAATCCGGTTTAAGATAGTCCTTTGACATATTTAATATCCATCTATACTGTATTACCGATTAATTGCTTCCATTCATAACCAACTCCAAGCACTCATTAACATGATAGAAGCAGTATCACCAACATGTGGGTCTCAAACTGACTCCTCAACCCGTACCCATGACAACATTTGATATAGAACAGCCAACTATATTCTTGTATCTTTCTCTGTGGTTCCATCTTCTTAGAATTACCTAAAACTCTTCTAGCAAACCACGGGTTCCTATGATTGACAATCAAGGAGGAAAAAATGGATTTTCCAATCTACCTTCACTACTTTATATCATCCCCACGCTATACTTCCATTGATAAGTAATCAATCTAATACCAAGTACTTTGCAGCAAGTTCAGGATGAAGGTAAGTCCATATATTCCTTCAAACTTTGGCAAACCAAAAAAAAAAAAAAAAAAAAAAAAACAGCCTAATCCCCAACCTTTACTTGTCAATTTTGCAGTTACTAGGTTGGATGAACAGAAAAACAAGGCAAAATAACATTGAACCACTGCATAACTTCTCAATTGGTATGTTCATTGTCTCAAACACACATTATCTCCCTTTTACATTTTTTTAAACAAATCAAATTAACAACTTAGAAACTATAGAGATTATTTCTGTCCCTTATAAAGTAAAGACTATGCTGAACTAGTGACTGGCTCAGTCAAGTTTGCTTTACAAAGAGCTTTAACATAATTAAAACCAACATCTCCACAACGTTCAAATCCATGGTATCAGAATGAAGAAGCTAAAAACCTTGTTCGGTAACTTATCTTCATTTCTGTTTCAGGGAATTCTTGTTCTTGTTTCTCGCTGCAGCCATCTTTTGAAGAGCAGCAATACCACTCGGAATCAAGCTACAAAAGTGCACACTCAAGGCAGACCAAAGGGGCATGTCCACAATATTCTAATAGCATCACAGCCAACAAAGAGGAAGACATCCTTGCAAAGGAATCTTCTGTCATGATGTCTGAGCTCTTCAATGGATTTTTAACAATTGGAACATTTGGTCTAGAACCATGCAATACAGAGCCCACAACACCAAGGTTTGCAATATCTTTTCAAAATGCAAACGAGAAAGAAACAGAGGCAACAGAGACGGAATTAAAGCTTATAAACGATGAGCTAGAGAAGTTTCTTGAAGCTGAAGCCACTGATGTGAATTACGATTCATCAGAGAGAAGCAGTTATGTTAGCACCATTACGCTCAGCAACTTTCAGCTTGATGGTGTTGATGTTGAAGAGAAAAAACACATGGGCACATGCCCACTGCAAGGATATCTATTTGGTTCTTCAATAGACTGTCCCGAAACAGATGAAGAGATAAAGAAAGAGAAGGGAACCCTTAGGGAGCTCTTCAAGAATAATAGTAGAGATGTTGAGCAATATAAAGCTCAATATGAAGAAGAGAAAACACCATATAAGGGAACACATCCCATGCATTTCATGAAGACGATGCTGAAAAAGATAAACATCCCCTCAAGGAGCTGGATAGCTACTTTTAATGACCATGCTGCTGATTCTGTTCCGACCAAGAGGAAACTCCCCAAGGTTGGTAAACTAGAAGTGTTGTATTAATTTAAATACTGTTTAATTTAAATACTGTTCCGACCAAGAGGAAACTCCCCAAGGTTGGTAAACTGGAAGTGTTGTATTAATTTAAATATAAAAGATTAGATGAAATAGTAGTGTGACTACGACCAGATCCATTAATTTTGATAATCTATGTAGTCTATAACTACCTGATTTCATCGTAAAGATAGCCTCATGTCAACAACTGTCTAGATTTAAGAAATTGTCAGCAATAGGGTTCTATGGTCTTTCAAATTTTGTGCATTTAGGAGGGTTCCAGCAAGGAAGTTTCAGCTCTATTAGATTAAAGAGACTTGCAACAAGAAAAAGCACACAAGATAAATCCTTCAGATGGGGTCATCAACACTAACTACAAGGAAAGGTTCATATGACGAAGTAAAAGTATCCTTATGTAAGAGCTTTTACTAACAAGGCCTATTAATAGTATCACAAACATCATCCTCCTAGAGGCTAGAGGTTTTTCCTGCTATGAACACAGATGTGCAACACCTATTCTGTCGGTAGTGGAATTTAGATGATCGAAAAATTTAGTCCACAACACTTTCAAACTACTCCATTTTTTGTGTATGCAGGCCCTAGGAATGTTACAAAGAAGGATCAACCACGAAAGACCACCCTCTGACAAAAAACTCACCAAGTTACATGGTAAGTTACATCGTTATGAGAACGAGAACACTTCCCACGGTGGTAAAAATCAAGATGGAGATGTGAAATTCCTAGATAAAGAAAACCAAAGGTTTTTTCACACATCCATGTTGAAAGAAGAAATCACAACCATGAGTCTTTCTCATGATGGGCTCAGCAAGAGCCCTTCAACTGGAACTGGGGAGCTCTGGATCAAAACAGACGCAGATTGTAAGTACATATATAATATGTCAATAACACAGATTACAAAACTTCAGTCCACAGCCTATAGTCACTAACATAGATTACTAGACCTCAAACTTAGAAAGGAACAGCAGAACAGTTATTCATTTCTCAACTTTGTTGATAAATTATTTAACCTAAAAGACATGGACCACCAGATTTACTAAAAAGACATAATTGCTATTGTTTTCTCCTTTTTTTAATGCTTTAATGTTTCCGTTGCAGATCTAGTGCTAGAGCTTTAGAACCAGGAGAAGCCAGAACTCTGTTAAGCTTTTATATTTGTCAACCAAGTGTGATGTTTTGAGTTTGAATAAATGATGTATTTTGGTTATAATCATACTAGTTGTGAGTGAAGATGAACTCAAGTGAAGTGAAATAGAATAAGATAAGCATTCCTCTTCTCGTGATATAAAGCAATTATCAAATTCATGTCCTGTATGGCTGTACCATATCCATATTGTGAAATAACATGTGCAACATGATTACTACTAGTTCTTCAGGAAACTTGACGTGTGTGCAAATTCTTCCCTTTTTGTCATGAATAAAAATCAAAAATTTTATTATGTGGATAATATCACAACAAATTTATTTAGACAAAAGAAAACAGGAAACAAGTGATAGAAACAGGAATGGGAAAAAACGGAACTTACTGGGAGAAGTTAATATTCAGTGAAAGACTATGGTTATGTACGCAAGGAGAGAAAAGTGTTCGAGAAATAAATTAGGGAAGGTGTTAACAAAGTTAGCACACCTTTATAATTGAAAAAAAAAAAGCCCTTCAGGATTTATCATATAGATTTCTTATAGTGACAAGGATCATCTGGCTTATTGTGTCAGACAAAACAGTATTCTTTGCATTCCTGCCGCAGTATGAACTTTCTTAACTCATACTACACATAGAGAGAGAAAGACTTTTTACATAAAAAATTACTAAACAGAATGCAAAGATTCAAAACGTATGTTTTCTCATATGAACCTTTTGTCAAAGGTTATTGGGATTGGGTCATTCGCTCACTCCCTAATCAGTACATGTCACTAATGAGACTACTGACTCAGAGAATTAGAAAGTCTTCAGCCTCCAAATGTCAACTGGGTTGACCACCACCATGATGGAACTACACTCCACAGCCATGAATTCAACGCAAATTCGCAATTTTGACTATAAATCACCGGTAGATATTTATATTTTACATTTTAAATTTATCAATCTCTTTAAATTTACTAAATAGGAGACAAATAAGCTACAAACTACATAAAGAACAAAGCACCAGTGTACCTTAGTGACAGCAGGAATATAATTGAGCCAAGCAATTACACATGTTGAAGGTTATACTGGTACAGGTTCTTCCTTAAGCACTCCACCCATTTCCATACTCCATGATTGGTCCACCAACGATGCTAACTCTCTGTACAACAGCTCCATTATGACAAACTGGTAGAATACATGACATAAATGGAACAGGAGACTAACACAATTGACAGTGCTACTAACATCGAGCAGCAAAACTTTAAACTATTAATCCAAAGAAAAGTAAAAATGTAACAATATGACTTGACTTATTTCAACCTTTTAAGTCAATAAAAGATTACTTCATGAATTATGTTTGCAAAAGCTCTTTATATTGTTGGCTGTTTGAAATATGACAGTATTCAATGTTGAATTGTTGATTAAATTACGGAATTTTGCTTCATCAATAGAGGGTTAATCTACAATCAAAATTCTAATACCAAATTGTCGAAAGTAACAGGTTCGAGAAAATATTAGTCTCATCTTGCTAAATTAGGTTTTTGACAAAGAAAAAATTGACATTATAAATTGGGGTCCTGATTTCTAATATAAAAACACACTGGCGACTTCAATAATACGGAAACCACCAGAGATAGAAATACAGCTACAAGAACAAAAACTTACTTAAGGTCATGGCTGACAACGAGTATGGTCAATTCTTTCTTCAGATGCTTTAACAGCTTTGCAACATCCACACGTGCCTTCCAATCTAATTACCACCTCACAAAAAATGCTATCAGTGGTGTTAGAGAAATGTGATAAATATTTGAGAATACAGGAGAGAAATTTAAAATACAAAGGTTGTAATCCACAATTAACAATTCCTTGTAACATTTTCAACTAAGAAATCAGCTGACATAATAAGATGTCTGGGATTGTTCATAGGCAATCAAAGTTACTGATAATCACTTCTAGGAAAAGTAGTGTTATGCCTCATCAGAAGCTCCAATTTGGTACTTCAGGACTATGAGCAAAAATTTGATAATCAAGTTTGACCAAGTACATCAATAATTATCCATACTTATCTATTGCACTCTTAATATCCTATCCATATTAATTACAATTTGAACTACTAATTACCTTTTTTAGTTTAAATAATATTAAGTGAGAAATAGTCCTTTTGACACCAACACTCATTGTTACGAAGGCAACGTCTAGGCGTCACCAATGGATCCTGCCGCTGCTTACCTCCTATAGTATCTCTCGACATGATTCTGTACATATTTTTTCCCTTCATACTGCATCTTAAGCAGTCACTACACATATAAGTGTACAAGACAAGCACCATTTGGTGGGTTAACAATTTGCAAGGAGTCAAAGAGAGAAAATAATGTGAATGGATCCACATGATTTGTGATTTTTCACATGCACAAGACTTACATGTGCACTAAACATTCAATGTATGTATATATATATATATTACTGTTTTATAAATGTTCATACATTATTGAACATTATGGTATTAATAATTACTTATCATTGGATGGACGCCATGGCGGGCGCCTTATTGCTTAGGTGTCCAAGCAGTTGGTTACTGTCGTGACTCCCCAAGGAACCGTGACAACCATGCACATGCTTCTATTTTTCTTTTTTCACTTATCCATGCCCCGACATTGACAACTTGTAAAAAGGTAGTCATAATCAAAATCACTAACGAGAACCAGTAATGAGAATTTCTAAGCTAATTCCAAACAAGCTCTAAGAAAAATCTTGTAAGAAAATAAATTATATAGATAAATGTTAGAATATGTCTTTAAACCTGATTCTATATGGATTATCCTTGTAGAAGTTTTGTTTCCCGTTTAGACCTTTTGGTATGGAAACTCATGTTTTTAATTCTACAGCAAATTTTGATTTCATGTATTCTATGCATACAAATATGTTTCATACAGAGTTTTAGTAAGTTCTTCAGTTCTCATATGGAGAATAATAGTAACAACGCCATTAATTACTCTCCTTTCATAAGGAATTTGTGTTGGGAGAATATAAGAATCAATGTGATTTGAGAATTAAGGCTTTTGAGTATTTCCATGGGCCTGTTTGGGACTTGATTTTTTTTTTCTCTTTTTACTTTAATGCTAAAAATTAATGTTCAGCTGTTTGTTTGCTAACGGTTTTCTACTTAAAATTTGCTTCAAAGTCATTTTTCAGAAGAAAAGTTTCGTTGTTTTCCACCTTTAAGTCTTTTTTTTTTTAGTTATAAAAATGACTTAAAAGTTATAACATAGAAAGTCAGTTCTGAAAAGGTCCTACATTATTGTTCTCTCTATCATTATGTAGTGGATTTTCTGCCTCTCCCGTGTGGTTTCTCCCACTTAGGTTTCCACATAAATCTCGAATCTTTGTCAAATTTTTTCTTTTTTTTTTTTGTTGAAATGTTTTTGCAATAATTTTTCATAATAAATGGATACCAGGGCTTCTATTTGATGTTTAATCCGTACCATGGGTATATGAGAGGAGGTATGATATTAACAAGTTTGATGAGAGTTGCAGCTTAATTCTATGAAATACTCATATAGGGTTGTCTTAACATAGCGAGATTTAAAGATAACTATTATGGGAGGCCACATAAATTTGTTGTACATGAATAAAGAAATTTAGGCAAGAAGGAAGCTAAAGAGATGACAAACTTTAGATATGTGAGAAATAAGTTAACGTTTCGTATAGTGTCTAGAAAATTCAAGTCAAGGTGGATGTTTGTTAGTTATACCTTGAATTCTGTTTGGACTTGGTTTCTAGATTTCAAATCAAGATGGAGATTTGTCAAATATGGCATAGAACCTATTCCTATATGGGTTTAATGTTTGGGAAATTTTAGCTGGACTTAGATAAAGTTAAGTTCTCCAATTCTACACCAGATACAGATTTAGCGTATCCTACACCAAATAATTAGATTTGATATAAATTTTAATGACCTCTGTTAGAGTTCTCTGATGGAGTTTTACTGTTATAGATTTCAACTATTTTCTTTATTGTTGAGACTTGAGAGAGAGCACATGTTAGAGAGTGAGGGTGGATTTAACTTGAGAATTAGGCTCTGAGTGACCTCTGCATCCTTTGAATAATGGTTTTGTCAATTACACATTTGGTTGAGATTTATTTTGACAGTTTGTCATATTATCAAAAGGACTACTAACCTTTTTACTTTTATCGGTGAAAGGCTGAAAGCTTTCCACAAAAAGTAGAACCGGATTAGAAGATTGATGATTACAACAAACCTTTTGAATCCTTTAAAAGCCAGAATAAAAGTTATTCGACAGGAAAACTGCAATAATCTCGTAGTAATGCTTACATATACTACTGACATGGATGAACTTCATGACAATGTCCATAATTCCATGTTAGAAGAACATTTCAATGGTAAACAGAAAGAGACAGTAATTTAAAACATTTGGCTTACAGGCTTACAGCCTTACAGTGAACAGATAAAAGCATCTACATACCAAGACCAGCAAGAGGCTCATCTAGTACCAACAAATCAGGAGTGTGTACCTGAGTAGAGACGTAAAAGTCATAAAAGTTCACGTTTGAACCATTGCAAAGATATGGATGTGAATCTCAAGAGAGGCAAAATTGTGCATAGATATTATAATCACAAAAATAGAAGGACCTTACTAGTTGAACTGCTAGGGCAAGCCGACGTTTGTAGCCACCGCTTAAGGACTTGGGATCTTTATCCAAAGAGATCCCATTTAGACCAACCTAGAAGTTTAGTTGAGCTAATTTATACAACCCATTATGGAGATACTATGACACGAGAGAGAAACAACACTTTTCTCAAGATGAGAAAATACCGAAGTAATTGCTTTTTGCAGTCTGGAAGCAAGAAGTTCCTTTAACTGAAGGCCACCCTTTTGTCTTGGCCACCCAAATGTAACTTCATCAAGAACATTGTCTGTCAGAAAGTACCTAATCCATAAAAGAACAAAAGAAACATTAGAATTGAAAACAAAAAGAACAACAACAGCAATAATAATAAACAATGATCGTAATAACAAATAAAGAATAATGTAAGATATAAGTCAAGAATAACGGTAATAACAATAGACATCATGAGACAGAAAGATACGTAAGAAGAAGAATGAAAGTGCAGGTGCAGCACTGTTGAAATATAAATGGAAACGCAGGAATAGAATTGTTGCTCAGAAGTAAAGTTATGTGTATGACACTGAAAAGGGCATTGATATTGATATTATGTAAACTAAAACTCCTGAAACAAAATAAACATTACTTTATAGTTCAGAAGTATTTATGCGACATATAACTCAAAATAATACTTCCTCTGCTTCAAAAATGAAAAACGTCACATTATTTTTCCCAAGTTTAAAATCCTAATATTCAAATTTGATACGAAATTAATTGATTTAATTCATTTAGAGATTAGTGTTATAAGCTTCACGAAAATTCCAACAAAGTAAAAGTTTTGCTACTGAAAAATTTCATAATGTTAATATCACAACTTCAATTTTAGGTTTAGACAATCTTAATATGAACCCAAATGAAGCTCATTTTATGAAACGGAGGGAGTATATATTACTTTCTAGAACTGGAACAATTATAAATAAATAAATAAAAAGATAATTTGGGGAAGGGTCGGATATCAAATAGATAAAGAAAAGTAACAAATTATGATCATAAATAACGTCAGAGATCTCCTAAAAGTAATGACACCCTCAAAATGGGAAAAGTCGAGGGACAGACAACTTATTCTTCGGTTGGTCACAGGGAAGACATCATAAAATGGAGCGTTGGAGTTATAAGCTTTGTATCATTACCAGAAAAATAGATAAAACATAAGGGAGAGAAGGAAAAGTTTTGAGGCTTATAGCCTTTTCCCTTTTGAATTAATAAATAGCATACATGAGATAACAGTTACGTGACATATTTTCTTAAGCTTATATTATCTTAAATTTTTATTGTATGATTATGTACAAAAAATGCTTTAGTATATCACAATGAAAAGTAATCTAACTTGACTTTCATATTAAGGCTATTCAAGGACACACTTAAAACATAACCATTTGTTTCAATATTTTGTTTCCCATAGAAAACAGAAGAAAAGAAAACTCCCTTTGTTCCACAAAAGGGGTTACAATTAAATTTTAGTTTAGTAGATTTGAAAAATCCTAAAATACAATTCCATGGGATAGTAATTGATTTTGATTCATGAAAAGGTTAATATTTAAAATTACATGAATGTTCTAACAAACTAACTCTTTATTCAAATTTTCAAAATTCATAATTTCAAAATCCTAGTATAACTAAACTCAATTTGACACGTTTTATGGAACAAATCTAGTACAAGTTTCCAATAAGTCGATGTTCAATTTACATGGTATAATTGTAATAATCTCCTCTCTCTTTCCCTCTAATCACGAAGCACGTAAAGCTGTTCCGTCAACTCTCGCGAGAAAACAGAAAAAATAATTGATATTTTTTGTAACAGAAAGTTTTCCAAGTTTTCAATTCTTTCCACTTCTCAATTCCTTCTACCAGACAATATAACACTAAATATACTTATGAAATAGAAAAAGTGAAGAGAATGATACGGAAAGAGTGGTGAAAATATGCAGAAGTTTTGTCATTGTTACTGCAGTAAGAAATGGATCGAGCATTACTATGAACATGTTGGTATTCTTTTGGACAACTCTACAACACGTTGCGAACATTCAAAATACGCACACACACGCACAAGCATATATATGGTTACTTCATTATTCAGATAAGAAGTAAGCACCTTTCAGGAAACTGAAAAACAATTCCAACTCTTTCTGGGGATAATAATTCAGGAGGGTGATTCGGATTACCATTATCATCATATCTTTGAATAAATATTGAGCCTGAGGTAGGTTTACTAAGCCCTGCAATAAGCTGTGTATACAAGTTAGAAGCATACGACAAATTTGATACAAAAGCATAAGAATTCACAGTAGACCTGCAAAAGAGTAGTTTTTCCACTTCCACTGCGTCCAAAGATTAAGCCAAAACTGCATCGGACAGGACAATTGGTTATGTAATTAATCCTATGTTTTTTCAGAACCCTTGTTAAGACATAATCAACACTGAAAATTCTAAATGTTGTTAAAATTGTTGAACTTGTTAAGAGCAAGTAAAACCAGAAACCCGTGTACCTTTTCTCAGTAAGAGAGAGATTAATCCCATTCAAAATGTTGATCTGTGTTCCCGGAGGTTGATAGCTAACACCCCTTACCTTAAATTAAAGCAACACAAATGTTTCATCACTTTGCATTTCTATACGATACAAAACTAATGACCAAAACAGAACCCATTCTACAGAAAATTAGAGCAAGCGGTAAGAAGTTCATGCATTTTATATCAAATTAATTAAATTACCGAAAACAATTGGCAAGTCAGAAACTGAAAAAACTACGTAAGATATAGCATCCTAGGGGCTGCATATAAATGATCACTGAGGAAAACAAGGTTATCTCCTTTATATGACTTGGTGAAGGTCTTTATTACATAAAATTGTGCAAATCTGCAACGCTAGCAGCCAAAGGGAGAAGAATTGTTCTAACAAATTGCTACAGTGTTATATTTCAAATTACTAAAATTACACATTATTCTTAAAAAAGATGTAGGTTCAACAAGTAATGCGCTATTCAAAGCTTCTACGCTGAACACTAGCATGGGAAACATTACAATGTTCATTAAAAATTCATATTTTTTCAGGATAAACCATTCCAATTTCTCTAACGTCTGTAGCATTCTGATTACATTGTCACACACAATAAGCAGGAGATTGAGAACATTTAAAGTTGCTCAATTTTGACAATTGCATCAATTTAAAACATCCTTGTCTCTTTCTAAAGGAAATCATAACATCTAGATATTCAAAAAGGTAAATAGATTTAGCAGAATGGAAGATCAGTCTTTACTCTTTGGAGATGACTAACACAAAGCAAAGGTTGATAACTGCAAAGAAGCAGCCCAAGGTTTAGACCACCATTGCAAATTAATACTTAGTTCTATCATATACTTTAGAAACAAAAAGAAATATTTTGAAGGCAATATCAACATCCACTTAACCTTGTTGACTACATTCGATCTTAGTCAACATAATTGTAAGTATTGTAAACTAAGTGAAACTACTAACTAAACAATTGTGATGTTCCCATTTATTGAAATATTACCATTAAATTCCAAGACATTACTCCATTTGTTCATGTATAGACGCCATCTAGGAGAAAATTTGAAGTTCTTAATTACATGACATTTTAAGCTCCCAAGAAACTT